>VDFB02075321.1:178818669-179418669 GCA_007258455.2 Sequoia sempervirens
CTAACATTCCAAATAAAGATTTTCATTGCTCTTTAGGAAGGGGTTCTCCCTTCCCTACTTTCAACATGTCCATGATATTTTTCTGTCCAACCGCTTCATCATCAATCTTCAACTTTTCCACATTTGGCACTCTTCCTCACTTCTTGTGCTCCCCACAATCTGGAGAAAGCACATCGGCCTCATATTGACAGATGCCCAACCCATCTTGAGTTGACGCAAAGACCACCTCCTCCTCTCGATTGGGGACAAAGGCATCTTCCCCCAGCCCTTCTGTTTCAAACCAATCATCTTCCTCTAGCTGAGCCACAAAGAAGGGGTCAGTCAATGCTTCCTTAGCTTCTTGGAATAATTCTGCTAATTCCTTGCTCACCTCGATCAGTGAGTTGAGATTGTCCTTCCTCAAGTTGTTATCTATGATGTTCAGAACATTGCAAACTTTTTTGTTGAGAGCTATGTTAATATCTTCTGGAGGCGCCTGAGGTCTTACCTCCACTTGGTCTTCACCATTGATGTTTTCTTGGCCTGATTACACTGGGTCAATTTTGGGTGGATCCTTAGCTTCACTTGGCTCGACTGAGATCAGAGCTTCGAACACTGGGTTGTAGGATTGACCGCTTTCCCTAGATTGTGGATTTTCCTAGGCGTGCCAGCCTAAGGTGCTAATCCAAATGCCTTGTGGCTTAGGCTCAAACACCAAGGGTTGCTTTAAAACACCCCAGTTAGTATGAATCTCCATCTCCTTCCACCTAGTGTTAGGTGGATTCTCCACAAAAATACACACATAAGTACTAATACCATCTTCTTCTGCCCATTCATCCACACAAATGTACTTGCCCAAGTTATCTCTAATCTCCTCCAAGATATTAGCTTGCTGGAATTCATATGGAAGTTTTGGGACCTTGTACCAATCTTGGATGTAGGTTAACTGATGCTGATACAAATCGAAGCCCACCTCCCACTTTCGCATGTAGAACCCATAACCATCCATTAGCCAGACACCTTCCAAAATTTTAGTGCGAATTGCGGGAGAAGGACAAATGACTAAAAAGAAGCCATTCACCATATATCTGAAACCCATCTTCAATCCCCACCTGCCATGCCACCACCGAATCAAGGCATCCCAGTTCAAGTTTGATCCAAACCACTTCATAATAAGTCCCAAATCTTCCAGCCTTTTAATTGAAGGCCCAACCATTTGGATCCCAAAACAAGGGTTCTTTGATCCGCCTGCCCAAATTCATCATTAGAGCCAGGAGTGGTTCTGGATCTGGGATCTCTCCTTCTGCCATTCCTTTGAATTGTTTCAAAGTTTGAATTTTTTTCCTGCCAGTTATTGCTGTGAGGGTTGATCCAGGGTTTTTCATTGAATCTACAATTTCTGCCCTACTGTTGCCACCCAGACCAATCTTTTCTCGCATGAGGAGACAAGTTGCCACCCCTATCCTTGTCGCACCAGGCCTCTGACCTCACCTGATCCTGCAATTTCTTCTCAGGACAATCGCGCATCGCCTCAGAACCCCAAGATACATCCTTCCCTTTTTGCTTGTCACCCATATCCTTTCAAGCTGGAAGAGAGATGCCATCCTGCTTTGCAACCTCCCATTGAATTATTTCGCCTTCCTTCTGCAAATTTTTGCTCCTTACGCTTTTCTCCGCCGTTTCACCAAGTAATTATAAATTTTATTATATGATTACATTCTTAGCTTACATTTACTTTTCTTGTTTTATTTTTCCTCTTTCCTACTTGTACTCCTTGTATTATACAAATACAATTAATTATAGGGAAAAATTTATCATGAAAACTCTTAATTTTAGATTTGTAGATAACTACATGTGTTTATATAGACTCATCTTTAATTCATATGAAAAATACATGAAAAAAGTGAACTTACATGATGAAACCTTATAGGGTCCATTACTTTGCATGGACCCCCTTTCGTATACTTTGATGTCTAATTTTTTCTTACATCCATGCGTGTGGGTGCTACATAATTTCAGATGCATGATCACTATAAAATTGACATACACCATGAAGTGGGGGAAAAATTAAATGGTAAAATTTGCATAACCATGCCATTTCCCATTTAATTTTGTGTCTATTTTTGGAGAATGTCTTAATATATACATACATAACAATAAATTATGCAATCTTGTGTAGAGTTGGGCTCATTCCCCTAGTCTTAAATTGCCTATCCCAATGCATACAACTTCACATGTGTTTAACCCCTATCTCATCAAGTTACACTCACATTTTTATACATTCACCTTATCTACAAGTTTATTGCACTTATTCATACACCTATTACTATATAACTACTATCCATCTTTATTTGACCATTTTTCCTACTTTCCATAGTCATGGGGTTGAGCCCATGGTTCCAAACTTGACCCTTTTCCTTTCAAAATTCAAACTCAATTTTTAGCTAACTAGGATCCTTTCTTTTCCTTCCCTAAGCTAAATAAGTACATGTATTATGAAATTTAGTGCTATATGCTATCATTTCAAGGGATTCAATGAATTCATTCATATATCTTAATCATCAAAGAAACCAAGAATTCTTATTCATATTTAAGCAGGGAAATGCTTCAATTTGGTGTACTAGAGGAATCTAGATCTATATAAACATTCTAGAAGCATTTACATGTTCAACAAGTGTTTTTTTTTACATACATTTTCATTGGTTGATATATGAGATCATGTCCCCTGGTAGCACATCATCAACCTCATTAAGGTATTTATAAAATTATCAATCTTAGAAATCAACAAACAAAGTGAAGAGAAATCATGCAAACAATGGAACATAAGCATACATATTGCAGGGTCACATTTATATGGAAATGACAACTTTGCAGTTGTAGATTTGATCTTGACTATTGAACCCCACCCTAGGTAAAACCATTGAACAAAGATCTAGCATAGTATATGAGGAATTTTACTCATAACTTGAGATCACATTTTCAAGGTAAAGACATAACACATTCACAAATGTTCACCAAAGGACACCAATTCTTCATTCATAGAATTAAGTATTCATATTCATCACATTTAATTTATTAACATTTAAATTGTTCAAATATTCAAACCCAACATAAAATTATTTATTAATTTAGATTAGTTATGCTTAGGTGTATGCATTTTATTGGATTATCCTAGACTTGGCTTAAGGAAAGTTTATTCTTCTTTACAAAATATATAATTAAATTTATAGAAAATTCTCTCATCATGTTGGAATTTAGTAAGTTGGTATCTCCTTTCGATTCTTAATACAAAGACACATCTTACTTATGTAAGGAAAAATTATTGCACCTGCATTGGTCACTCTATTCCAATGCAAATTTCAATGCCTTTTGTTGCATGGTTCATCTTTAAACAACACTCTTCTTTGAATGCAACACAAAGAAAGGATGGAAGGCTACAATTTTGTTTTATTTCTATGCGACCTTTATATGTGAGGGTAAATTCTTTGAATTTTAATTTTAATATTGGGAAAAGGTGTGTTGTTCACCTCGCATAATGTTATAATGTAAAATTAATATTATTTTTGGCTCACCTAGGGAACCTAGGGATGCATTCACCACATGGGTTTGACATTCTTGGGGCCACTTTATGTGTTGTATGTAACATTGGGATAAATATTTAATGTGGGTTTGTACATTGGGAAACTATTTAATATTGGGAAAAATTAGTACCAAAAAGTAAATTAGGGAAGAAATAATTTTCTAACCTCATGGTATTAGTCACATGGTTTATGTAATTTATTTCTTATTGGTTTTGTTCAAGCTTATTTTTATAAAAACAAGCACATGTGTAGTGTTGGGGTTAGTTAGTTGTCTTGTTTGAGCATCTCTTGTATGTTGCACATGTGAGGAGAAGAGGCATGGATTGGGATGTGGTTTTACATGATTCTCATTTTCTTGTTCATAGGGAATGCATGTAGAGATATTGATTCTTTAGAGGTATTCATGGAGACTCTGCAGATGTATTGCAAACTTTGTTCATGAGATAATACATTGAGTGTGGATGCTTTTGGAGGTTAGTTTTTTTTCCCTCTTGAGGGTTTTCCTAGGGTATATGTTGTGCCATCTTGATGGTATGTTTGTATATTCTCTTTCATATGAATTTTGAATATTTGTTTACATGATTTTCTCTCTTGGGGTTGTGTGGAAATAACTCTCTATGGTTGCAAATTTCCTTTCAAAATTTGCATGCAATGGTAGATTCTTTATATTTTAATTTGTAATCATGTGTTGTGATTTGGTCACAATTTTTTACAATAGTTTGGTTTTCAACTTTTTGTTTTTGTTTTTGTGGGCTTTATACCAAGGGGTCTACATATGATAGGGTCTAGAGGGGCCTTATGGGATCCCTTTCCTTTTTATTTAAATTATTACATTCAATATGATAAGGCTATAAACTCTATCCATGAAAATAATCTTGACAAGGTTGATAATCATCCCTAATCTAACATTTGGTTGTTTACAAAAGATGGGGCTTGTCTCATTTTCATTATTAATCTTAATGTTATAGCCTATGATGTTATTTATTTAATAATACATTCTTTAATTTATACATTATGCATTTTTAAGACACATTTCCTTTTCTTGAGAATTGGGCATATTGTACTTGGTAGCCAAAGGGGGATATATAGGTTATTTTAGTAACAAATTATTTCTTCTTTGTGTTTTTTTCTAGAATGAATTATTAAAATTTATCTTTCAAGAGAGGACCTTACTTTTATAATCAAGTTTTATTTTTATTAACTTGGAATATGAGACTTTATCTGATTGAAGAGCTCCCATCTAAGATTCTAGTCTTGGTTCATCTTCTTTTTCTTCTAATGAAGTTCTAGAGACCTAATGTTTTACATGTTCTATTGTGGTTGTCCTTGGGAAACCTTTGGGCCCTTCTCATCACATGTTGGAGAGAAAGGTTATTATGCTCAAGTATCTATGAGGAAATTGATCTTAATAATCATTTTTCTAATTATATAGAGGTTATATTAAGAAGTATGTATTGGATTTTATAGTTAGATTATGAGTATCTCCCTTTTATATGTCATGCAAGTCATGTCTATGGGTATCTTAAAAGAAAGTGTTCAAATGCAAAATTAGGTGTTATTCATCTCTCACTAGAGGTATTTATGGTTAAAATAATAGAAAAGGAAATCCCCAACTCATGTAAAAGGGATTGAATTAAATGGGTTTACCCCAATGAAGTTTGATAATAAAGGAAGGAATGTGATATGTCACAAAAATACTTACCAAAGGGTCATTTGGATAACATATTTGATATTTTAAAGACTTTTGATGGAAAAATTGACACATGCAACAAAAGTAGAGTGAAAATCACCCCACCTCCCCTTGAAAGATAATGAATCTATATAATTTTTCACCTCTAAGGTCCTATGAGTCATGCCACAACCGTGTTAAAGATGAACTTGATCAATGTGGTATGTTTATTCAAGGGCCTTTTCTTGGTTTTTCCATTTTGATCAATATAGGTTTTTCTTTAACAAATTTTCCTTTCTATTAGTTTTTTTGTTAGCTTTTATTCTAGAAAATATCCTAATCTAATACTATTCAATAGTTTATAAAAAATATCAAAAGAGAATTTGATTTTATGAAAATTAAATTAAAGAGAGTAAGTTCAATATTATAATTCTAGTCATTATGATAAAAACTTGAGAGATCTCAATAACCCACAAGATTAGATCATATTAACTCAACCATTCATATTATAGATACAAGATCTAGAGGATATTTATACAAGAAAAAAATGAATACATAAAATACTATATTTTAATGTAATATTATTTTATAACTCATTCAAACAAATTTGTCATTAATAATTCACAAGATTTCTTATAATAATCAACATGCAAGATGTGAAATAAAGTACTTCATCACTCAAGTTTAAAAAGATTCAAAGAAGCTAAGATCTTTTCATTGATTTGTATAATTTGTAATGATCCTAGTATAACAACTACACTGGAATTTAATCTTCTCCTTTAAATTTTTCCTCATGCAAATTGCTTCTTCAATATTGGGTGCCTCCTTTTATTGATCAAGAAAAAGAAAAAAATCCTAGTTACAACTTTCTATTAGTTGCTTTAAAATATTCTATGTAGCTACTCTATTTTTAGTTCATCATGTTAAAGACAATTCCTAGCTATTAATAACATTTAACCTTTTTTTTCATAAGTAAATTCATGCACATGCAATGTATTGACCTCATGCAACTTCCTAAATGACCTAGATGCCCTATTTTTCCTCCTAAACTTTAGGAGCCACTTTATAGCCTCAATGGAGCCTATTTACATTTAAAAATCCATTTTTAGTGCTTCACATTAAAATTTTAAATCAAATAATTTAAAAATTAAATTTAAAAATATAAATAAATTCTTTTGCTTCTATTGATTTTCTACAAATGTTGGACAATGCTTATTCAAACTTGTTTCCTCATAGTCATATAGCCAGTCTACTCTAAATTTATAATCCTCAAAATGCAATTGTCTCTTCATACTTACCAAATCATTCTCAATGGATTTGGAGTGTGCCTTGGTCTACATACATTTGTCCAAAATATTTCTATCAAAATCTACAGCCTGGTGCAACTCTTCATCCATCTTTCTTTGATAGCGTTAGCCAAATCAATCCTAAAAGGAAATTACCTTTATACTTTTTGCATAAAGTTAGGATTCATCTCAGGAGAATCCCTTTAGCCTTCAACTATTCTGAGATCATTTTATTCATCATTTTTAACTTTGGGAGATTCTTTTCATGGTTATCTTCTTCATCTTTCAATCCCTATACAAATAACTCAATCATATTTTCAAGTTGTTGGACTCACTCATATAACTGGAAACCTTGATTTATTACCTTATTAGCTTCATTAAAAAAATTCATAATCCATTTTTCAATGGAAATAGACCTTTTGTTAATTTTCTAAAAAGAATCAACTTCTTTCTTGGACATTGAGATTGGTGCATTGATAGAATTGCTACCTTGTTGGGTTAAAGCTCTTGAGTGATGAGTTCTTTGGTAAACTTACCCATTTTCTCTAATTTTTCTTTTAATTCCTTCTTGGACTTTTTTTCCTTATCCATCCCATGGACTATTATTTCCACTACATAACCCAAATAAGCAATTTCCTCATCTCTTATTTTCTCACCAAGATTGACTTTGGAAATCTAATAAACTATGGTAGCCAATTCTTCATCATCTTTATCCACTATAGGAGTGAAATTTTTTACAACTTTGGCACTAGATTCATATGTCCTTATAGTGTACAAAGTTATTTATTTAATTTGAGGTCTACCCTTTTCTACTTTGACTATTATAGCTATAATTCCAATGGCTATACCACTTCCATTTATTTTTTATCCAAATTTAACTTCAGTCATGGTCTTGGAGAGTTTGATTTATTTCTTAGGAATCTCTTGTTGTTGCTAATATTTCTCCTCAAGTGTTTCTTTCTATTTCATTCATTTTTGTACAACCTTCTCCTCTTTCTTTATCTTATCCGTAACTTCATAAAAAAATGATATTTGTGTTCTAATTTGTTGTTCTTGTGCTTCTAGCTACTCTTCTCTTGATATTTATTTATCATCTTCTTTTAGAGGTTCTATCTTAGCTTCAGTTGTTTCCTTAATATATGTAATCCTTGAAGTTGGATGAGGCAAATGATTTTATTAAATTTATCCCCCTTTAAGATTTTGTTTTACTACCTCTTTGGCTATCATATTTATTTCATCTTGATCTACTTTGTTGACTTATTTCTCAATTTATGGAGATGGTACCTTAATATAAGGTGAACATATTGATGAATGGTTTCTTTTCAAAGAAGATCTATATTTAATTTCCTATTCTTTCTATACTTGTTGTGATGTCCCCTATGAATTTGTTGGTGTAGGTTGTTCTTGAGCAACTTGTGTTGGTACTTCCTATTTTGGGGTAGTTAGATAAATAATTTGTAGTGGAGTATATCCAAATATTTCTACCACTCTTGCTTTGGAAACATCATATATCACCCTGGTCTTATTTAAAGCTTCAACTAATTTCTCTTTAGTCACATGTTCTAGGATGGATTTAATATTTCCTCCTTGTGATTTTTTCTTTATTTTCTTGGGCTCCTTAGGTTGAGAGGAAGAATCATCCTTTCTTTTTCTCTTATTTTCCTCCTTTCTTCTCTTCTCAAAATATCCAATCTTCATCTTCAACCAAGATAAGATAAAATATTCAATAGATTTTCTTATTTTAATTACCAAGAGGTTTTCTTTAATAAATAAATCTAGTATTAGAGCTGGTTGATTATCTATTCCTTGAATATCATACAAGTGCTCTAGACTAAAAAAAAATAATCATTAGATAAATCAAAAGGAATATCACCTCCAATCATGAATTCTCTTGAATTTATTGGACCACCATTCTACATAATCCCCTCTTCTTTAGATCATATAATTCATTTTTATAACCAACCATAAAGTATTAATCATTGTGTTCATGACTATGTCCAAATCGAAATAATCTTTCTATCTTCCTTCAAGATCATAATTTTTCCTAGCTTCAAACATTCTAAAATTTAGAACTAATAATTATTTGTTAGAGTCCCTAGCACACATACTATATAGCATAAGTGTTAAATGCAAGAGTGAAAGGAAATTGCACTCCTACTTTATGCTTCTCCATAATCTTCTTATGCAATTCTACTATTTTCCTTGAAAATTCTAGCAACACAATCTTATCAATACAAAATCTAGGTAAAAGATATGGAGGCCTAATAAAATTTGATATGAACTTATGTATGTAGTCTTTAGGAACTGGATGAACTAATGTCCCTATCCTAATATCAATTATCTTGGTTTTGCAAATAGTCTAACATCTTCATTCCCATAAAGTCTTATGATGATTAGAAAGATGAATGCATCATAGATAATCTTCTATAGTGCTTTTATGTTTCTTAGAATTTTAGTTATAGATAAAATTCTCAAAATTTTCTCTATCCATGAGCCTCTCTTAGCACTCCATTTGTGTTGAATATACCTAGGAATATGGATTGTCTTTCTAATAGATAAACTACATAATAAGTCATTGATAATTTCTTTCTTGTAGTGACTAAAGTCAATTGTGAATGAATATTATCACTTACAAGTTGGGTCCAATCAATAAACCGATTCTCCTTAATAATTCCATTAATATATTGGAACATCTATGGTTTTTATATTTTATCATTTGGTTTGCTCTTTGCTCTATGAAACAAAGTATTTATACCACCAATTTCTAGGATCTAGTTAGATTCTTAGGAATATTTGTAACTACCTTTCTCTCCTTGAGAAACCAATGCCTATTTAAATATCTAATATTTTTTTCCTCATTCTTTTCATATGTTGTTACTGACTCTAATTATATTAAGTTTAATAGAATTACATGGAAAGTGAGATTGAATATGTGGGAAACCATTCTAGGTGTTATATCCAGAATAATATTTAGCATCTTCATCATGCTATCCTAGTAGTAGGATCATATACTTGTGCACAAGCTATGATCAACTCTAGGCTCTAAAGTGTTGATGAAAAACATACTACAAGTGTGCCAATCCAAACCTTGCTAATATACTTTTGCTAATATTTTGGGAATATCTAAAGGTCCTTTAGTTTAAATCCTTGAGTTCTACATGGTCTAAGTCTATGTTTATAATATCTGAAACTAGAGACGTAATATTTGGTTCATTTGTAACACCTAAGAATTCATACTTCATTATTTATTGTATTTCAAGGTTATCATCAATCCTAAAAGTAAAAAAAAACATAATAAGTGCTAGAAACTAATTAGAAACCATTAAATTTATAAAATTCTAAGCATTCTCAATAATTTTGGGTTTTTAGGTATTGGGAGGATATACGAACTTGGAACTAGGTTATAATGTGCATAAAAACTTTCTAGTTTAACAAAGGATGGTTATAATGTTATACGTGTGTGAGTTAGAAGGGAGGAGGGAATTATGACCTTAGAACCATGTTCCAAGTTTGAGTAAAATTCAAAACATTACCTCTTTAATTTTTTGGCAAATAATTTTATATCTTTTGGAGTTTAGGTTGTGGGTGGAGATAAAATATTGGAACCAAGTTAGAAGTTAAAAAAAAAATTCTAACAAAAGTCTAAATCTTGTGGAATTTAAAGTTTTTCATGTTACTTTATTAGGTTTTGAAGATCAAGTATATTTTGGGACCTCGAACTAAAGGGTTTAGTCCCTATAGTTGTCTAAAATGTGAACCTCATTCTCTATTTGTTATGAGTTCTAGAAAGTGAGAGGACTAGGGACTGAGGATCAATTATGAGGTGACAAGGCTCTCCCAATTTCCATGTTCCCAACCATACTAGGAGTGGGTTTGTGGTCAAAAACATGAAATTAGAAAAACCTCAATTTTACAAAGATTTAATTGATAATTGAATCTAAGGTATGAATTTCAAACTTGAATAAGGATTTTCAATATTTATTTATTTTCTAAACCTTAGGAAATAAAAAAAACTAAATTTAAACCTTAGACAATACATTTAAATAAAAATCCAATCTAAAATATATAGGGAAAAAAAGTGATAATCTAGTAAATCACAATCAAAATGATGAAAAACTAATTAAAATCACTAAATGACTGATAAAATTAAAATCAAACAAGAGAAAATGGTGAAACCTACACAGAGAAAAAAAAGAAACATGAATGCATGTGGGAGATAATGATCTCTACAAACCTCACAAACCCCCCTTGAGAATAAAATTAAACAAGATATGTAATGAAATCCATCAAACTTGCTCCAAATACAAAGAGGCTCTCTCTTGGTTTCTCCGAGCTCAAAATCAAAGAGAGAGAAATGGGTGAAATTTTGAATATATAAGACAGGTATCTAACCTCACATGCTTGTCATTAATGGTTGAGGTCATGTGCAGATTCAAACTTTAGGTGGAACTAAGGGCTTGAAACCAAGTATGTGAGTTCCAAAGTTACCCATACTTCCTAGAGTTTGATAGACTAAAGAAAAAAATGAATAAAAATAGAAAAATTTAAGCAAGAGGTGGAGGTAGGTGGAACTTGGAGCCTAGAACTAGGTTCGAAGGTCCACAAATCCCCACAAAGCTCAAAATTTCAACTAAGTTATTGGTAGCATGATTTCCTAAGAACTGTTGATTGGTTCCAAGGTCCATAATAGACCCAAATTTTTGAAAAGGTAAAAATACACAAAGGAAAAATATCCAAAAATAAAATAAACATGAAAACAAGGATCACTAAGGGATCAAGTATTGAAAATTTAAAGGAAAAAAAGGAGAAAAGGTTTCGAAAATAAAAGATAGAAGAAAAGAAAAGGACGAGGTCCCTAATTTTCCTAGCAAAATATGGGGTGTGTATATAAGGTATATTGATGATATTGATTCTACTTTGATTGAGAAGTATCTTTCTAATCATAATTTTTATTCCTTGTTTCTACCTTGCTTCCACCATGAACAAAAGCTCAAAATCCATCTCAAGCACATGTTATACTTGCGGAAGTGAATCTTTGTTCTCTAAGTTAGGCTAACATGTATTAAATGGATAGATGAATGTCATGAAATTAGTTTAATATTGCAGTTCTAGTTTTGAAGGTTATCCTATTTGAATTTTTTTTGAGATTGTGTGATGCAAGAAGCTTTTCAAGTTATTCGTGCTAAGGATGGAACTAAGGATATTATTAAGAAGAAAATTCCTACTCCATTGGGACTCCAACAAAACAATTATTAAAAGGAATTATATTAATAAAGTCTCCAAAGTGGGGAGAAAAATAAATTAGGAGAAAGTGAAGATGATAGGGGAAACACTAGTTGAATATGTCGTTATTCACAATTTAAATTTTTATATTTTCTTTCTTAATAATGGTAGTTCTATCGTAGAATACAAGGGTTATGGGAAACACCCCTCATTGAATTGTTGTTCAAGATAGTATTAGGATTCATAATCTTGATATTATTTTCCTTTAGGAAACTAAACTCTTTGTGGAGGAAATATTAACTAATTTTATGCCTTGTTTCCAATGAATTTAATTTTGTACATATTAGGTGTGTACTTGTGTCTTCCTCATTTATGTTTTCCATGTGTTTTCCCTTCTTGAGTATGTTGTATTTTTCTAACTCTACTCTCCCCTTCTTCCTATTAGTCTTTCAAACTTTCCCTTACTCACATGATGTTTTCTTGACCCTCATTGCCTAGTCCTATAGTTTGAGTCTTATGATTTGACTAACCCCCAATCCTTGATATTTCTTCCTATATTTACATTCTCCTCCTAACTTCCTATCACGTGTTGTATTGTTTCCAATAGTTTATTTTTTGTGCCATCACTTTCAAAATAGAATAATTCCCACCATGATCACTATTTGAATTTGAAGTTGTAGGTGTACACGATGGCTTTAAACTTATTCAATTTGTGTAGAATATAAAAGAGTGAATGTTTTCATCTAGGATAATCATATACATTTAACCAAACTTCTTTCAAAATTAATTTTGAGCACTTGTTTATGAGAATTGCTAAGGATGAAAATCCAAAGCCATACTAGAGATTAGAGGATGAAATTCCTTTTATTTCAAAGATTATAATGTCACCCCTTTGGATAGAGGATGATCTCACTTAGAGGTTACATCAAAGATTCATTTTTTATAGATTCAACCACATTGTATTGGTGTTGTTTGTTGTTTTCATGGGTATGCTCATGGTAGTTAGTTTTTGTTATATTTGATGAAGCTACAAATCTATTTTACATGTATTTTCATATTCTATTGTAATAAGGAAAGTATTAGGTGTTATGTTATTTTTTGGGTTATTGTTTAGAATGTAAGGGTAATAATATAATGTAAACAATTATTAAGTATGAGTTTGATAATTTAATTTGAGTTAAATATTAAAACGTGGTGTATTAGTTGTCCCAATTACTTAGAATTTGAAAAGGGTTTAAAAATTAGTTATTATCATATTTACATAATTATTTTGTATTAGGACATTACAACAATGAACTATATATTCATTTTTTAAAAGACTTCAATTTTTTAAGTTTAAGCTTCAATAGTGGAACAAATTTGGTATTGATTTTTTTGGTAGAAAAAATAGGTACAAGAAAGATTGAATAATATTACTTTTAATATTAGAGAATTTGGCATGACTATGCAAATAATTTTGTAGGAGTTTTTTTTATCTAAAGAACTTCATGAATGAGAACTTTGGGAGGATATTTTTTTGGAAGAAAAAATATATAATGAAGGGGCTTCAAGAGAGGGATCAAAATATCTCATTTTCCCATATTTTTTAAATAGATAACTTGTAATGTTATATCATCTAGATCACCTCTTCCCATGTGGAATTGATCTTTCTTTGCCATAGGAGATTAATTAGGAATATGTTCTTATTTTCAATTTTATTTATTTTAATAAAATAGACGAGGAAAGGATTATCTTAGGTTGCATTCCTTCTTTGTTTACCAAGGAAATGAATGGTCTTCTTATAGATCCTATTACTCTCGAAGAATTGGAAAAAGTTATTTTCCAAATGAAGAAAGGTAAGTCTCCTAGTCTTGATGGTTTTCCTATTGAGTTTTACCAAAAAAAAATGGGACATATTAAATAATTATCTTCTAGATGTTATGTGAGAATCTTGAACTAATAAGAAAATTCTTAAAGCAATTAATTCTAATTTTCTAGCTTTGATCCCAAAGAAAGTGGGGACTAACTCGTTTGATATATTTCATCATATTTCTCTTTACAATGTCTCTTAAAAGATCATTACTTAACTTACCATTGATCGCGTAAAAGGGATTCTATAATCTTTGATACATATGAGTAGGGGGGATTTGTGAAGGGATGTTAGATTCTTGATAGTATTTTTATTGCTTTAGAATTCATTCATTCTATGGGGTTTTCTAATGATAAAATTATGTTTACCAAGTTGGAAATTTCTAAGGCCTATGATAGGGTTAGATGGTCCTTTCTTAGGAAAATATTATTTTCTTTTAGTTTTTCTGGAGGAAAATTGACTAGGTCATGAGTTATGTGTCATTTCCTTCCCTCTTTGTTCTTATTAATTAAATCCCCTCTTCTCTATTTTTGTCCTAGATAGAGGGTTGTGACAAGGTGATATCCTCTCCCCTTATCTCTTTATCCTTATAGTAGAGGGTTTGTGAAGGTTATGTACTAACTAGAGAGTTAATGGGAGTATTTAGGGATGAAAATTGGTTAGGGATCTTAACTCTTATTCTCATCTTCCATTTGAGGATGATATTGCCTAAATTAGTGTTGTAATTAAATCTATGTTAATATCAATTTTAGGAGCACTTTGGATATGTTTTTGGCAGCTTCTAGTTAATAGATTAATGAGGAAAAGTCAAATATTTATTTCTTTAACACTCCTTTGGCCAATTAGTAGAGAATTGTTATTATCTTGCATTTCAAGATTGGATAACTTTCTTTGGATTATCGTGGTATTCCTTTCTTTTTGGGTCTTCCTAATCATCTTGAATGGAAGAGGATTCTTAATAGATTCAAAATGTGAGACTCTCACTAGAAATTTTGATTCTTAATAGATTTAAAATGTGAGGCTCTCACTAGAAATTTTGATGGTTGTCTTTTGTTGGGCATCTTACTCTCTTAAAATCAATGTTATAGAATCTTCTTATTTATATTTTTTGGTGCTTTTTGTTCCTAAAAGTAGATTTTAAAGGATTTTGATTCTCCTTCTAGAAAATTTCTTTTAGCAAGGAATCTAGACTTTTAAAAATGAAGTCTTATTAGCTATAATTGAGTTTATAGGAATTAAAAATCATGGTTTTTATCTTAAGCTTTCTGAATTGAATAGTCATGCCTTAGTTGCTAAACTTTATTGAAGATGATCTAACCAACAAGATCCATTATGGGTCAAAATTCTTCACTATAAACTTCGAGAAGTATTCATATTTTTCATAATTCAACTTCTTAACTTTTATGTGAGTGTTCTAACTACTCAACAAACACATTCAAGATAATCCAAATAGATATCAAAAACACATATGAACTGTTTACTTAAATTTGGATATTTTGTTTCTAACGAATTGGAGACGATGAATAAAACAATTCAAGAATAGAGTACACAAGCTATCTGACGATTTATACAAGCGGTAGATAGACGACGAGGGCGAGTGTGAGTCCCCCACCTAGACTACTAGCAAGACAAACAAATGTCCAGTCAGCTACTCAATTCTTTGGACCGATGAATTAAGGAATATAAAGGATAATGACATATATTTGGCCGTCGTTCAGGAACTTAAACATTTTATAAACAATCACATTTTTAGCCATTGAACAATATTTTATACAATTTATCTTAATGAACTAGTAAATATTTATACATGCAATTGATATTCTTCAAGAAGCAATTAATAAGTGCCGCAAAATATAGAAAATTCTACATAAATTGAACTCTTTTCCAATGGTAAAACTAGAATGACTAGGATGATTACGATTGTCGTTTAGAGTAGTGAAATACTTCATTTAAAAAGAAGAAATATCAATTCATTAAAGCTATTCTATTATGATTATAGGTGTTCAGAGTTGCACAAGTACCTTCCCTGCAAGATAGTCTGCCATACGCTTTATCTTCACAGAACCTTCTCTTTTCAAGGTTTTGATAAATTCTGCAGCAGCCTATTCAGGAAACAGTTCAAATATATCGATCTTTGACAAAAGAAATAACAATAATAGTGTGTTTATTAGTTTAATCTTGCAAACTCTATATTAGTAACTCTCTATCATACTCTGGTACAGCAAAAGGAATTTTGGAAACATAAGAATTATGAAGGAAAAAGTTTCTACCTCAGGGGAGCTTCGGAAAATTCTTAAGCATCGGGCATCATTCAGACTAACCTGGCACACGAAAGTTTCCATTTTAGTCCACAATGTGAAAACATCAAAATTTCCTCAAGAAAAAGCTGTAATGACTTCAATGCAAGAAAAACTGATAAAACTTACAAGGCTGCATACAATGTCAACGCTGATCTCCTTGATGTCTTGGTCCATCTCAGAATGCACCATAGAAACAAGAACCTGCAACAACATTATTCTCAATTAACCATAACCCAAAGACGGGGCAGACTACCAAGGTATCAATTTTAAATGCATCTTGAGATGAAGTTAATCTATTCGACTAAGACGGATTTGCACATTCTTACATTGTCTAGTTGATGCGCAATGAGAAGTTTTGCACCGTCCTTCGAATTTGTATATGCCTGCAAGAAATGGAACCATTCTAGTTTATATATGTATAAGGAAAGACTGATCATATTATCTTGAACTTTCAATTGTAGACAGCAATAAAATTTTGGAACGTTTACATATATTTTTCTGTGTGTGTATGAGTATGAGAGAGATTTTTTAACTGCATCCAGAAAGACCGGAAAATATTTCTTTATTAAGTTGACAGCTCCACATAGCTTTTTTGAATTTCGCACAAATTAGAAGAGAAAACAGATTGGAATAAATATTCATGACACGACAGGAAAATGATAGAATGGTACTAAAGAGGAATTAACAACTAATTTAGACCGGTTTCCTCAGGCCTATGGACTTTTTGTTTGTCTTCATATGACAAACACTCAAATGAATAAAAAACCTAAATGTTAGACGAGTTGGTCAAGCGTTAAAAAAGAAGTGAGGTCTCTAATTTGAATCTTGGAGTTATTATTTAGTGTGCCAGCTATTTATGTGAAAGCGACAGGTCGATTGTATTTATGAGAGTGACATATAGTAGAAAACTATGAATATGCCTTCCATGGATTTTGAGAAACCACATAATGCTGATAATAAGTGATCATAAAATGGTAATATGATTGGAAATATAGTATATACTGCAATACTCTTTTAAAACCTTAAGAAAAGTGAATGGGATCACTGAAGCCATTTAAAAGACATTGGAACTATTGTATACATGATAGTGATATTATTGGCCACTCTTTTAACTATTTGCCTTTTTAAAATAGAATACCAAATTAACACCGGTAACATGTTTTAGGAGTAGGAGACTTCAATTTTGAATTTTAATAATATTTTTTATTATTAAAAAATATAAAAGTGTGTGTTATAAACATAGTTGATATTGTTTGAAGTCTACAAAGTTTACAAATAGATCAAGTTAAAAGTAAGCATACCACTTAAAAATAGAAAGTATATGTCAATTAAACACAATTAATATTATTTGAAGTGTCTCAAAATTTATGAATGGGTCAAGTATTGGCTTGGAAAACTCTCAAAACTTATGGATGCATCAAGTTAGAAAGTATCTGTTGATTAAACAAAATTAATATTGTTGGAATGCCCCCAAAAATAATAAACAAATCAAATTGTAAAATATACATAGTATGTTCCAAAAATAGATTGATACAACAAAATTAAATAAAATGACTTTCAAAGGATGAAGATTGGATCATAATTTATTCATACGTGCATAGTATATAAATGAAGGTCCTTACAAATTTAACAAATTGTAACATAACAAAATTATTAAGTCTTTAATGTTAATAGAAAATGTGGTACATCAATAGTAAATAGTTGAGATTGAGATATGTATATGAGTAGACAAGATGGTAAAATAGTATTGAATTCAACCATATAAATAAATTAGTGATGGAATAGCCACACTTTATTCATAATGAACATATAACTTTTACACATGAAATCCAAATATATGTGTTGGTATGTTGAGCATATAGGTAAAACAATTTCAACCTTCAATAAAAATATATAGATCATTGTAATAAATATAACTACATCATAAAATCCAACTTATTACCTTGATTTATATATTCAAATTTTAATACCCACTTGAATTTCCAACCTGTGAATATTATTGACTGCATTCAACCCTTCTCTAAATTTCTCAAACTCAAAAGGTGATAGGACCTTTTCGAATCCATCTATAAATCGATCTAAATGGAATAATAACAAAGTTTTATACTTTAATTTTGAATCTTTTGTTTAATTTAAAGTGATAATGAACACTTACATGTTTTAATAGTCCATTCATAGCTAATTTTTTTTTACCATATTCAATTTAAAAATTTTATTATCATAAAATAAATATATTGGTTGATTCATTGTTATTGCCCATCATTCAAGTTTTTAGCTTGCAAACTAAATTGTGTATTAAAAAGAAAAGAAATTTAGATATACAAATTAGTATTCAAATCCTTAATGGGACCGAAAAGGTATATAGATTATATAACCTTGTAGAGCATGTCTTTTACCTTATCTGATTCCTCAAATCTAAAAATATTGAGGCTTTCCTTAATGATTGTTTGAATTGGTTTGTATGCAATTCAAGCAACTTCTTGACATACTTTATTTAAGAGAAAAATAACCTTGTGTTTGTAACACTTCCCATCCAAGAAAGCAGTTCAATAATCCAAAATCACTCATCTCAAATGACTTTTTAATTTAGATATTTCTTCAATTGATAGTAGCCTCTCCCTACTCTTAGTGAAGACAAGATAATCAACATAAATACTTAGGATTATTATTTCTTGATGTTCTTTTTTGAGGTATAAATTATAATATGACAAAATAATGTGTGTATAGATACTCATCAATTTTGATGTTCCATGCGCAAGGTTCTTGCTTCATATCATGTAAGAATTTGGTTAATTTGTATATCTAATTATCATGTAAGCATTTGGTTAATTTGTATAGATCTATTTTTTTTTAAATGGAGATCTTAAATGGGCTCAAAAGTGACCATAAGGGTATGTAGTATACAAAGGGGGTGTGTAGTATTTGTTTTTACCATATTCTACTTACTTAGTGTAGTTAAGTATGTAGTATTCGAATGAATAAAAAGCTATGTGCATAAAAATGGGGGACCAAAAGGATGTCAAAAGTAGTTATTCTTTTTAGTGCTCATAATATAGTTTCTAAACTACTAAAATTTATTTTTTAAAATGGTGAAGATTAAGAAGTTCAAATAGATGGAACACAAAAAGTGCTTATGTTTTTGTCAAAAAAATATAACATAGCATCTAGTGTGCTCCCCTAAAATGTTGACTTTTTAAAAATATTTCACAAATTTCTATGGTAAAATATTAGCTAATATCAAGTAGTGTATGTCATATATTTCTATTAATTTTTGAATGAATGTATGATTTTTCAAAGTGAACATGTCCTAAAAATGAAAAATTGAGTGTGCTCCTCCCTATTTTTTTTGAAAATTAATCATTTCTTTTTTCAAATTTGTATATAATAGAGTCTAGAATGTAAAAATATATTTTATTTTAAATTTGGATGAATAGATTAAAAATCACACCAAAAACATTGTACATAGGTTTTTAGCAAAAAAGGAAGGCACTAGCAAAAGAAATTGAAGATCAAAACCTTAATGTATTCGAAGTATAGAAAAAATTGCATGGTTGGTAAAGTAAGATATTTTTATATTGTTGTATTTTTTTAGATCATTATTCAAAAATGTGTAAAATTAATGGAGAGCACACTCAACATTTAGTTGTTTTTCTATATTTTATAGAAAAAACATTTTTGGGCATTGGCATGCAAGTCTAATCCTTTGGGTTTAAGGAAAATCCAACCCTAATGGTTGGTAGTTTTCAAAGAAATTTATAACATGTGAGTGTGTTATAACATGCTTGTGCATCTATGTATGTAGAAAGAAAAAAATAGTGCAAAACATTTTTTTTTGTTTTACAGAAAGCAAAATGTGTCCACATTATAACACACTTGCATAATGGCTTCATAATGCTTGAGCCACTACCAAGACCTGTTCATGTTATAGCTTGGTTGTGACTGACCCACTACCAAGCCATAATTTAAGTTGATTATGATGCACTCATGTCATATGCAAAACATATCAAAAATATTATTTTGGTCACTTTTTGGTCCCCCATTTTTGTGCACATGTCCAAAACTTTAATTCCATGGTGAGAATATATTCTCAATATATGTATGATGAGAAATATATCAAGGAGTGATATCAAGAGAACATTATTTGAAGTGGTTTTACCTTTTCTAATACAAGATTTTCTATCATTTTTCTTAACAAATTCAACTTCCAAATTATTTTCAAGCAACTAACTAAAGTAATATATTTTTCATTTTAGACACAAAAACATTATGTACTTCACTTTTATTATTAATTTACTGAAAGTGAATTCTTCTCCACAAAGAAAGATATCACTTTACACTTATTGTTAGATAATTGACTTGAGGAATAACTCCTTTGTAGAAAATATTTATCTCCAAGGTGGATGGTTCTACTGTGCTCATTCAATTTTGTGATAACCAATTCCTTTCAATCCTGTATTTAGTTGCACGAGTCAATTTATGAAATTTATTTTTCACATTTGGTATTTTGTGCTCAAATAACCACCTTAGCATAGTTTTCTCTTATATAATTAATAACATTATTTTATCTTTACTTTGGTCATAATATTTTTTAATTTCTTGTATTCTTATGTGCTATCCCATTATACCAATAATCTTTGGTGTAATGGTTGATTTTGCACAAATGCTGCATTTTGATCTTTGCAATGAGTTTCAATTTTTTAAGACAAACTCATCACTACTACCATGCAACTAAATTTTTTATGATCATTTTCTCTATATTTCCTTTCATTTTATTTTAAAGCAAGTGTTCCCTCTGTTTCATCATTTATTAATAATTGTTGGGTAATATTCTTATTGAATTCATCCAACCAATTCTCCAAACATGACTTAATTCTATAGGTTGTTCTTAAAAATGCACCACAAATTGATTGTATAAAGGTCAAAGAGTTCATAGAATAATAAAAATTAGCTATTATCATCTACAATTGTATCTCTAATATAGTTAATACTTGATTTTAGTCAAATACAACACAAATTCATATATTTTCCACCTTCCCATGCATTTTAATTATGCATTTCCTCAATGAGTTACAACATTATAGATTTTTTAATTACCTCATATATTTATTGTAAGTTTGATCATCCTTCATTATCTATGTTAGTGTTGCAAATGTGTATCTAGACTCAATCATCCAAAAAAAGTATAAGAATATATTTTATTTTTCTCATTCTTATTTTAATTTTTTATTGATCTACACTAAGACTTTTCAACTTTTCTAGTGTTGTGAATATCACTTGGATACATCATATAATCTAATCTTTATTTTCTCATTCCATACTAAATAATATATTTCATTCAATATTAAATGTTAATAATATATTTCATTCAATATTAAATGTAAATAATATTTTCAATCTTTTTTAAATGCCCATGCTTCCAATAATCTTACTAGAATACAAACCATTTTAAAAATTACTAGAATAATTTTAAAAAACATTACAGTAAATATGAAAGAAATTTTTAATAAAGAAAATAAATTAGATATACATTTATGATATTAATAAAAATTTATGGTTCCCTTTAACCTTTTAAAAAATTCAATGTGGATGATACTTTGTAACTATCTTCTAAGTTTTAAGAATTTTTTTAATGAAAATATCTATATTACTTCAAAGAAATATTAATGATTAATCTCAAAAAAATATGGGTGAAAGGAGATCATGCCTCAAACCCCATGAATTGGGCCAAATCTAGTAGATAATAAAATAATAAATGAGATAATAAGGCTACAATAATAGTAGATTAAAATTCAAAGAATTGGAAATTTTTAAATAATGAGTAATTCACCTATCAACCTTAGTATTCTACTTGAGAAGTCAATTCTTATAAGATGAATCATCAAGGCATCTAGATACATCCTTAGTTTATAGATAAAAAAAATCATCCAAAACCCAAATAAGAGAGAAAGAGTGGGTTGAAAACCCCCTCCATCTTTGAACTATCATAAATAGGACTAACCATGTTCTCCATCTTTGGAAGATCTTAAATATTATTTTCATCATTTATTACATATTATTTTGCCTTGTTATGCTTTGCTATAAAAAACAAATGTATGCTCTCCCTTTAAAGGGATTTGTTATTCTTCCTCCCTATGCATTTTTCTCAAATTGATTTCAAAATGATTGTGCAAATCCTCTTCGAAAGGACTTTAAGGATTTTTTGCCAATATTTTGAAACCTATTTGAAACAATGTTCAATAGATTTACCTATTTTAAGTTGTTGACTTCATTTTGTTAACCGTTATTTTGTTGGAAATGATTGTTTTATTTGGCTACATGATGAAAGTGTGATAAGAGTTATGGAGTGCATGAAGTATAGTTTGTACTTTTGCAATATTTAGAAATGTGGTCATATTCATGGCATTTGTTAAATGTGGAAGGTAGATAATTATAGTAAATTTCCTTTACATATGACCAACCATCTAGATTTATCTCAATGACTTTAGGAATACTTGATCCAAACCTACTTCCATGTAGATTTTAGCACATGCAAAGTTGTATTTCAAATTTTCCTTGCCAATTAAACCACCTAAAATATTTCCAATGGTAGCCATAGATTTATCATCCCAAAAATAGGAGGTAGATGTGAAATTTTCACTCAAACAAGGTCTACATGAGATATATTTTATATTGGATTAAAATATATGGATCAATGATTGAAATAGAATCCTTTTGATCCCATGAAATATGAGCCACTTCTAAAAATCATGTTTCTCTCCTCCTTTATCTCAAAGAATAAAGCATAAAATCCTAATCCATAATATTAAATGCATATTTTTCCCTTCAAGAAGGCTTTCTAATGTAGATTGATCTAATGGTGATGTAACACTTGTATCAAACACTTAAGATATAATTGTGAGATGCATTTGGCATACTCTTCCTAGATTTTTTACCTATTTTAGGTATTTTGGTTGGAGCTTGGTGTTTTACTTAGATTATCAAGTGCATGATTGATCTTTGATCTTGCTATTTCTATATTGATATCAATTTTAGGTAGTTTTTCAATATTTTATTAAACACAATGTAGTGTTAAATAGTTGTAATCAAAGGATTGATTATTGAGCTATCCTAAAGATCTATTGTTGCTAAAACTTTGAGGCATAACCTTAATGTTTTACAAATAAAGTAGTGTCAAAGCTATATAAAATCATAAAATCAGAGTTTTTAACATGGAATTCCATCCAATAGATCAATTAGAAGTGGAAATCATATTTAATACAAACTCAAGATTGGCACAAGAGAGTAGATAGTGGCTAGAAGAGTAATGGAAAAGGAAAAATAAGATGGTGAGGCATGTTGGAAGATAATGTTGTACGAATATATAGTTTGATAGACAAGATTGATAGGTTGGAGCATAGTTGGTAGACTCGCAGAAAACTCGTGAGTTTTTTTTTAAAATGAGTTTTTTTGAGTTTAACTCGTGAGGACGAGTTTTTCCAAGTTTTTTCAAAAAACTCGTGAGTTTTTGCCGATTTTTTCAAAAAAACTCAGCTTTGCAAAAAAATAATATTTTTTAAGTTTCCAAGTTTTTTCGAGTTTTTGGCGAGTTTTAAAAAACTCTCCAATTTTTGGCTTGGCGAGTTTTTCTTTGGGGCGAGTCTTCCAACTATGGGTTGGAGAGCATTGTGATTTATCTAATAGATAAATTAGGAATGGCTAGTACCTAATAAGGAAGATAAGGATCCAAAAATATTGAATCAAAACAATGAGATGCCTCAAAAGGGAGTTTCTTTAACATTGTATAGCTAACATGGATATACAACCCTATGATGGAGAGATAATTATTGAGAAACTTGATTGTTATATCTCCCAAATAGATGTTTATTTTAGTCTTCATAAACTCTACCCCATGAAAAAATCTTATTTTATAGGCTAAAACTTGATAGAAATTCATTAATTTGGTGTGTGAGTTATACAATATCCTTAGAGTGTAGGAAAGTGCCTCCAATATCTCATTGGGAAAAATTTAAATGGATTCTCAAGAAGTAGTTCTACCCCTTTACCATGAAGAGAATGTGAATTATTGGGAATATTTTCAACACATGCAAGTCCAAAGTGTATAAGAATACACAATTACAAACTAAAAGGAGTAGTTCAATCAGGAAAGGATATGATAGAAAAGGAAGTTATAATGAAGTATATTCAAGGGTTATTTGGGAACTTCAAGAGATATGTACTTGTGAAAAACCTCAAGATATTGATGAATTTTGTTCCCAAGCACACTATCTCAAGAAATGGACAAGAATAAGAGGGAAAAACAAGGACAAAGACCAAGGAAATTCCAAGAAAATTTCCAAACATAAGTCTACAAAAAGGAAAAATGGAAGGAGAAGATAAAATTTTATTGCTCTCATTGTGACAAGGATATTTTGGACTTAAGAGGTGTTGGAAAATGCATCCATAATTTTAGCACCTTCATGGAGGAAGGACACCAACATGACCTTAAAAAACAAAGATAAATAAATCAGTGGGAATTTGATTCTAATGATAACATTTCTTATACATTATGTAGAAATATGCTTGTGTGTTTGGTGAGACCTCTAACACCAAGGAAGAGGAAGAAATCATAAATTTATTCCATATAAAAATAGAGATGAAGACAAGAAGTGTTCGTGTGAAAAGGGTATGTATTACCTAACCAGTTTCACTTTAGGAACTATTCACACCTTGCTTCTTAAGCTTACTTAGGATTTTTACTTTTTTTTGTCTCATGTCATGTGATTAAGACACTTTTCATGTGATATTATTTTGTTTTAGAGGTTAATTTAGGGTTTGATTATTACCTTTATAACAAGGTCATCTCATTCATTCCATTATTCTGTATTTCATTATTTTCTAGAAATTGAGCAATTCTTTCTATTACATCTCTTGTGTGATAGATATTTAGGCTTTTTGGTTAGATTCTTGCTCCTATGAGTTTTTCCATGTCTAAAACAAGAAGGTAGATTAATTGTTTGATACTTTTTCTTAAGCCATCTTCATTTCTTAGAAATTTAGGATTGAAAACTATGAATTACACTCAATGCTAGTCACTTGAATATGTCTTGAGTAAGGAGTAAATATTTTAGTTAAGAAGTAATATAATTTTTCATTTTGTATAAGATTTAAGAAGATTTTTTATTTGATGTTATTCATATTGATGTGTGCAAGGTTATCTTTGAAATCTAATATTTATTCACGGTGGATGTGATCTACTTGTATAGGCCTAAGAAATATAGTCTTGTGCTAAATGGAGTACCTTACATCTTGAAAGATTCAGTGAAGAAGGCCAAAATCATAATGGTAAGTGTCTCTCAAGATATATGGTTGATCAATCCTAGTGGTAAATTTACTCTCTTATTGATATAAGGAAAAGGAGTGCATAAATAGGTTGAGATACAAAAGATTCATGGCTAACACACTCATCATGAACATTAGAAATTTGTGAGTTGGTAAAAAAAATCATATTTGTTATTGGATCCTAAACGGAGACCAAAAAAGTGTTTCATAAAGCATGAAATGCAACATGTTTTATTTTTCCCAATATTAGATTATACCATCAAAGTGTTATTGAAGCTAATAAGGTTAACGACCAACTAAAAAACTATTGGAATAAGGAGTGATAAAACTAATTACATCACCTTGTGGTTCTTTGATTATGATTGTGTTGTGCATGTTTTGCATACACGCCCCGCCGTGGGCAAGGACCCCCTCTTTTGCTTGGGTCAGGTCATTTTGACCTTGTCTCATTTTGCGCACCCATGTTTCCAAGTGCAAATTGGCCATCAGCCTTAAAACAATTAACTTCATATTGGCCGAGTTTATCTAGTTGAGCTTCACCAAGTCATTACCCATTGTGGGCTTAGCCCTGCAGGTTTCCCCTTGGTCTTTGCTTCCGCGTTCATTGACACTTGTGGACCCGCGTTCATGGGTTTCCCTTTGTCGTTCACCTCCACATTCCGCCTTTTGCCTGCGGTCGGGTCCCTTCGTCTGTATGCCGGGCTAACCCCTCATTCATTTTTGCCGCCGCATCCTTCGTGCTCCTTGGACCCGCAGTTGCGAGTCGCCCTAGGTGGGACTCCATTCCCATTTCACCATTATTGCAGCAGCTGACCTTTGACACCCGCCCGCATGGCGCGCTTCGTAGTTGGTCCTTCCAGCTTCGCCGTTGCCGCAAAACCAACCTAACCTAGTGTGCTTCAAAATTGCCTAAATCCAAGCCTTGTGGGTCTTTATGCACTACCTACCTGAACCCGACCATCGCCGTCTAAACGGCTAAGTTCGCACATCACCCTGTTTCACAGGACCTGCGTTGACCCTTTCCTCGGGAGGAGACTTTCCATTCGTAGGTGAATCCCAAAAGTACAAGTCCGCAGGCGGGTCTGCCCGTGCGGGTTGCCGCTTGAAGGATGCCGTTACTGCAATGTCATTTCAGAATGACCACCCTTTGCTTCCTCCTCATTCCACGAGCCTGCAATCCATTGTTGGAATCGCCCTCTTGCGGATCTTCCTACGGTGACTGCTATCTATCGCCCCACCGTGGTAAAAAAAAATCCTTGCCCAGGCCACCTATATTACTCCACCCGCGGTTTTAAATGGAGACCTCTTGTGCGGATTCCATGGATCGGGTGGCGATCATTAAATTTCCACTGCCTTGACGACCTCTTCCTTCTGGCCACCCGCTCTCTACCCTCCGCGCCTGAGTTGGCGAACTTACGTCGGGCAAGGTCCACCATTGCTCCCACCATGCACATTTAGAAGCAGCCTCCTGTCGTGTGGATACCACTACCACCGAGGTCGATCGTTCAACGACAATATCTTAACCATGAACAGTGTCAACATTTCTTGTTCCTGCGAACACAGACCATGTGACACGTGAATTCATAAGAGCCCTTGGCGAAGTGGATGTAATTAAGATGATCGGGTGAGAGTCGATTCCCCACAACATGGCCGACGAGATAAAAAATGATTAAAAAAATGAATGCTGTGAATGGGACGAAAATCAGATGAGAGGCAGAATGTGGCCTTCCATGACACAATCAGAATGGTCTCGGGGTGGCTAAGGTAGTGTGTTTTGGTGATGAAGAATAGGGACTTGTCATAAATAATGTTAATTTTCCCCCTTAACACCCTCTCGAGTTGGTGAGGCCGATTGTTGGCGTGTGTACGTGGGATTCTCTCCTCGGGGGGCGCCTTTTGTCTGCCGTATCTCAATAGTGTTTCCTGGACTTCCTTCCACACCACCACCTCCACCACCTCCACGACACCCTCGGCTGCGGGTTTCGCTATGCGTGCATCTGCTGGTTCGGTGCTGTCTTCTTCACGACCTTCTAACGATGCCCCCTGCACTTCCCCATCCGCAACCTTCTCCCAAGCGGGCTTCGCTGACCCGTCAACCATCATCTCCCTAGTGTCAGAACACGAGCCTTGGAACTTTGACATGATTTCAAGATGTATGATCGCGCATTCATCAAAAACTGATTTAAAATGGTTCCATGTTTTGAAGGCTCAGCCTATGTTCTTCAATGAAGATATTTAAGATGATGGGAAGAGTTATGAGTAAAGGTCAAATGTAGCATTGTAGTGGTGATCTTAAGGGTGGCGTCTAAAAGTGCATGATGGAGGAAGTACACTTGGGATAACATCGAATCTAAAGTTGGTGACCCACAGAGTTTCCACTTGTAGGTTCCGCCACATGGGTGGCGGTGGCCAAAATTCTGTTTCCCTCACAGCGTCCTCCTCATGGTGGTCCACGTCCTTGCCCCCGTTGGCGGCGTTGATGTTTGATGTTCCCGCGAGCTTTTAAGGGAACACTAGCTCAACTCAGCGACATCCACAACACGTCATTATTTGCAAAAAATCCAAGGTAATCAGGAGATGTGCGGTGAAGAATGTGTTAGACACTTGAAGCTTTATCAAATCTCAGGCCTGCGGGTATCACCTCCATCTACTTTAGAAAGTGGGTGCATCGAGTATCACATGAAGGCTGAGATTATATTACAGGCTCCTGAAGGTAAGTTAGATGGCTGGCCTTGTAATCTTCCCACTGGCTGGCGAAAGTGGACTAAGTTGCAAACTCAGTGACATGTAGCTTTTAAAAGCTTGTCCCTCCCTCCCCCTTTGATGATTTACATATCTCCTTCCTTGAAAAATCCTGGGCGTATATGACCAATCCTAAACACAAATAATATTTGAATGGGCTCGGAATAGCTAGACCATGAGGATTCTTTGAGGTAGCAAGCTCCATGTCATGATGTTATGGTATGATAGGTTTGGTCAAGACTATCCTGCGAGCTTCTCTCTTGCCGGCACCACCTACGCAACGTCCTTATACGATTGCCTCTGTGCACTCTTTATAAGACTCAGGATTTAGTTTATCGGAGGGAGGAGGAAAGGTGGAGTCACAGATGAATGGACATTGCACAGAGCTATGAATGTGGGGCTCCATGTGCATGGGTCCGTGCTCCCAGTGTAGTTGACTAAACAACCCCCTCACAATGTCTTCCCACGATCTTCCTTCTGCATGCACCTAGACAGACTTGCGCTAGGTAAAGCCCGCAACCCTTGTTGCCGTCATATGTGTGGGGAGTCCCTAAGCGTCATTTTGGGGAAAATGTCATAGACATTTGACAGTTAAGTTATGAAGGATCATGTTAAAATATGGCTTTTGTGAGTCGGGTGCGAAGCAATAATCAACGATGGTGGATCAAAATAATTGAACATAGGCACAGTAGCGGGTTTAAAAATCTAGTTTGTTGGTCTCTGACCGATGGTAAATTGACAGGGTTGATCCCATAAAGAATTGCACCGCTCCAATAACCATGAATTGTGAAAATTTCACCAAGATGGAGAGTGACATGAGGCCTAGACGTGCAACTGATCGATGACATTTTGTATGCGATGTACTGATTAAGAAATTTAAAGATTATTAGGAAGTAGGAGGTCCTTGCAAGAGAAACTGCGTGCACCATTGATCAACTTACCCATGGAGTATTTGAAGGTTGATGAAACGTCATGATAGAAGTCACTCGTTGAATCTAGAACCATTATTTACACAGAGAGACGTGATGTCGGTAAGTTAGTAATGGTTGATGTGATGCCTCCATGGGATAGGTCCTAAAGTAACAATCATGTAATGGTGCAGATCCCATATTGTCTCAGGCTACTCATATTCGATGCCCAGTCAAAGGCCTCTCGTGCCATCTCTTCAAATGGTGACGTCCTTCTTCCATGTGGGGTCCGCGAGGCGCTTGGCTGGTTTGGGAGCTCACTGCTCTTTTGGATGTATTTCTTTTGGCTGTCACCTGCATCTCTCTACCCGACGAAAGTTCTCCATGCAGGTCCTGACGCCTACAAGGCCATCTAAATGGCTTTCTTTTGGACCACCACCGAACTATCCTCTCCTCCCTTAGGGACCTGTCGGTGTTCTAAGTGTGCCTTATTTCAAAACTTGGGGGTTTTGAATTAAAATATGTTGTTTGGCACTACTCGAACCACTAGACATATAATGCTACCAGACATGGATCTACGGATTTACTCCACTTAATGTTTGTATGGCCAATATCTTATCTGGTGCTTGAAATTTTGGGATTATGTGGGGTAGTTTAAGGTTTTGCATGGAGGTCTCATCTATGATGGCGTTATACAATGATGTTATTCGTTGAGTCCATATATATATATATATATATATGTATTCAGATTCCCACTGCCTTGTGATATTTTAAAGAATTGACGGCTTCTATTCATCCCTTTATGTTGTGCAGGCCTTGTAATATGAACATCGGTGGGCAAGAGGATGATGATCTTACTGTTTCTAAGAAGATTCCTGAGGATATGGTAAACTTCTTTTCATGATTGAACTCTAAGGATTTATTTTAATCCTAGTTTTGTTCTAATACAGGCTGAGGCTTATGAAGAAAGTGGTACAAATAGAGGCTTACCGGAATGGTCCTCACATGGATGCTCGTGATAGATCGGGTATCAAGACCTATTAATGACGTGAAGTCAACGAGATATCCTCACTGTTGAATACATAAAGAACTGAGTCAGGAGATAAGGACCTGCTTGCTCACACAACAGATGAGAAGGCATCGTCAAGTGGGGAAAAGGGAAACTCTTTAGGGGAATAGGGTTGCAATAGGAAGTATACATCCACATAAAGGGCATTAGGAATCATGTCCAAAGTAAAATGCTTCAAGTCAAGCACGCTTGAAAAATGGGTGACTTATCAAAGAAGGACCAATCCACACGCGAATGCATGCTAAAGGAAGAGACAATACCAAGAGCACGAATGACTATTCGCTTAAGTCAGAAAGGAGGAGGCTATTTTATATTTCCGAGATGATCATGATTTGTTAGGAGCTGCTCATAGGATCAGGGGCATCCAATCCATTGATGTAAGTCATTTTTGGGGCTCATTTGATCCAATGAAGAAATGCTGCTGATCCATCAAATAGAGGGAAACCTTCAAGCAGTCCCAACTACAGTAAAAGAGGCAATCAACTAGAAGAAAAGATGCTACAACACTTGGGCACTACAAGACAAAATAGGAATGAGACAAAGGCTGTATTTTAAATTCCTTTATAATGGGGAGGTAGGTGAAACCCTAATGTAAAGGAAATCTGAGCCATTCATTGAAAATCAATCCTAGCCATTCATTTGGGCTTTGGAAAATTATAAATAAGGGGCTTTCCCCTCATTTGTAAATGGTTGGAGAGCTGGTGTAAAAATATTTTGTAGCAATAGAAAGAAACATTGCATGATTTATGGGTGTTTCTTTTGAGTTTTCCAATTATGTGTGCATGGTTCTACTTCCATATTAGTTTTAGTGTGTAGTTTCTTGAGTGGAAATGATAATGGTGTTGTTTCAGTATTTGATGAATTTCCCACTCATGATTTTTGTGGTTTGTTGACGATGAATCACTTTGTAAAGCTAGTTTGAGCTTCCTTACTTCATTGCTGCAACTTAGTTCAATTGCATGTTCATGATGTGTGTGTGCAATTTGAAAATCTGCAGTCCTTAGAAGATTGCACTGGTTTTGTGTAACTGTAGGTTCCTCTTGGCCAAACAAAACATAGTTTTGGAAGTTTGTCTACTATAGCAGCCTCCATGATTACTGTTCATTCATAGCTTAGGTCTAGGAACTTCCTCTCTTCGCTGCCCTTTTTTCCTTTTTTTTTAATAGTGAATTTGAACAAGGTTCATTGCACATTGTAAAGCCAACTATGAAGCTGGAATAGGAGTTCAAGACCACTGTTTGAACCTACAGCAACTGAGCAACCATTTCTACATCCTAAGAACTCCATCAGTAGACCAAACTTCCCATACTTTGTAACTCATCCGTAAGTTTGCCTTGTGATTCCAACAAATCAGATAAATCAACTGAGGTATTCCAAGCATTGTCAAGACCTGAAATTAGAGACGTTGGGATAGTGTTCTGCAATTTGATTGTGGAAGATTTTCTTTCAAGAGAGGTGATGCACCTATGCATTACCTGTGTTGAGAAGTGCATGAAAAACACATCAACATAACTAGTGCTAGAAGGAGGGCCGATATGTTGAGGCTACAAAGCTAAAATTTGGAAGTTGAAAGAATATTCAAGTGAAAATATGAGATAAGGAGATCTCACTATTCACTGGAAATTTGAAATCAGAAAATATTTGAAGGCAAGCAAAGTTGAGCTGAGATGGAGCAGCATGAGCAAGTCAACATCACTCAGCTACATGCAGATTTAAATAGAACATCAAGTGGACTTGGAAGTGTTGCTGTTATTAGGATAGTGTCGGCTCCATGACTCATCACATTTAGAATTCACATGTCAATTATTTCAAGAGGCAATCGAACAAGTTAAAGAACAAATGGGACAGCCTAGTACACTGCCTCCTGCAGCTGCTGCAACAATTGAATTAGAGGACCAAGAATCATAGCCCAGTAAAAAATCCACTAAGGGCAACAACTCCGCTAAGGGAAACCTTCAACAAGATACTGGGACAACAACAGTAGATAGACAATGCATTCTCGAACCTCCCAATGATGGAGTAAAACACATAGGAACGATGTCCATTGATCACAAAGAATTTTTCCCTCTTGAAGAGCATTCATACACCACACATGGCGAGATCTATGGGGAAACGTTGGAGAGAGACAATACATGTGATTCTGGTCCCCTTGGGGAGGTGCCATCCATGGATGTCTTCATTCCATTTGGAGCTACACTTCAGCAATATACCAATGCTGAGAACGAGTACATTCCAAAAGATGGGAGTGATGAAGACCCGCTACCTCAACCTCCGGATAGTGAAGTGTCAGAGTTTCCAGAATGGGAGAGGAACTCCTTCTCTATCTACAACGATTGTGACCAAGGGGAAATGATCGAACATCTTGATGAGACACATGAAATGTAAAAGGAAGAGGATAAAGGTGGAGGTGTTTCGATGGTTGCCAACAAACATGACATGCTTGGTCAACTGCAAGATACAACTAAGGGTCCTTCTACTTTGACCATTGCTGATCCTCTTATATGTTCAGGGAGCTGCAATAGGAAAGATTCGTGCATGTCATCGTCCCGTGAAATTGAACATCATAAGAATGAGGTCAACACTTGGGAATGGAAATGGGACAACATGCTACCATCTAAGGATAGCAACCAAGTGGATACCAAGCTTGCAGATGATCAACGAGATGAGGTTTACTTCCTCAAAGAACAACCAACGAAGGTTGTGGATCCCACACAAGACTTGGAAGAGGTGTTTTCTGCCCTATCCTCCTAGTCCTATCCATGCCCAAGATCACAAACGTTGTACCCTCCACCGCGCTCGCCTGAGGCTGCCGATGCAACGATTGGTGATGCAATGCTCGCTTTGCCCTGTCAAACACTGCCACCTCCATGTGACGATGTCCAGGTTCTATCCTTCCTTGCTCCTATTAATTTCCATAGCTGCATTTATCATTTTGATTATGGGAACGAGAGGAGACAAACATGTTTATGGATTAACCATGGGTTTCACGAGCCTCCTCAATTGTCAATTTTTTATGATGACGGGTTAGAATTTGAATGCTGCAATATTGAATTTCTTTTTTCTGAATATAAAGATGAATCTGCATGGCTTAGAACTATAACGATCACCCGTCTACTTGTGCATGCATTACGAAGTCTAGCTGGCATAAATGTTGCTTTGCCTTGCCTGAACGTAGTTAGATTTGTAAATATCTTTGTACATAGTCCATTTTGAGTAGTGTAGGTCTTGTGTATATAGTCCCGCTTTCTTTCTTTCATCAGATTAGTTGCTCTGCTGTGGGATTGGTTTTCCTTAGATTAGTTTCCCTTTCGTTTTCTTTCACTTTCCCGCTTTGGTTAGTTTAGGTTTTCTTTCCATTCGCTTTGTTTTCATTTTTGCTACTGCTTTGCTCGAGGTCCCTCTGCCTCTAGCTAGGCACATCTATGTGCACAACAACCATTTTTAGTACCTGGGGCTATTCTATGTATTTCTTCGTTAAAATATAATCAAGTTTTCAGAGTGGACGGTGAGGATCTTTTGTTAATGTCAAATGATCTGAATGTTTGATTCAAAGAGGATAAGCCATTGGTTGGTATGATTCTGAAGTATTCTAAAATATTATATCTCACACATTTTAAGAATCTGACGGTCGCTATGGGTCCTTTGCGAAGTCTAGTTAAGTGAAAAATCTAAAATTTAGCTTCAACGCCACTATGATTCTCAGCCCTGAGTGCGAACTTCATTGCTTGCGGGTTGAAATAAAATAATCAAAAAAAGAGAAAAAGAAAAGAAAAGAAAAGAAAGCATTGAAAATCGAAAGAAAGAAATTCAATCTTTCAGGGGGATTTGAGTAACTCTATCGGGGCTATGGATGCCCAACTAGCAGTAGAGAAATGTTCAGGAGAATCACAATGACAACCTCATCAGGGCTATGGATGCCTGACTGGCAGTGAGGCAATGTCCCAGATGCTTTTGGAGTTAGAATAAACTATGTAGCTTAACTTGATGGAGCTTGGGTTCCTATAGCAACTGAAGGATGGGAATTAATGCAATTGCACACACTTGGATTTTCAGCATATCAAAGGTTGGGTTGACTAATGGTTTTGATCCTTTGGTCAAGCGCCTGGTTTTTTTGCTCTAGTGTGAAGTTCAAAACCAGAGATTTTGGGTTCATCATTCCAGTTTGTCATCAAAATGCTCTAGAGCATTTCCTCCAATGAGTCGCCATTTGTTGTGCATGTTTTGCACACACGCCCCGCCATGGGTAGGGACCCCCTCTTTCTTCTCGGGTCGGGTTGTTTTGATCTCGTCTCATTTTGCGTGCCTCTATTTCCAAGCCCAAATTGGCCATGAGCTTTAAAATGATTAACTTCATATTGGCCGAGTTTACCTGGTTGAGCTTCACCAACTCATTGTCCACTACGGGCTTAGCCCTGTAGGTTTCCCCTTGGTCTTTGCTTCTACGTCCGTTGACACTTGTGGACCTACATTCATAGGTTTCCCTTTGCTGTTCACCTCCGCATTCCACGTTTTTCCTACAGTCGGGTCGCTGCGTCTATATGCCGGGTGGACCCCTCATCCATTTTTGCTACCGCATCCTTCGTGCTCCTCGGACCTACAGTTGCGGGTTTCCCTAGACAAGGCTCCATTCCCATTTTTCCATTATCGCAGCGGCCAACCTTTGATACCCGTCCGCATGGCAAGCTCCGCAGTTGGTCCTTTTGTCTTCGCCATTGTCGCAAAAACAACCTGACCCAATGTGCTTCAAAATTTCCTAAATCCAAACCTTGTGGGTCTTTATGCACTGCCTTCCCGAGACTAACCATCGCCATCTAAATGGCTAAGTTCACACATCACCCCATTTCATGGGACCCACGTTGACCCTTTCCTTGGGAAGAGACCTTCCGTTCGTAGGTGAATCCCAAAAGTCCAAGTTTGCAGGCAAGTCCGCCTGTGGGAGGCAGTTACAACAATGTCATTTCATAATGACCAGCCTTCACTGCCTCCTCATTCCACGAGCCCGCAATCCATCATCACCATCACCCTCTCGCGGATCTTCTTGCGACGACTGCCATCTATCACCCCGCTGTGGTAAAATGGAATCCTTGCCTGGGCCACCCACATTACTCCACTTGCAGTTTCAAACAGAGACCTCTTGTGCGAATTCCGCGGATCAGGTGCTGGTCATTAAGTTTTGGCTGCCTTGACGACCTCTTCCTTTTGGCCACCTGCTCTCTACCCTCCACGCCTAAGCTGGTGGACTTACGCCGGGCAGGGGCCGCCATTGCTCCCACCGTGCACATTTAGAAGCGACCTCCCGTAGTGTTGATATCGCTACCACCGAGGTCGATTGTTCAATCACAATATCTTAACCACGAACGACGTTAACATTTCTTGTGTTGACGAACACAAACCTTGTAGCTATGGTATTACTTCAGACGATATGACATGCAAATTCACAAGAGCCCTTGGCGAAGTGGATGCAATTAAGATGATCAGGTGAGAGTTGATTCTCCACAACATGGCCGATGAGATAGCAAACGATTAAAGAAATGAATGTTGTGAATGGGATGAAAATAAGATGAGAGGAAAAATGTGGCCTTACATGACACAATCAAAATGGTCTCAAGTTGGCTAAGGCAGTGTATTTTGGTGATGAAGAAGAGGGACTTGTCATAAATAATGTTAATTTCCCCCTTCGTGCCCTCTCGAGTTGGTGAGGCTGACTGTGGGTGTGTGTATGCAGGATTCTCTCTGTGAGGGGCCTCCTTTCATCTGTCATCTCTCAATGGCATTGCCTAGACTTCCTTCCGCACCACCACCTCCAGGGCACCCTCAACTATGGGTTCTGCTATGTGGGCATCCGCTAGTTCGGTGTGATCTTCTTCACGACCTTTTAACAATGCCACCCTGCACTTCCCTGTCTGCAACCTTCTCTTGAGCGGGCTCCACTGACTCGTCAACCATCATCTCCCTGGCGTTAGAACGCAAACCTTGTAACTTTGACGTGATTTCAAGATGTATGATCATGTGTTCATTAGAAACCTATTTAAAATGGTTCCATGTTTTGAAGGCTCAGACTATGTTCTTCAACAGAGATATTTAAATTTAAGATGATGGGAAGAGTTATGAGTAAAGGTCATACGTGACATTGCAGTGGTGATCTTAAGGGTGGCGTTTGCAAGTGCTTGATGGAGGGAGTACACTTGGGATAACGTCGAATCTGAAGTTGGTGACCCACAGAGTTTCCACTTGGCGGTTCCACCACGCGGGTGACGGTGGCCAAAATGTCATTTCCCTTACGACATCCTCCTCATGGTGGTCCGCGTCCCTGCCCCCACTGGTGGTGTTGATGTTTGATGTTCTCGCAAGCTCTTAAGGGAACACTGGCTTAGCTCGTCGGCATCCACAACACGTCATTATTTGCAAAAATTCCAAGGTGATCAGGAGATGTGTGGTGAAGAATGTGTTAGACACTTGAAGCTTTATCAAATCTCAGGCTCTCGGGTATCACCTCCATCTGCTTTAGAAAGTGGGTGCATCAAGTATCACATGAAGGATGAGATTATATCACAGGCTCCTAAAGGTAAGTTAGATGGTTGGCCCCGTAATCTTCCCACTGCTTGGTGAAAGCGGACTAAGTCATGAACTCATTGAAATGAAACTTTTAAAAGCTCAACACTCCCTCCCCCTTTGATGATTTACATATCCCCTTCATTGAAAGATCCAGGCGTATCCGACCAATCTTGAACACAAATAATATCTGAATGGACTCAATCTACTTATACCATGAGGATTCTTTGAGGTAGCAAGCTCCACGTCGCGACCTTATGGTCTGATAGGTTTGGTTGAGACTCTCCTGTGGGCTTCTCTCTTGCCGACACTACCTACACAACGTCCTTATACAATTGACTCACTTCCTGCCTCCGCACACTCTTCATAAGACTCAAGATTTAGTTTATCGTAGGTAGGAGGAAAGGTGGAGTCACAAATGAATGGAGGTTGCACGAGGCTATGAATGCGGGGCTTTGCGTGTAGGGGTCTGTGCTCCCAGTGCAGTTGACTAAATGACCCCCTCACAATGTCTTCCCGCGGTCTTCCTTCTGCATGTGCCTAGACGGACTTGCACCAGGCAGATCCTGCGACCCTTATTGCCATCATATGTGTGGGGCGTTCCTAAGTGTTGTATTAGGGAAAATGTCATACACATATGATGGTGAAGCTATGAAGGATCATGTTAAAATACGGATTTTGTGAGTCGGGTGTGAAGCAATAATCAATGATGGCTGATCGAAATAATTGAACATAGGCACAGTAGTAGATTTAAAAATCCAATTTGTTGGTCTCTGAATGATGGTAAATTGACAGGGTCAATCCCATAAAGAATTGCACCTCTCCAATAATCATGAATTGTGAAAACGTCGCCAATATGGAGAGTGACATGAGGCCTAGATGTGCAACCGATCGACGACATTCTGTATGCGATGTATGGATTAAGACATTTAAAGATTATCAGGAAGTAGAAGGTCCTTGCAAGAGAAACTATGTGCAGCACTGATCAACTTACGCATGGAGTATTTGAAGGTTGATGAAACATCATGATAGAAGCCGCTCGTTGAATCTGGAACCATTATTTACATAGAGAAACGTGATGTTGGTAAGTTAGTAGTGGTCAATGGGACACATCCACGGGCTAGGTCCTGAAGTAACAATCATTCAATGGTGCAGATCTCGTATTGTCTCAGGCCATTCATCTTTGATGCCCAGTCAAAGGCCTCCCGTGTCGTCTCTTCAAACAATAGCGTCCTTCTTCCATGCGCAGTCCACGGGGCACTCGACTGGTTTGGGAGCTCACCGCTCTTCTAGGCAGCTTTCTTGTGGCTACCGCTCACATCTCTTTACCCAGCATAAGTTCTCCATGTGGGTCCCGACGCCTACAAGGCCGTCTAAATGGATTTCTTCTGGACTGCCACCGAACTATCCTCTCCTCCCTTAGGGACCTGTCAGTGTTCTAAGTGCGCCTTATTTCAGAACTTGGGGTTTCAAATTAAAATATGTTGTTTGGCGCTATTCGAACCACCCAACATATAATGCTACCAAACATGGATCTATGGGTTTACTCCACTTAATGTTCGTATGGCCAATATCTACTCCAGTGCTTGGAATTTTGGGATTATGTGGGGTAGTTTAAGGTTTTGCATGGAGGTCTCATCTATGATGGTGTTATACAATGATGTTGTTCATTGAGTCCATTTATATATGTATTCAGATTCCCACTGCCTTGTGATATTTTAAAGAATTGACAGATTCTATTCATCCCTTTATGCTGTGCAGGCCTTGTAATATGAACATCGGTGGGAAAGAGGATGATGATCTTGCTGCTTCTAAAAAGATTCTTGAGGATATGGTAAACTTCTCTTCATGATTGAAATCTAAGGATTTATTTTAATTATAGTTTTGTTCTAATGCAGGCTGAGGCTTATGAAGAAAGTGATACAAATCGAGGCTTACCGGAGTGGTCTACACTTGGATGCTCGTCATAGATCGCGTATCGAGACCTATTAATGACATGAAGTTAGTGGGATATCCTCATTGCTGAATACATAAAGAACCAAGTCGAGAGATAAGGACCTGCTTGCTCACACAATAGATGAAAAGGCATCCTCAAGTGGGGAAAAGGGAAACTCTTTAGGGGAATAAGGTTGCAATAGGAAGAATACATTCGCATAAAGGGCATTAGGAATCATGTCCAAAGTGAAATGCTTCAAGTCAAGCACATTTAAAAAATGGGTGACTTATCAAAGAAGGACTGATCCACACACGAATGCATGCTAAAGGAAGAGACAATACTAAGAACACGAATGGCTGTTCGCTTAAGTAAAAAAGGAGGAGGCTATTTTATCTTTCCCATATGATCATGATTTGTCAGGAGTTGCTCACAAGATTAGGGGAAGCCAATCCATTGATGCAAGTCATTGTCAGGGCTCATTTGATCTGATGAAGAAATGTTGCTGATCCATCAAATAGAGGGAAAACTTCAAGCAATCCCAACTACAGTAAAAGAGGCAATTAGCTAGAAGACAAGATCCTACAACACTTGGGCACTACAAGTCAAAATAGGAATGAGACAAAGGCCGTAATTTAAATTCCTTTATAATGGGGAGGTAGGTGAAACCTTAATGTAAAGAAAATTTGAGCCATTCATTTGGGCTTTGGAAAACTATAAATAGGGTCTTGCCCCTCATTTGTAAATGGTTGGAGAGCTAGTGTAAAAACATTCTGCAACAATAGAAAGCAACATTGCATGATTTATGGGTGTTTATTTTGAGTTTTCTCATTATGTGTGCATGGTTCTACTTCCATATTAGTTTTAGTGTGTAGTTTCTTGAGTGGAAGTGATAATGGTTTTCGCTGTTTCAGTATTTGATGAATTTCCAGCTCATGCTTTTTGTGGTTTTTTGATGATGAATCACTTTGTAAAGCTAGTATGAGCTTCCTTACTTTATTGCTGCAACTTAGTTCAATTGCATGTTCATGATGTGTGTGTGAAATCTGAAAATCTGCAGTCCTTAGAAGATTGCACTAGTTTTGTGTAACTGTAGGTTCCTCTTGGCCAAGAAAAACCCAGTTTAGGAAGTTTTTCTACTGTAGCAGCCTCCATGATTACTGTTCATTCATAGCTTAGGTCTAGGAACTTCCTCTCTTCCCTTCCCTTTTTTCCTTTTTTTTAATAATGACTTTGAACAGGGTTCATTGCACATTGTAAAGCTAAATCTGAAGCTAAAATAAGAGTTCAAGACTGCTATTTGAACCTGCAGCAACTGAGCAACCATTTCTACATCCTAAGAAATCCATCTGTAGACGAAAATTCCCATGCTTTGTAACTCATCCATAAGTCCGCCTTGTGATTCCAACAAATCACATAAATCAACTGAGGTATTCCAAGCACTGTCAAGAATTGGCATTAGAGATGTTGGGATAGTGTTCTACAATTTGATTGTGGAAGATTTTCTTTCAAGAGAGGTGATGCACCTATGCATTACCTGTGTTGAGAAGTGCATAAAAAACACATCAACATATTGTAGCTAGAAAGGATGAAAAATGACACATGTGTGTGGTCTATTAGGGTTTGAATATAATTAATACAAAAATGTACTCATTGTCCCATATAAATTATTTTTTAATTCATCTCCAACATGCCAAATTCTTCATAAAATTTAATCTCAAATTAGGGTATCATAAAGTTATGATCAAATAAGAAGACTTATGGAAGAAAAATTCCAAGACAAAGAATGGTCTCTTTGAGTGGTTGATATTATAGTTTGTATTACATGTAATTATTTATCCAAGTTTATGCAATTAATGAATGAGTTATTGACTCTTTTAATGGATGCATTCACCATTATATTCCTTTATGATACATTGATGTTAATTATAGAACTAATCAAGAATATATCTCATCTAGAAAAAAATATTTGAAATTATTAAGGAGAACAATCTTTTATTAAATGTCAAAATTGTGTTTGTAGAGACTTTTAGGGTGTATTTAGGTCATGTTCTTGGTAATGGAGATATGAAAATATACCCCTCCAAATTCAAAGCTATCTTGAATTGGCTAAATTTTAACGATATCTCTAAAACTAGGATTTTTGTAGGAGTGGTTGAATACCTTTAAATGTTTTTGTTCAGGAATTCTCATATGTCGCTATTCCATTGGATGAAATCATTATGAATGGTAATAAAATTTATTGAGAAGGTAAAAAACAACAATATTTTGATGATCTTAAGTTTAATATATTTATGATTAAGGTTCTAGAACTTTTTAATCTTCAACAACCATCCAAAGTTGAAATTGATGTAAGTGATTTTTTCATGGGTACACAGTACTGCTACAATGAGGTAGAAAAATTTGTCACCATTATAAATTGTTTAGAGGGGTCATTGTGAATTATAACACAATAAGGTTGCATAAAATTACTCACTTAATTTGGGAGTTTTCCTGACTTTGAGACTCTTCAAAAGCCATGAGGTTTCTCAAAAATATTTATGTGTCAGATCATCAACAATGATTTGAGGGAGATGAAGTTTCTATTGAAGGTTTCATGCTTCCATCTACTACAAAAGAATGAAGCAACCAATGAATTATAATCATCCAACTTTCCCCTCTAAAACAAGCAACACCATTTTTAGTGTTAATGCAAGTACAAGCACTGCATTGAGCATTGCAAGAACAACATTTAATGGACATATCAAACTCATAACTAGATTTAGAATTTGATAAGAAATTTTCAATCACCTACCTCGATAAATCCAATAGATCTCTTGCACCTAATTTAATAAGTTTTGTAATTAATTTTTCATTTTCATCAACTTCAATACCTTCCACTATTACATCATCTTATTTGACTAAAAATAGATAGCCTTGAAAAAAACCGACTAATGAGGCTATCTAATTGTTTGGCCAAGAAGGTTGGCACTACTTTAGGGTCATTAATCTCCAAATTTAGGATCATTTCCAGAATGCAGAATAGAATATGATTTTCTAGCTTCAAAAATTCCAATACAATCTCTCATCTTTTAATGTTATCACCTATATGGGAGCATAAAACAAGGCTGAAATTGGGTAATTCTATTTAGAGGAACTTGAGAATAAAGCATGCATCCATTTTCATCCTCCAGATAAGGGGAACATCATCCCATTCAATGGAAAGTCTTTGTAGTAATATTTGATCTCCTTCTTTGGGGTTTTTACCTTGTTGAGTAACCTTACTACAGTCATACTAGGGATCCTTTCCAAGGTTTTGTCTATTGCTTGGAGCTTATACTCATCCATTGTAGTCAAATGTTGTTGTTTCTTATGATGATAAGGTCCAAGAAACATAACCTGATGATCATAAGCTAATGGTTTGGTTATCTTTATGGATTTAGGCGCCCAATATATAGACACACGACCAAACATTTTTTGTTTTCTATACTTTATAGAAATTTACATATGACTTTACCTTGATCAATCCATGATTTAGGTTCACCCTTCTCTTCCAACAACCATTCGTTATCTTTGTCTTTGATGTCTATTTTAACAGTCTTTGTATTATTCTCATTTGCAAGGTATCTAGGAAGTCTTAGGGTGAAGGATGTGTTTGTGACCCAAGTCCACAGAGGACGGTTTAGGACATATCTCAAGGGTTAGGGGTTGTTCCTAAACTTGATCAACTTTAGTATGCTTCTTCTTGAGACTAAATTTATTTTAGATGGTTGTGAGCTCATCCTTTTGATAATATGTCAAAGCCCATATAAGAGATAGTCAAAACTTTCATCCTTAGAATAAAGTTAGTGGGCCTCCTCTCAACACTTCTCTATTAGGGTGAGACTCTATTCGGAAGCTCCTTTACAAGATGAAGCCAGATTAATAATTTTTTTTAATATATATATATATTTTTTTCTGGTATATGGCACAATACGATTGATGTAGTAAATAATAGTGGAACTACCTAGGATGCCCTTATTGTCAAGTTAGACTTCAACAAAGCCTATGATCACATTCGATGGCCCTTCATCCTAAACATGATGCAATGGTTGGGACTTGGATCTAAAATCCATGATCACATTAAAATGATTTTTGTGGATGCTAATGCTAGAATCATTGTTAATGGCTCTCTATCCCCTCAATTTCCTCTTCAATGATCTATCCAACGAGGCTGTCCCCTTGCTCCTTTTTTGTATGTGCTTGCAGCTGATGCCCTTGGCTATTTATTCCAGCATGCTAAAACCAATAAGTTTATCTGTGGTATTTCCTTGCTTAACAATTCCACTACTCTCAACTCTCACTTTGCAGATGATGACATGCTTTTTATCCAAAAGACTGCTGAAGAGGTAACTAATACTTTGGATATATCCTAGATTTGTTTTGCACCATTTTTGGCTCCAAATTAGCTATGAAAAAGACATAATTTATTATGTCTCACCCCAGCCCTTGATCAACATGGATTCCATCTGATTGGAAAGAAATAAAACATGGTTCAATCACTAGATATTTGGGAATTCTATTTGGGGTTGGAGTTTCTCTTAAAGACATGTGGAATTGGTTCTTGAACAAGATCAAAGCCAAACTCTTGAATTGGACTAATAGATTTCTATCTATGGCTATCCGTATCCAAGTGGCCAACAAAATCTTGTGTGCTAGTCATGTTTATATTTATTCATGTTGGATGCCTTCCAAGAGCTGTTACAATCAGCTAACTTAGCTAATTAGGAACTTTTTATGGGCCAAGTGGGGGAATAAAAAAAGGGTTTCCTATTTCTTCATGACAACATTGTATCAAACCAAAAGACAAGGGTGGGTTGGGAATTATTGATCCGTATACTCAAGGAATTTGTCTAACCACTAAATGGATTATTAGAGCCCTAGAGGGTGATGCTCCATGGAAGGAATTAGTTAAATCTCGTATCCAAACTACCTCAGCTAGTCAATCTTGGGGAAATGTTAGCTGGAAAGACAAAATCCTTCTAGCTCAATTTTTCAAAACTCATGTATCTGGCCCTTTCAATTCTATCTGGAAAGCTTGGAAGATTTCAACTACCAAGCTGATATGGTATGATCAATCTCTCAGCCATGGCTTAAGTTTTCCTTACTCCTCTATTTGGTGGAATAGACTGGTGCAAAAAAATAATAAACCTTTAGGTGCCATTAACACATTTAAAGGTAAGCATCTTTTTAAAAAAGGTATCCAAGTCTTTCGAGACCTATGGGACTCCACCACATTCTAGTGGAAATCATGGCCCAACCTTAAAGTGCAGTTTCACCTTTATTCTTTTGATAAACAACCTATCCTTGAAATTCAACAACTTGTCTCTCCTGAACTACGTAGCCTACTGTCCTTGGATTTCCATGCTAAATTTTTGAATGATTGGCGTTGGCCTAATGCTTGCAGTATCCAATTTTTTCCCCTATGATCCATCTACAAACAACTTCTTCCTCCTATCACCATCACACCTCGTATTAATAAGAAACGAAATTTCTCTTTCCCTCGATCCAAGTGGAATAAACTTAGCAACCAAATCTAGAAGTCTAAAGTAGATGCTCAGTCTCAGCTCCTTTCCTGGAGACTTCTTCATGTGAAACTCCCCATTAGCAACCACCTTAAGTTTGTTTACCCTCAACCCACTTGTCCATTTTGTGACAGATTGGAGTCCATAAAACATGCTTTTTGGCTCTGCACTCATGCTCGTTACTAGTGGCACCTATTGTTTTCCTCTTTGTCTGCTTTATTTCCTCAAATATGGACTTGGAAATCAACTCTTTTGGGTGTTTTCTCGTCTTCTGATGTTTTATCTCACACATGTACAAACAAGTGATTATCAATCAGCTTTGGAAATTTCATTGTCTAGCCATGTTTTCTAACACCATCCTCCCTTTCCAAATTGAATTGCTAATGATCTATTCTAACTTATGCCTTCATATTGTGAATTTGCAAAAGGTTCATCCATCCACTAGTCTTAAGGACACATTACACAACTTGCTTCTATAGCTGCACACAATTACTGATGCTAATGGGGGCTCAAATTTCTAAGTTTTCATTTTCAGTTGTCTACATTGGTTTTAGTTAGCTTTGGTATTGTGGCTCAAAGAAATTCAAAGAAGGGGTCCTCAATCTCAAGTTGCTATAAGATGGAAAACATGCTATTGGCTTCCCCAGTGCTTTCAAGAGACACTTTCAACACTCCAGATGAGAGGAATTCTTCCAGATTGTGCATATTCCTTTAGTTTTAATTTGCTAACAATTCATGGTTCATTGTTAGATGTTGTCTTCTTTTGTTCATTGGAAACTCCTTGTTGTTGTAATTGCTACTATTTTACAACCATGCTGCTCTTTTTTTTTCACTTATGGGTCTATGCTTTTGTGTTGTTGCTTCAAAAAACCTTATTGTTGTTCCTTCTTTAGTGTTGGGACTATGTTCTTGAGGTTCTACTTCAGCATTGTTGCTGATCTTTGTAAATTTTTATTTCTTTTTTCCAATAAAAAAATGATTCGAACTATAGTCAGTCGAAAGAAGAATCATTTTACAAGGAAGAGACAACATGAGAAGAAAAATTTGGCAAGGTTGTTCTGTTTGATCTATTGAAGGCTTGTGATTAGGTTTGTATGCTGATGCTAAAGTTGTAAATCAAAATTATCACATATATGCACTGACTTGGTGTGGTAGAACTTACCGGTCTTTGAAGTTAACATGCAGTGATATTTTCTAATGTGCTCATCTATATTAGGTAGCTTATGCAACAAAGTTCCAAGTGGTCATTGGCATTACGATGTAGTGGATGACAACAACAAAACTACAGGAAAGCACCCAACAAATTGAAACTCAATTATGCCCTGTAATAGTAAGGTTCCTTGTACCAGTAACCTCATAATCTAGATTTCTGCAAGTTTTGTTGTCATTTTAGCAAAAAACCTTTATTTACTACGTTGAGTTGTCAAACTTGAAAAATATTATCTTTGTATATAAACTAGCTTTTATTTTTTGATATGCATTTTTTTTTCCTAAAAACTTATCAGGTCTTCAACAATTAATTTTATGCATGTTTTCTTTTCCTTTGAGTCCTTCGTAACCTTAACATTTTCATTTTAATAATAATTGATGAAGGACAATGCTTGTAAGATAGGATAACCAAGTCATAAAATTCACTCTTATTCAGGGAAGAATAAGATTTTAAGTTTTTGTTCCCTCCATATGATTGTCCTCTATCTACAATGAGATTGGAGGGTTGAAAGCTCATTGCTAAAAGAAACTTCTATATATCTTTTATCACTCAATGATGTTGGCCTTCTAATGAGAGAGGACATATTGGAGAACAATGATCCAATCTTGTTTTAGGTTTTAGCTCTGATACCATTTTATGACACATAAATATGCTTGATTTTATTTGAAAACTTTCATTAAAACATGCATACAAATTTTTGATCATCCAGATCGCTCACAGTGTAGATGAGAGCATGCATCTAATATGCCAGACCAATCCTTATGGACTCTATGCTCTATGATTCTCTAGAATCCAACCAACCAATTCTGAATACCCAAGGCGAGCCTCTTTGCCCTTATTTATAGGGGAGTGTCAGTAATTCAACCTTGGTATTTTACAATTAATTTGGAAACCGACCATACAAAAGTGACATGTGTTCAAACACCTACCACACCAAGGAGTAGACAGTTGTTAGGAAGTTTGTCATAACCACTAACTTGGTGGAGAATAAAGACAATCACTTTTTGGAAACTCGTAAGTGAGAAGGGCCCACTTGACACTCGTAATTGGATACAAGGATCTTGCTTTTTATGACAGGGTTGCATCCTGTTGTCACGTCTTAACGTGGGTGACATCATGACACATACATTCCCATGTTCTAGCAACCTAAAAAGGTATAGGATCCAACAATCGGTCAAGTAGTGGAGTGAAAATAACATCCCAATCTTGAGAATAAACATGAAATACATAATCTAATTGTACCACATAATACTGGGAATAAGCTCGATCTAGTTCAATTCTTCTAGCCAATGATGTCAGCTTAAGATGAATCTCCATATTTTCAATTCTCACTTCAGCCATCCATTTAGCCTCTAAAGCATAGAACTCTATCTTGAGAAATTCATATCCAGTTCTGGGATAGTGTGTTAGATATTGTTTCATGCTAGCAAGCATTCTTTCCCAAAGTCGTGGATGAATTAGTTTTAGGAATTCTTCTAGATCTAGGTTAAATAAAGCACCAACCAAGTTTATGTATTCTTCAAATGAATCTTGATTAAAACTTATTCTACTGATTAAACCATATTTCAAATTTTTGAGTTTACTGTGTTTTGACCAATTCATTCCAAAAAATCCTTTAATGCGGACATGGAGAGCTCCATATCTGCTGCACCAATGTTTCACAAGGGCTTCGTCCAGGCCTAGGAGTTTAAGCAGTTCCTTTTCTTCATCCTAGTCCATAATTCCTTGCCCATGATGGTAGCAAATTGTTTGCCTTAAGTCGCTGAGTCATTTGTCAAGGAAATATAATTCAAGAAGTAATTCCACAATATGATTTGGTAAATAAGGCAAAGTAGTGTAAATTCCATCACCATCTCTTCTATGGAATATAGGAGTTCCATCTTCTCTGTAAAAATTAAGCTCATTGAATATAATCCCATGACAGATAGATCCTACAAGCTCTCTTGTTAATGCTTGAGCTAGTGGATTATTTTCTCCCTTTATCCACTCAATTTCAAAATCATATCCTAAAAATTCAAAGTACCATCTAACAATTCTTCCTTGGACAATGTCTTTATTAGGATTTTTCTTGAGTAGGCTTCTCATTGCTTGAATGTCATGCATACAAATTTGTGATCATCCAGATCGCTCCCAGTGCAAGATGAGAGCATACATCTAATGTTTTTGTATAATCTATATACATTATAGAAATTTGCTGAAAATGAGCCATTTACATCTGATCAAAACTTGTAGATGAAAATAATATAGACTGTTAAAATAGACATTAAAGACTAAGATAATGAATGGTTGATGGAAGAGAAGGGTGAACCTAAATCATGGATTGATCAAGTTAAAATCATATGTAAATTTCTATAAAGTATAGAAAACGAAAAACATTTGGTCGTGTGTCTATGCTTGATTTTATTCAGAATAGGCATACATCTAATGTTTTTGTATAGAGAACTAAGGATGAGAGTTGACATCGAAGGATCAAAAAGCAATGTCACTATGAACACTTGGCTGCCACAAGCCAATTATCCTTGTGGTAAATTTTTTGACACCTCTAGCTTCAAATTTCGAAAGTCTAAAGGATCGAAAGGCCACGCTTTCACAGTTTGTATTTATACTGAAAATCAAAATCAAATGAGCTTTTACCCTTTTGTTCGACACAAGATTTTTGTTCTCGTTGAGCTCATCTTAGGACACCTGCATTATCTTTTAACAGATATGCCACCCTAGCCAAACTCCCCACTTGACAATGTCTTTCGCTTAGATTGACGTGCCTAGACGCACCTTAAGGCCACAAATAGGGGCATTGCCCCATGTACACCTTACAAAATAAGAAAAATAACTTAAAAAGTAGTGGTATTTCACTTGCGCCAAAATGGCTCCCACTTATTCTAAACCTCTCAAGTCATTTCACAAATTCAGACTAGAGTCAAGCTCAATAGGGTCTTCTTTCCTCGTGGATTCTGCCAAGCCCATTTCCTTGGTTGTGGCTTCACTAGATAGTAGATAGGGATAGTGGGAATCTCATTAATCTATTCATGCACACCACTAATTAGACGATGAGGCATTTGGCTACCTTAAGAGAGTCATAGTTACTCCCACCATTTACCCACACTTGGTTGAATTTCTTCACTTTGATATTCAGAGCACTGGGTAGAAATTACATTACGTCAGCATCCATAGGGACCATCATAATTCTTTGTTTTAATTAAACAATCAGATTCCCAATTAATTATAAAATACCAAGGTTGAATTACCGACACTCCCCTATGAATAAGGGAAAAGAGGCTCACCTTGGGTATTCAAAATTGGTTGGTTGGAGTCTAGAGCATTATAGGGCATAAAGTCCATAAGGATTGGTCTAGCATATTAGACGTATGCTCTCATCTTACACTGCAAGTGATCTGGATGATTAGAAATCTGTATGCATGTTTTAATTAAATTTTTCCAATAAAATCAAGCATATTTATGTGTTGCCCGCCTTGGGTATTTGAAATTGGCTGGTTGGAGTCTAGAGCTTCATAGAGCATAGAGTCCATAAGGATTGGTCTGGCATATTAGATGTATGCTCTCATCCCATGCTACTAGTGATCTGGATGATAAAAAATCTGTATGCATGTTTTAATTAATTTTTTCAAATAAAATCAAGCATATTTATGTGTCATAAAATGGTATTATAGCCTTGTGTTTATAATGCCTGAAGATAGTTTCAATCTTGATATTATTCCTAGATCTCGATCTGATGAATCATGTGGTCAATTTTTTAATTCTATGGAGTTAATCCTTCCCAAAATCTTTTATATTGGTGGTCTGTCTGTTCTCATCCTTATTGCCATAATTTTGTATATTGTTCATAAGTGAGAAAGCCAAGGAATTCTAAGCCAAAGGAAAATTATTGTTCATACATCTAGAACTGAAAGTTGCAATGTAGGATCGTGAGTAGCTGTGGACCCATAGTAAGACCATAAATCTCGTGTTGAAGTTGAATAATAGGCGTGGAAGGGTGAGTTGTAACTCAAAAAACGTAGCATCAAAGGATCAAAACATACAAGTATGTTCTATTCTACCTGCAATGGCTAGTCAATGGTCTATGAATGCTAGTAGCTCTCTCTCTTCTGTCATACATAACTATTTTGAGGACAAGGATGAATATGTTGATGAAAAAGGGAACTTTAAATTTTCACAAGTTAAAATCTCATATTTATATCCAGAAAAAAGGAATTAAGGCCAAAACTATGACTTCTATGTGGCAATCTAAAATAAATCTCCTAATCTCTGGAGTTGGAATTTGTCTGGTCTATCTTTCGCTCTTGTTACTTGCAGGCATTAAACGGTGGAAAGAAAAAGGGTTTTTTCATGTTCATTTCTACTATGTTGATATCATTATCGATCCTCATTTCAATTATGATATTGGTGCTGAATAATTTGCTAGTCTCATCGACACTCATTGTTGAATATGGGACTAGGCTATAATAGCCCAATTTCGAGGGAAATTAACCAAATCCTCTAATGAAAAGAAAGACAGTGATGGTTGCATTGTCGTTTGCCCCAATTTCATGATTAGTCTAGAAGATAAACATGTATAGTCTGCTTTCTGCTTGCTTTTCCAAGTTAAGGGTGTTGAGTTACAACCCGATTCAACTATGCCACAATAGGTGGTCAGTGTATTTATTGACTTCTCAATACCATGTTTACTCCATCAAATTTTCTAGCTAGGGTAAGTTATCAAGAAGGTAACTCAAATATTCTGGATTATGGTTGCCATATTGATCTTACAGGGTTTGACATAGGATATCCTAGCATAGAAAAACTCATTAGTTAGTCACAACCTAGATTTCAGGAATTGCCTGTTCCATCCACCAAATGGTTATCGGGTCAACCCCATACTCAAAGTCGCAGGTTGTTTAGTATAGACCTTAGATCCATTCCATAAACAACCTTGTTTGAGCAGCCGAAGGAATCAACTAGCAGGAGACCTAGTGTGTCTTCCAGATCATATTCTTTATCCAAAAATTTCCCAAGTACTTCTAATAAGCTGTATATGGATTATAATCCTGAAGAATCTATCAGGTCATCTTGTAACTTTCTCATATATTGTTATCCATTAGTAAATATCTATCCTTACAAAGCTTCTCTAGCTACACTTTTAGATCTGAGTAGCAATCCCAAGATTATGGATAGATTAGCCAAATAGGCCAGTCAAAAACTGGCTTTGAATCCTAAAGAAGAAGAGTAGCCAGAAAAAAAAGGGAAAGGGAAAAAACTGACTAAGATGGGAGAAAAATATGGAATGATTAAAGAAAAAATCCCTAGAGCAGGTGCTGAAAATAAGAGTACATACAAACTAGAAATGAAGGGAAAGCAACAAGAAGTAATAGGCTATGAACCTGGTAGATGGCCAACCCATGAATCCTTCACTATCATAAACCCAAAAAAAAATATTTGGGGTAGATATGAGGCCAGACCACATGTAGATCTAGGAGAAAAACAAAATAATTTAGAGGCCCAACAAAATTGGATAGCCTAGTGGATGATCTTAGCCTAGGAAAACATTGATGATATGGCTGTAGATTTAAGGAGTACGAGAAATAATTGTTTGGAAAATCATATTAAGTTGAATAATGTTTCTTCTGTACAAAATAAGATTAGTTCTTCTGTAAACAAGATTGAACAACATTCTTCTTCTCTAATAAATGATTTATCTGGTGTAAGTTATCAAGTAAGACAAGCACATCAAGATGTCAAAACTGTTGCCTCAAATCAAACACACTAGGATACTTATCTTATAAATATCTATGAGAATTAACAAAACTATGAAAACTATAGAAGAAAATACACTAATGACCAAAAGATACTCATAGATGTTGTTGCTAAAAAAATAGTTCAAAGATAAGGCTAGTTACAAAAAAGATTAGAAAATCTCAAACTAGCTATAATAGATATTCTGAAGAAGAGCAAGCGAAGAAAAAGGGAAAAGCTCCAGAATAATTAGTCCCTAAACAAAAGAAGATAATAGTTCAAATAAGAACACTGACCAAAAAGGATGAGAAGGAAGAAATCATCGAGTCATCCTAAAAAATTCCAATGCCCAAGTTTAAGGAACATAACCTTGTCACTAAAGAGGAAGGTATTTTAAGGGTTTGGCTTCAAGAGCTCAAAATAGAAGAAGAGCAAACAAAACCAGTCTATATGGATGAACCTGGTTTTTCCAATAAAGAATTAGAAGAATAAACATTTGATGTAAATACTTTTGAAGTATTTGCTACTGATTCTGAAATTTATCAATTTTTTATAGATATTGTAAATAATAGGTTTGAGGAGTTAGATTTAGATTTTTCTAGTTACAAGCATTTGCAAGAAGTAGAACCATGAGAATCCACAAGAAAGCTTGTAAAAATGAACATATAAATGAAAGATGACATCATAGAAATATGTATGCATGTTTTAATGAAAGTTTTCAAATAAAATCAAGCATATTTATGTGCCGCAAAATTGTATATGGATTAGCTCAAGATAAATGAATTACCATATGAGCTCTTTGAAATAGTTTTCGGATCTATGAAAAATTACGCTGAATCAGTAAGGTGCTAAAAATGAGCAAGAAGTAATAGGCTATGAACTTGGTAGATGGGCAACCCCTAAATCCTTCACTGTCATAAACCCAGACAAAATCCTTTGGGGTAGATATGAGGCTATACTATATGTAGATCTAGGAGAAAAACAAAAGAATTCAGAGGCCTAGCAGAACTGGATAGCCCAGTGGATGATCTTATCCTAGGAAAACATTGATGATATGGCTGTAGATTTACGGAGTACTGGAAATAATTATTTGGAAAATCAGACTAAGTTGAATAATGTTTCTTCTGTACAAAATAAGATTAGTTCTTCTGTGACCAAGATTGAAAGACATTCTTCTTCTCTAATAAATGATTTATCTGGTGTAAGTTATCAAGTAAGATAAGCACATCAAGATGTCAAAACCATTGTCTCAAATCAAACACACTAGGATACTTATCTTACAAATATCTATGAGAATCAACAAAACTATGAAAATTATAGAAGAAAAGACACTGATGACCAAAAGATACTCATAGATGTTGTTGGTAAAAAATTAGAAAAGATAAGGCTAGTTACAAAAAAGATTAGAAAATCTCAAACAGGTCATGATAGCTCTTCTGAAGAAGAGTAGGAGAAGAAAAAGGGAAAAGCTCCAAAATAATTAGTCCCTAAACAAAAGAAGATAATAGTCCAAATAAGAACACAAACCAAAAAGGATGAGAAGGAAGAAATCATTGAGTCATCCTTAGAAAGAATTTATAAACCTTCTACAAAAATTCCAATGCCCAAGGTTAAGGAACATAGCCTTGCCACTAAAGAAGGTGTTAGGGATTGGCTCTAAGAGCTCAAAATAGAAGAAGAGAAAACATAACCAGTCTATATAGATGAACCTAATTTTTCCAATAAAGGATCAAAAGAAGAAACATTTGATGTAAATAATTTTGAAGTATCTGCTAGTGATTCTGAAATTTCTCAGTTTTTTATAGATACTGTAAATAATAGGTTTGAGGAGTTAGATTTATATTTTTCTGGCTACAAGCATTTGCAAGAAGCGGAACCATGGGAATCCACAAATTTTTTTGTAGAAATGGGCATAGAAATGAAAGATTCCATCATAGAAAATGTTAAACCAGAGCATCATAGGGCATAGAGTCCATAAGGATTGGTCTGGAATATTAGATGTATGCTCTCATCCTACATTGTGAGCGATTTGGATGATCATAAATCTATATGCATGTTTTAATGAAAGTTTTCAAATAAAATCAAGCATATTTATGTGCTGCAAAATGGTATCAGAGCCTTGTGTTTATAATTCCTGAAGATAGTTTCAATCTTGATATTATTCCTGGATCTCGATCTGATGAATCATGTGGTCAATATTTTAATTCTAAGGAGCTAATCCTTCCCAAAATATTCTGTATTGGTGATCTGTCTATCCTCATACTTATTTCCATAATTCTATATATTGTTCATAAGTGAGAAATCCAAAGAATTCTAAGCCAAAGGTTAAGGAGCATATCCTTGTCGCTAAAGAAGAAGGTATTAAGGATTGGCTCCAAGAGCTAAAAATAGAAGAAGAGCAAACATAACCAGTCTATATGGATGAACCTATTTTTGCTCATAAACATTTATATCAAATTATTTATAGCCTATTCCAAATAATATACAGTGGAAAAATGTACATTTGTTGAGTTAAAAAAGTTTATTGGCTACAGATTAGAAAAACAATCCCTGCTAAGAGCACTGCAAGCCAATAAAGATGAATACAATTATACTTGTAATCTCAAAGAGTTTTGTGATCTACCACCCGTCAATCAATTGATTGACTTCGCACAACTAAAAAAATTCAATAAAAAAGGTTGTGTCAGAAAATGCAAATGGAACAAGTGCTCTAAAAGTAGATTTGAAGGAGAATATGCTTTCAGAAGAAATAAACATGGTAAATATGGGAAGAAGAGGTACAAGGTTGTTCCTTACAAAAGAAGAAAATTATCACAACAACCGCCTCCATATTTACTTCGAAAAAGGAGTAAACATGCCCCTAAAGGAATCAAATGTTTTATCTGTAAGGGCCCTCATTATGCCACAAATTTTCCTAAGAAATTAAATCCTAGAACAAAGATTTATGCTATCTTTGAGTATGAAAATCAAGAATGGGAAATTTTTCATAACAAAAATATTTCCCTTGACATGGATAATTTGTATGAACTCACTGAAGTTGTTCCTAATAAAGGTTATATGATGAAATATAAGGATTTGAAGGATAGAATAGATAAACAAAGGAGTAAAATCTCATCTAAATTGGTATCAAAACAATCATCAGATGATGAAGATGATTATTTAGTCACTCTTCTCAAGGACACCTTAAAGGATGTCCAATTAAAAATTCAAATTGAAAAATCTAAGGATCCCTACAAAATGATAGGAACTAAAGAAGAAAGAAAAAATGTTGTTTGAAAGCATTTAGCCAAACTCAAGAAATTGGAAGCTAATTAGGAGGAGCTTAAGAAACAGCTGAAGCAGTAGAAACGACCAGAAAAAAATCTGCTAAGGAATTTGATCATGGCTATAGAATTCCACCCTGGCACAAATCTAAACCATCTTCTTCTAAATTTTATTCTAAGCAAAAGACCAGTGATGATGAATTTTTTATTATTGTTTTTTTTTTAAATGATCTTCTCCTTAATGATGTTATTGATCTTAAATGATTACTTAAAAAACAGTAGAAGGAAGTAAGAAATATTTCTGCCACTATGTGATGCAGAGTGGCAGGGGAAGCACCCAACTTGACACACTTATTCAACTATACCCTTCAACAAGGTAACCAATTCACTCAACTTGAATCTCACATAAAGATACATCAAAAAGACTTTGGGATGATGTAGACACTCTTAACATGCCAAAAAAGATCAACCAACTTGAATTTTCACTCAGAAACACCCATTCCTCCATCGCTTCCATTATGCCATGCATTCCTTCTAGCACTCATCAATAGGATAGTCATGATAAAAATTTGTTAAAGGAAAATAACAGGGAAATAAACCATGTTTTATAATTCTTACATAGACCCTTACAGATCCCCAAAAGCATAGGACCAAACACCAAGAGCAGGTGTATCAAATAACAAAATTAACAAGCCACCAAAAGGCTTCATTTGGCTTGTGCAAAGAAGGAATCAACTTGTCAAGGCTCACCACAACACCCATAATCCCTTTAAAATACTTTAAAAGGTTCCCCAAGACCTTTTCCATGCTTTCCATCCATTATATTTACTCAAATACTCAAAAATCAACAAATAATGTATTCAAATGATCATATTTTGGATTGTACAAAGCAAAAACTAGACCTAGGGCATCACATAACTTTTGCAAACCTCCATTTTTCACTATGAAAAAAATTCAGCATGTAAAGGAGTCCTAAATATACCAATCCACCAAGTTTCATATTTTCCCCACGGTGGAAATGGGAATTACATCCATTTTGGTGACCAAACCCTTGTTTTGCAAGGTTTCAGACCCACTTTCACTAAAATTGATGTAACTTACTCAATACTTGATGAAATTAACTCAGATTACCGCCAAAAGAAAGAAGACTCTTCCCTCTTTCAACAAATATGCATTAGAAGTCCGTATAGTGAAGTACCAGACTGTACCATGCACAAGAACAGGAAAAAATGCTGTAAAATCAGAAAAAAATAGAGTTTTCTTTTTATTGATGCTTCAAAACTTCAACAACCTTCATTCCTCGACCCCATGGAGGATTTATAAACATGTTCCCATCATCCACAATTTCCTTTAACTAATTTTGAATAAAGGAGCCGTTGTTAAGGTGTTTACAACATTAAAATGAGATTACATCATATTGTCAACATGACAACTATGCTTTTTGTGAAGAAACTTTTAATCCTAAACTCTTATGACTCCTAAAACCACTCTAATGGCTTAAAAATACCATTATTAAAACATTTAAACCTTAACCTTGCATATCCAAGCACAAATTTAGGATTTTTCCTTCTCAAGGCTTACATGACAACATTTTTGCAAGATTGCAATTTTCTACATTTTTTCTCCAAAACTTAAAGAATCACCCTAGATCTTACTCAATGGTCTTATTAGACCTTATTAAAGATGAAAAAACTCAAAAGACTCAAAAATACTCTTCCTAACCTACTCACCATCAAAGGATCCAAAATGGAGGTTGAGGTGTAGGTGCTCCTGCACCATACACCCCCCCTAGAAAAGACTCATGCCTCATGAGTTGTCCTTGAACCCACTGTCTCCATGCTTCATAGATGTGCCATTGGTTCAAAAATCCATTCCACTGGTTCATGTATACTGGATTAACAATTTTCCCTGCACTTCTAGCATTTTGGAATGTATTAATACATGCATTTTCCCTCTTCTTTGTCCTCAGACCTGCAAATAGTCTTTCATCCTCTCTTTGACCATCATTTGATTGTTTACTATGTTTTTCACTTGCATACAAACAAGGATTAGTAATATTTTTTTTTTCTTCCCTTCTTTGGCACCTTCATGCTTGCAACTATCTTTCTTGCCCTGTTTTTCTTATCTTTCACTTACTGCCCCTTTACCTTGCTTTGTCACTATCAAATCAGACTTAGGTACTGTATTTCCTAAAAAAAATTTTTGTTTCTTAGACTTGGTCTTAACTACAGGGAATTCAATGGTTCCTACTAACACACTATCATGCATGCTCTTTGCCAAATCACTTCTTACCCCTATTTTTACCTCTACATCTATTATCCCTGTATTTTCAGTCTTAGAAAAAATGAAAACATCAAAGTATTTGTTTTCCTTCATTACATTCATAGGTTCCTTCTTGCCACACATTATTACCTTTGCTTTACCTTTGATATCTTCTACAAGAGGAGTCAACACAAAAGAATGACCATCTTTAACTATGGCATAGGTATTTTCCCTACCATCATACAAAGCTCTTTTGTCATATTGCCAAGGTCTTCCTAATAGGAGACGAAAACAATCCATTGGAAGGACATCACACACAACACTATCATGATAACCACCAATAAGAAAATCCACAATATCCTTTTCATTCACCAATAAAGATTGATCATCATTCAACCATGAGATCTTATAGGGACATTCATGAGGAATCTTTTTCAATCCTAATTTGTTGACCATTTCACATGACACCATGTTTTCAGTTGAGCCAAAATCAATGACCACTCTACATACCTTGTCCTTGCACTTACAATTTGTCTTGAAGAGAATTTTCCTTTGCAAAGGTGCTTCCTCTTTTTCTTCCTTCAAGATTGCTTTTCTCACCATCAACATTTCCCCTACTTCAGGATCTGCCTTCCCCATTGTAGAACAATGACTTTCACTCCTCTTCTCGAACTAATTGTGCTCTCCTATCTATCTTCTTGTCTCCACTTGATGAAATACCAACCCTCTCAGGAAATTTCCATGAAGGATGGCCAAACTCATTGCATGGGTAGCACCTTCTTGCAAAATCATTAGAACCTCTACCAATACCAAACCTTCCTCTACCTCTAAAACCAAAACCACCTCTAGAATCAACATTGTGATCTTTACCTTTGTTTGCTCCTTCTTGATCTTCATTTGGTTGCTTTGATGTAGAAGGTATTCCTCTTCCTCTTGCACTAGGACCACCTCTTTCTCTCACTGATTTCTCTTGTCTCCTCTTAAGCTTCTCCTCCACCCTAATTTCCATTTGATAACAATCCTCTACACTCCTAGGGTTAGCCAAAACCAATTCATCCTATATATTAAGCCTCAAACCACCAATATATCTAGCAACTTTTTCATCTTCATTCTCATGATGACCAGACCTCAAACTTAATTTATATAACTCCTTAGTATAAGACTTAATGTCCATTTCCTTTTGCCTTAAACTTTTCAATTTCTTAATCATTTGAACCTGATGATCCTTGGGTAACAATTTACCTTTGAGTTTTGATACCATCTTGTCCCATGATGTTGTCTTAGAATTTCCTTGCTTCCTCCTCTCAGATTGAAAGTAATCCCACCATATCAAAGCATGACCCTGCAATTTAGTCTTTGCAATATTGACTCTTTGCTCCTCATGAACCTCATCAAATTCAAAATGGTTATCTAATGCAGCAATCCAATCAAGTAGTTCTTCATCATTTAAACTACCACCATACTTAGGAACATCAAGTTTTACCTTAGGCTTGTTAGTCTTCACTTCCTTCAACAACTTTGCAATTCTTTGATCTTCTGGAGTAAGCTCTTCTTCCACATCTTAAAACTCATCATCTTCCTCTTCATCTGACTCACTACTCTCTTCAACATCCCTTCTTTTGTTTGTCTCCAAGGCTATGATTCTCTCTTCCAACTCTTTGAGTTCTTTAGCATGTCTATCCTTCATCTCCTTCATCTCTTTAGCCATATCATTCTTCTTTGGAGGCATCTTGTCAACCTTACCTCTTCAACCTACAAAAACCAAACAAATAACCAACAAGGGATCCTATCCCTAAAGCTCTGATACCACTATGATGCAAAGTGGTAGGGGAAGCACCCAACTTGACACACTTATTCAACTATACCCTTCAACAAGGTAACCTATTCACTCAACTTGAATCTCACATACAGATACATCAACAAGACTTGGGGATGATGTAGACACTCTTAACATGCCAAAACATGATCAACCAACCTGACTTTTCACTCAGAAACACCCATTCCTCCATCGCTTCCATTATGCCATGCATTCCTTCTAGCACTCACCAATAGGACAGTCATGATAAAACTTTGTTAAAGGAAAATAATAGAGAAATAAACCATGTTTTAGACTTCTTAGATAGACCCTTACAGATCCCCAAAAGCATAGGACCAAACACCAAGAGCAGGTGTATCAAATAACTAATTTACAAGCCACCAAAAGGCTTCATTTGGCTTGTGCAAAGAAGGAATCAACTTGTCAAGGCTCACCCCAACACCCCTAATGCCTTTAAAATACTTCAACAGGTTCCCCAAGACCTTTTCCATGCTTTCCATCCATTATTTTTACTCAAATACTCAAAAATCAACAAATAATGTATTCAAATGATCATATTTTGGATTGTACAAAGCAAAAACCAGACCTAGGGCATCACATAACTTTTGTAAACCTCCATTTTTCACTCTGAAACAAATTGCAGCATGTAAAGGATTCCTAAATCTACCACTATGGGAGAAATCAAAGATGCCATGTTCAAAGTAGACCAGAGTGCTGCCAAATATGAACTTGAACAAGAAGAACAAGAATAATTTGAAGAAGCAAGTAGTAGCAGTAAAAGCAATAGCATTATATAGAAAACCATAGATAAATCTTGTTCTTTATTATTGGCTAACAATGGAAACTATATCAGGGTTAATTTCTACTTTCCAGGATTCAAGAAAATTCTGATGGATGCATTTGTAGATACTAGATCGTCTAGGTCTTTGGGAAAGACAAATGCTATACCTCCAAAGTTTTGGAAGCCGCAACCTGATATACCTCATAGTTATTCCATTAATGGAGAAAGGATTCACATGGGAAGGTATGCACAGGATGTCCACATTGAAATCATGGGGAAAATGCTTGTCACAAATTTTATTGAATATAATGATTTAGAGAATGATGTTCTGTTAGGATATTTATTTCTCACTAAATATGAACCCCTTCGGTTCTGGAAACATAAAATATCTCTTAGACATGAGGATGGATAGATAGAAATTCCAACACTTAAGATTTTCAACCATAAGTTTAAAAATAGTGGAAAGAAAGAAAATAAAGATTCAATCCAAGAACTAACAAAATACTCTGCAAAAATGTTTGATGAGATCAAAAACAAGTTTGAAACAAATTGTTGCAGCATGAATCCTCTCCAATTCTGGTCCCAAGATCATGAAGAATGTGAGATATAGATTAGACCAGAATTCTAATCAATAATTCCTCATAAACCTGCATATCTAATGAGCACATCAGAAGTTAAAGAAATGGATGAACACCTCAATGAACTACTAGAGGGACAATTCATTTGTCCCAATAAAATTCCATTTTCTTGCCCAATATTCCTAGTAAATAAAAGAGCTGAAAAAGAAAGGGGTAAAAAGAGATTTTGTATCAATTATAAGCCTCTTAATGACATAATCCTTCCTTTTAATTATCTAATACATTTGGTGCTAACTTGATTAGAAGGGATGCAAATAAAAAGGTATTTTCTAAATTTGACTGCAAATCAGGGTTTTGGAAAATAAAGGTAAAAGACTCAGATAAATATAAAACTACATTCTTAGTCCCTCAAGGACTCTATGAATGGAATTTCATGCCCTTTGATTTATGTACAAATCCAACATATTTCTAGGGGAGAATGGATCAGGCACTATGACATCTAAAAGATTTATGTGCGGTATATATTGATGATATCATTGTATTTTTTTATTCTAAAACTAACCATTTGTAGCACCTTGAAGAATCATATGCAACCATTAGAAAGCATGAAATATGTTTATCAGCAAAGAAATGGTAATTGGGAAAAATCAAATTGATTTTCTAGGATTACACTTTAAAGGAAAGATTTAGCTACAACCTCATATACTTCAAAGGATCCAATAATTTCCTCACATTCTCCATAATAAGAAACAAATTCAAAGATTTCTAGGTTGTTTGAATTATGTATCACCATTTTATAAAGGTCTTGTAGAAGAAAGAAAGGAAATCCAAGAACATCTCAAAGATAATAAGGAAGGATGGTCACTAAAAGCAACAAAGGCAGTACAACGAATCAAATCTAAATGTCAAAATTTTCCCTCTATGCAAATACCAATACAAGATCTGCCATTGGTATTATACACTGACACGTCTAACAATACTTGGTTAGTTATGCTAATACAGGAAGAAGGATATGGAAAGAGAAGTATCTGTGATTACATGTCTGACACCTTCATAGAAACAAAATGTGGATACCGTATCTTTGAAAAGGAGATATTGACAGTTAAAAAAAGGTATTGAAAAATTCAAAATATTCCTCAAGCTAGTAAAATTCAATGTGAGAACTGACAGTCAAGCAATGAGAAGCCTGCTCAAGAAAAAGCCTAATAAAGACATTTCCCAAGGAAGAATTGCTAGATGGTACTTTGAATTTCTAGGATATTATTTTGAAATTGAGTGGTGTACTATCGAAAAATATCGTCATGTACATTTTCACACTTGATTTGGGAATAATTAATGATAAAGTGCACTTGATATCACCTTGATCTAGTGTTATGAAGTGTTTTACACATCCACATTAGGTCTTGGGCCCTTTTTAAGCTAAATTAACTTAAATTTTCCCTAATTTAATATTGTAAAATATATTTATTTACACTCTCACATTAAATCTAGGAGGCTTGTAAACTAAAGTGGACCTAATCTAGTGTATTAATGTATTTTACATATTCACATGGTATTTAAGGCCCTTCTAAGCTAAATAGACTCAATTTTTCCTTAATTTAGTGTTGTAAAGTGTATTTATTTACACTTTCACATTGGATTTTGGGTCCCCTTGCATTTATAACATTTATATAATCATTAATAGGCCCATATGACCATATATTATGCATCCCAAGGCATATTTCAACCAAAAACCCAACAAGATCAACATATAAGCTTAATTTCTTCAGTCCCCAACATTCTAGCAAGCAAAATAGCCCCCATGGGACCCATTCACCACTTTGGGCGAATGAGTCCCATCCAGGTGGGACTCATTTTCCTAGCTTGGTGAATGAGTCCCATTTGGCCTAATTTTGACGTTTGAGTAGGAAAAATTGGGTTTTAAGTTCAAATTTCTTCTATGTCGGCCTTTGGGATCAAATTAATAGTCATTTGAGTGGATTTCCTATATAAAAAAGCTTCCAAATCACTATTTCATCAAGCATTCATGCTATCAAGTCAAGCACTCAAGAGTTAAGCACTCCAAGTCTTCACAAGGTCATCAATATAGCTTTTAAGATCATTTATAAGGCATTCAAGGGTAGATTTCTTCATCAATTGTTGCAACAATTCAAGATCCACCATCATGTCAAGCATATCCAACATCAAGCATGTTATTGAGCTAGTGTTGTGATGTAGCATTGAAGATCCAAGATCAAGCATTGTCCTACACCTATTGTCAAGATCAAGTTCTACATCCCTCATGGCCATTTCATGTTGAGTTGCAAATTTACAAAGCATCATTTATAAGGCATCATTCAAGGTATCGTTGTTCATGTTTCCTGTCCTATGTTTCATGTTTCATATCCTTGTTTCATTGTTTCATCATTTGGTTTAAATAATTACAACGGGTTTGACCACGACAAACCCCTATTCTCTAACAATCAACACTTTCTCTCTCTCTCTCTCTCTCTCTTTGTGTGATTTGCAGATCTAGGTGCTTTGAAGACTTGAAGATCATTGAGGATTAGGTTACAAGTTTGTTGGAGTTGTATCCCCATTTGCAAGGTCATAATCTTCACTAAAAGTTCATCTACAACCTCGAATCAGGTTTTTTAATCCAAAAACTTGAAGAAGTAGATTGAGCAGACTAAGAGGTGCAAATCAGAATTTTGAAGTTCCAAAAAATCCAAAATAGACTCATTCGGCCCACAAGTTGCAAATGAGTCCCATTGTAGGTGTTTTTTAGAAATTCTTGTAGATTCGGATACCCTTTTTCCCAAAACCTGCTCCTGTGCAAAAATATAGATCTGGGACTGATTCATCTAGAATGGTGAATGAGTCCCACTAGGTCAAAAGGAAAAATTTCCAGCATTTCAGAGCTCCTTCTAGTCATCTTCAGATTTCCAGGTGCACACATTCTATTCTGTAGCTTTTTGTTTTGTTTCATAAGCATTTCTAGGTCATTAAAATCAAGTTTGCATCATATTATGGTTTTACATTTCATCTTGGATTTCATTTGTATTTCCAATCCTTAGCTTAGTGGTGAACCCCTCATTCAACATTAATTAATCTCTAAATATATCCTAGGTGAAGCAGAGCAAGGGTGGAATTGTCTCAATCAACATAATTTGACTAAATTCAATCACCTCTCAAACCACAAGACCTAATCAAAAGGTGACTTCACACTACATTGCTTGTTTCATCTACTAGGTCTCCAAACCTAGGTTTTCAAGTGTATCTTTTAGAGAAGGTTGTTTCAACACTGGACCAACAACTTTTTAGATACCCATTATGCCTAAATTCAACATACCTCATTTGTGGTTGTAGTTTTTTTGGACCAACTTGCTCCAATTAAGTCTGCTACGCCAAAAGCAAGGCCAATTAGGTCACTTTTCCAAAGAACCTACAAGGAAATCAACCTCTACTCAACAAAACACGTCACCAACAGTTTTCACTAGTCATATAGGGTCCAATTTAATAGGTTTTATCATTCACCAATCTCTACAAATTGTTGTCCTACAACTTCTCTACCTTTCCTAAGCCTAACACATGAAGATGTTAGGCTAGGGCTTGGAAAAAAACTTTGCAAACTCCATCTCCTACTCCTAAAACCAACAAAAACATCAAAATAAAACCTAAATCCTCCATTCCACCGAGTTTGGCCAGAAATCAATGGTGGAATGGATAGATATTTACATTTTTAGATTACAAACCCTTAAAATGAGGGTTTTCAAGAGGTTTGAAAAGAAACCTTTCAAAATCTCTTATTCCACCACAAGAATCAATCACATAACACTCAAATTAAAGTAGATTCACTGTAGTATCCTCTCACATCAATTTTAGATCATGAAACAACTGTACGGGGCCGTATAGGACTGGTAAACTTTAGAAAACATAAAGAAATTGCAGAAAATTGAGTAAATTATCCTTATTTTGTCCTCCAAAATTTTCAACAACCTTGCCTCAATGTGTTTGAGGCTATTTGAACATGTTTCAACCAATTTCCTATGGTCTCCAACTGAAATTCAATTAGGTGACCGTTTAACCTCTTCATAATGCAAACTTGACAATGTTGCAAAGCAACTTTTAACAACTTTTTGCAAAACAAAACTAATGGACCCTACATGACACCAAAACATTGAAAATGGTCTTAAATTGGCCTTATTACATCAAATGAGTGACAAAAACACAAAACATCAAACTAGACACCTAAATTCATCAATTTAAGCAACATGACCATGGTGCCCCTGCACCACTAGGATACCTTATTGTCAGATCTCTCCCTCCATTCTTCATTGGGTTGAGATATCTATGGAATCCTTGAATATTAGTTGGAGAAAAGTCATGTTCTATGCCTTAAACCATAAATCATCCATTTTCAACTAAACAAGTGGATAAAGGGAGAAAATAATAACAAGAGAGCTTGTAGGATCTATCTATCATGGGATTATATTCAATGAGCCTGATTTTTATAGATCAGATGGAAATCCTATGTTCCATAGAAGAGATGGTGATGGAATTTACATTACTTTGCCTTATTTACCAAATCATATTGTGGAATTACTTCTTGAATCATATTTCCTTGAAAAATGGCTCAGGGACTTAAGGCAAACAATTTTCTACCATCATGGGAAAGGAATTACGAACTAGGATGAAGAAAAGGAACTGCTTGAACTCCTAGGCCTGGATGAAGCCCCTATGAAACACTGGTGCAGTAGATATGGAGCTCTCCATGTCTGCATTAAAGTATTTTTTGAAATGAATTGGTCAAAATGTAGTAAAATGAATTTAATCAAAAATTTGAAATATGGTTTAATCAGTAGAATAAGTTTTGATCAAGATTCATTTGAAGAATACACAAACTTGGTTGGTGCTCGATTTAACCCAAATCTAGAAGAATTCCTAAATCTAATTCATCCACAACTTTGGGAAAGAATGCTTACCAGCATGGAACAATATCTAATACACTATCCCAGAACTGGATATGAATTTCCCAAGATAGAGTTTTATGCTTTAGAGGCTAGATGGATGGCTGAAGTGAGAATTGAAAATATGGAGATTCATCTTAAGTCGACATCATTGGCTAGAAGAATTGAACGAGATCGAGCTTATTCCTAGGATTATGTGGTACACTTAGATTATGTATTTCATGCCTATTCTCAAGATTGGGATGTTATTTTCACTCCACTACCTGATTGATTGCTAGATCCTATACATTTTTAGGTTGCTAGCACATGGGCATGTTTGTGTCGTGATTTCACCCATGTTAAGATGTGACAACATGATGCAACCTTGTCATAAAAAAGAAAGATCCTCGTATCCATTTACGAGTGTTAAGTGGGCCCTTCTCACTTATGGGTGTCGAAAAAGTGATTGTCTTTATTCTCCACCAAGTTAGTGGTTACGCTAGACTGCCTAACAGCTATATACTTCTTGGTGTAGTAGGTTTCTAGACACGTGTCACTTTTGTATGGTCGGAGTCCAAATTAATTGTAAAATACCAAGGTTGAATAACCGACACTCCCTTATAAAAAAGAGAAAAGAGGCTTGCCTTGGGTATTCATAATTGGCTGGTTGGAGTCTAGAACGTCATAGGGAATAGAGTCCATAAGGATTGGTCTGGCATATTAGATGTATGCTCTCATCCTACGCTGTGAGTGATTTGGATGATCAAAATTTTGTATGCATTTTTTAATGAAAGTTTTCAAATAAAATCAAGCATATTTATGTGCCGCAAATGGTATCCGAGCCTTGTGTTTATAATGCCTGAATTAGTTTCAATCTTGATATTATTCCTGGATCTTGATCTAATAAATCATGTGGTCAATGTTTTAATTCTAAGGAGCTAATCCTTCCCAAAATATTTTGTATTGGTGGCCTATCTGTCCTCAGATCCTTATTGCCACAATTCTGTATATTGTTCATAAGTGAGAAAGACAAAGAATTCTAAGCCAAAGGAAAATTATTATTTGTATTTCTAGAACTAAAAGTTGCAAAGTAGGATCATGAGTAGCTGTGGACCCACAGTAATAATGTAAATCCTGTGTTGGAGCTGAAGAATAGACATGGAAGGGTGATCTATAAAATGAAAAAATGTAGTAGCAAAGGATCCAAACGCACAAGTAAGTTCTATTCTACATGCAATGGCTAGTCAACAGTCTATGAATGCTAGTAGCTCTCTCTCTTTTTTTTCATACATAACTATTTTGAGGGAAAGGATGAATATGTTGATGAAAAAGGGAACTTTAAATTTCCAAAAGTTAAAATCTCAGATCTATATCCAGAAAAAGGAATTAAGGCCAAAACTATGACTTCTGTGCGACAATCTAAAATAAATCTCTTAGTCTTTGGAGTTGGAATTTTTCCAGTATATCTTCCATTCTTCTTACCTGTAGACATTAAACAATGAAAAGAAAAAGGGTATTTTCATGTTCATTTCCCCAATGTTGATATCATTTTCCATCCTCATTTCAATTATGATATTGGTGCTGAATATTTTTCTAGTCTCATTGACACTCGTTGTTGAATATGGGACCAAGCTATAATAGCCCGGTTTAAAGGACAATTAACCAAAGCCTCTTATGAAAAGAAAGGCGGTGATGGTCGCATTGTTGTTCACCCCAATTTCACTATTAGTCTAGAAGATAAACATGTACAGTTTGCTTTCTGCTTGCTTTTCCAGGTTAAGGTGTTTAGTTACAACTCGAGTCAGTCTATGCCACAATAGGTGGTCGGTATATTTATCGACTTCTCAATACTATGTTTCCTCCATCAAAATTTCCAACTGGGGTAAGTTATCTAGAAGCTAACTCAAATATTTTGGATTATGGTCACCATATTGATCATATAGGGTTTGACATAAGATTTCCCATCATAGAAAAACTCATTAGTCAATCATAACCTAGATTTCAGGAATTTCCTATTCCATGGACACCATGATATTGTTATTGTTGGATGTTGTGGTTGTGTTGTTGATATGTGGTTGTCATTGATGTCAACACTATTAGCATTAATGCATTAGAAGCTGTATATGTCGAGGATATTGAGAAAATTGTAATGAAATGAGTTGCAGGTTGTCAGTGGTGAAGTGAAGTTCAATCTGTCAGTGAGTTTAGTACATTGATGATCAAAGGTTGTGGACTAAAGGGTTTCTTGTCGAGTATATCTAGTTTATCCACATTGAGTTTCAGAGATCCATGTGAAGATTTGATCGAGTTATGAAGATTTGTATTCTGACAGTCTTTCTGTTACTTCATTTTGTGTTCCTGAATGAAGATGATGCGATTTCAATCAGTTCAGTTGTTGCTAATGCTTCTTTGGTGATTCATGATGTTTGTGGATGTTTCTATATCATGCTCTATCTGTGTTGCTCGTTCGTATCAAATTGATCATTGTGCTTGTGATTCAAGATTTTCTCTTGTGTGTTCATGTTTTTCATGTTCTTGGTCGACAAGGTGTTTGTAGTGTGTTGTGGATCTTCGAGGATTAATTGTTGAAGGTGGTTCATGTTCGAAGATGTTATTTTGGGTCTTCACTAAGTTGTGGCTAACCTTGGTTGATTCACATTAATAATTGTTGTTGATTTGGGCTGACAGTTTATCTTCATTTTATTGAGGCTGACATGTAGCGATTTAATTTCTTGTTGCAGATATATATAAGCGATTGTTATTTCATTTGAAGTATGTCGAATCTGTGTGTGCATGAATAATGTTCTAAATCATTCAAAGGTAGAGCAAAGTATGAAGAAGAGTGAAGAAGTATTCATGTGCTTAACCAGAATTCTGATCAAGCATTAGCAGATGTTATTTTATTAGTTCAAATCCCCGTGGATGTAATCTGAATCCTTCTATAAGACAATATGTCTTCATTTGGGCAGTAAGCCTTGTTATAATTGAGCAATGAGCTCTAGGCAGTGCGCTTGAATTCATGTGCATTCCCCACTCACATTTATTTATACTTTTAACAGTGTATGATCTTGTGGACTGACCTCCACCATGGTTTTTCCCCTAATAGGGTTTCCACGTAAAAAATCTTGGTGCTATGTGTGTTTCTGATGTGTTGATGATTTATGATTTCATGTTTAATAATCAAATCTGAGAATAAGGTTAATAAAGTTAATAAGTTTTGAATTTCTGTGACAACTGATTCATCCCCCCTCTCAGTTGTCTGCCCTTGTGTTTCCAACAGTTATCAAGTCAACCCCGTACTCAAAGTCACTGGTTTTCTAGTATAGACCTTAGATCCATTCCACAAACAACCTTGTTTGATCAGTTGGAGGAATCAACTAGTGGGAGACCTAATGTGTCTTCCTGATCATATTCTTTATCCAAAAATTTCCCAAGTACTTCTAATAAGCCGTATATGGATTATAATCCTGAAGAATCTATCAGGTCATCATGTAACTTTCTCATATATCGTTAGTCGTTAGTAAATCCCTATCCTTCCAAAGATTCTCTAGCTACGATTTTAGATCTAAGTAGCAATCTTGAGCTTATGGATAGATTAGCCAAATAGGTCAGTTAGAAACTGGCTTTAACTTGTAAAGAGGAAGGGCAACCAAATAAAAAAGGGAAAAGGATAAAACTAACTAAGATGGGAGAAAAATATGGAATGATTAAAGAAAAACTCCCTAGAGTAGGTGCTTAAAAGAAGAGCACATGCAAACTGCAAAATGAAGGGAAAGGAGGAATAAGTAATAGGATATGAGCCTGGTAGATGGTTGACCCCTAAATCCTTCACTGTCATAAACCTAGAAAAAATCTTTGGGGTAGATATGAGGCTAGACTATATGTAGATCTAGGAGAAAAACAAAAGAATTTAGAGGCCCAATGGAATTGGATAACCCAACGGATGATCTCAGCCCAAGAAAACATTGATGATCTATGGCTGTAGATTTAAGGATTACTGGAAATAATTGTTTGGAAAATTACATAAGTTGAATAATGTTTCTTCTATACAAAATAAGATTAGTTCTTCTATTACCAAGATTGGCCAACATTCTTCTTCTCTGATAAACGATTTATCTGGTGTAAGTTATCAAGTAAGAAAAGCACATCAAGATTTCAAAACCATTGTCTCAAATCAAACACACTAGGATACTTATCTTACAAATATCTATGAGAATCAACAAAACTATGAAAAATATAGAAGAAAAGATGTTGATGACCAAAAGATACTCATAAACATTGTTGGTAAGAAATTAGAAAGATAAGGCTAGTTACAAAAAAGATTAGAAAATCTCAAACTGGTCGTGATAGCTCTTCTAAAGAAGAGCAGGAGAAGAAAAAGGGAAAAGCTATAGAACAATCAGTCCCTAAACAAAAGAATATTATAGTACAAAGAAGAACACATACCAAAAAGGATGAGAAGGAAGAAATCATTGAGTCATCCTCAAAAAGAATTTATAAACCTTCTACAAAAATTCCAATGCCTAAGGTTGAGGAACATAGTCTTGTCACTAAAGAAGAAGGTATTAGGGATTGGTTCCAAGATCTCAAAATATAAGAAGAGAAAATAGAACTAGTCTATATGGATGAACCTAGTTTTTCCAATAAAGAGTTAGAAGAAGAAACATCTGATGAAAATACTTTTGAAGTATCTACTAGTGATTCTAAAATTTCTCAATTTTCTATAGATACTTTACATAATAGGTTTGAGGAGTTAGATTTAGTTTTTTCTAGTTACAAGCATTTGCAAGAAGTAGAACCATGAGAATCCACAAAAATCTTGTAGAAATGGGCATAGAAATGAAAGATGCCACCATAGAAAATGCTAAACCAGAGCAAATGAGGCATATGCTAAAGAAAAAAGGTTGTGGCAGAAAATGCAAATGCACAAGTGCTCTAAAAATAGATTTGAAGGAGAATATGCCTTCAGAAGAAGTAAACATGGTAAATATGGGAAGAAGAGGTACAAGGTTGTTCCTTACAAAAGAAGAAAATTCTCACAACAACCGCCTCCATATTTACTTCGGAAAAGGAATAAACAGACCCCTAAAGGAATCAAATGTTTTATTTGTAAGGGACCTCATTATGCCAAAAATTGTCCTAAGAAATTAAATCCTCGAACAAAGATTTATGCTATCTTTGAGTATGAAAATCTAGAATGGGAAATTGTTCATAACGAAAATATTTCCCTTGACATGGATAATTTGTATGAACTCATTGAAGTTGTTCTTGATAAAGCTTATATGATGAAATATAAGGATCTAAAGGATAGAATAGATAAACAAAGGATACAAATCTCATATGAATCAGTGTTAGAACAGTCTTCAGATGATGAACATGATTATTTGGTCACTCTTCTCAAGGAGATCGTAAAGGATGTCCAATTAAAAATTTAGATTGAAAAAACCAATGATCCCTACAAAATGACAGGAACTAAAGAAGAAAGAAAAAATGTTGTTCGACAACATTTATCCAAACTCAAGAAATTGGAAGTTGATCAGGAGGAGCTTAAGAAATAGCTGAAGCAGCAGAAACAACTAAAAAAAAATTCTACTAAGGAATTTGATCATGTCTATAGAATTCCACCCTGGTACAAATCTAAACCATCTTCTTCTAAATTTTCTTCTAAGAAAAAGACCAGTGATGATGAAAATTTTATTGTTATTTTTAAAAAACTTGATCTTCTCCTTAATGATGTTACCTATCTAAAACGATTACTCAAAACTCGGTAGAAGGAAGTAAGAAATATTTCTGCCACTATGGGAGAAATCAAAGATATCCTATTCAAATTAGACCAAAGTGTTGCCAAATATGAACCTGAACAAGAAGAATAGGAAGAATCTGAAGAGGCAAGTAGCAACAATAAAAGTAACAACATCATATAGAAAACCAAAGATGAATCACATTCTTTATTATTGGCTAACAATGGAAACTATATCAAGGTCAATTTCTACTTTCTAGGATTCGGTTCTAGATCTATGAACAATAATTTTCCAGACCATACATAATGACCAGATGCCTATTTCAAAGACTCCAACAAGCCAATTTCGAATAAAATCAAGCATAGACACATGACCAAATGTTTTTCATTTTCTATACTTTATAGAAATTTACATATGATTTTAACTTGATCAATCCATGATTTAGGTTCACCCTTCTCTTCCAACAACCATTCATTATCTTCATATTTGATTTCTATTTTAACATTCTTTGTATTATTTTCATCTGCAAGGTATGTAGGAAGTCTTAGGGTGAAGGATGTGGTTGTGACCCAAGTCCATAGGAGAGGGTTTAGGATATATCTCAAGGGTTAGGGGTTGTTCCTAAACTTGATCAAATTTAGTATGCTTCATCTTGAGGTTAAATTTATGTTAGATGGTTGTGAGCTCATCCTTTTGATAATATGTCTCCACTATATAGGTTTGATCCAATGAAAGGAAACCTATCATCATCAAGCTTACCTACTCCAAGGTTTGTGGTATTTGGCATTCCAAAATCTACTCCAATCTTGGATGAAATTTTAGAGTGACTTTCACCATGGTCTATCTCAATGTGAATGTGTGAGAATTCCTCTAATATTATCTAAACTAAAATAATCAAATTGTATGTCCTGAATTCTATCCAAAAAGTTATGTCTTGGATCATTGACAAGTATATGAGGGTATAGGTTATCTTAAGACTTAGTGAGGTCTATTCTTCCTAAAATAAGAGCATGATGAGCTTGGCCATGGCATGGTTATCAATGAGTTAGGTAAACTTGCTAACATGTATTTAATGATGATGTTAAGACATTAAGATTTGATGGTGTGAAAAAATCTTGTTATGTATGGGTGATCTAGATTTTCTCTAAATATATACCTAATTTGTTGTTGAGTTTACGATAGAGTTCCTTGTGAATACCTTTTCCAACTATAGATAAGTAATGGTAAGTAAATTACTGGATATGGTTGGGTATTTTTCCTACATATCTTCTTGGTATATCAATTTATGATAAGCCTTATGATTGGTAATATACAAGATATTATATACTCAAAAATATAATATTACTACTATGAGTTAATTCATGTATAATAAATAATGTGTTTTTGAATAACAACTAAATGAAGTTAATAGACATTAATTACTTTATATATTTGTATTGGTTTATATATTTATTCTTGGATAGAAGCTTGCTCATGTAGGTTTAATGTGTTACTTGTTGGTAATTTGACCTCTAGACCTATAGGACTTGACATATAGGTTTATGGTGTTGTATTTTGGTTGTCATTGATGTCAAAAGTTCTATGAAGAGCGTTGCATTTTGGTTGTTTGGTTTCCAGAGTCTAAGAAATGCTCTACATTTCTTTGTTGATGATGTTTCACTCTTGCAATTTGGAGTCCTATATATTTATGTTGTGTCAAGGCATGTGTGATCCAAGTTTTAAATATTTTGGTCACCAAAAAGGTGCTTTTGAGAGTGATTGATTGAAGTTTGTATTGATTCTATAAGGTTGTTCTCAAAGGTGTAACTATTGGATCTATATATATTTGCACTTGTAGATATGGTTGTCTAGTTCAAAAGTTAAGTTCATTGAGATGTGAAGATGTTATATCAAAAGCTTCATGTCAATAATCCTTCCTTAGAGAAATTTAGAAGTGACAGTGTATCGGATTGTGTTGTTTGGAGACTAGTTTCACGTTTGTTGGCTTGCATCAACTTGAATTGCTACATGAAGTTGTGAAAGGGATGTATGCGAATGTTCTTGGACATCATGTGATGCTTGTTAATGTTCCCAAAAGTGTTTTTTGGCTTCTCTGGTACAAGCTGTGGTCTGGAATGAATGTTTTGTTGGCTTATGCTTTTATTGGGGCCAACTAAGATATGTTGGTGGTGTGCGCCACAAGTTAAAGTGAGAGTGGAGCTGAAGGATTGATTGAAGATGTTGTATGGGTCATGTCGACTCATTTAGAAGAGATGTGATTAATCTTTTATCATTCTTGTGTACTACCAATAGATGTGAAAGCCAACATGCTACATATTTCATGTATTCTAGTTTATGGTTGACCTAATTTATATTTAATGATGTCAATAGAAGATCAAAGGCGTGAAGATAGTTTGGGACAAGGTTAAGCATGTGTTACAATCCACAAGGTGTTTTCCCCTTCCTGGTGTTGCATGGTATTTTGGGTCTTGCCCTCTACACATTTCATGTTGGTTGTTTTATCTTTGGACAACTCATAGATGTGATATTTTTGTTGTAGGTTGACATGTGAAATGTAATCAATATAATACCATGTATAAATGGAAAACCAAATTGATCTAGGGTTTTGAAGATGCAAGAAATGATGATGATTTTGTAAGCGACTCGAAGAGAAAGAGTAGTTGTTGTTGATCCTATCTAGTTTCATATTGATTGTATCCCTGTGACAAAATGCATTTGAAGAAGTGTTCTTAACTATTTTCTAGAGGCAGTGAACTTAAGGAAATTACTTATTGATTGATGAAAGCAGTGAGTTAGTAGGCAGATGAGAAGATATTTGAAGAAGTGACAAAGCATAATTACAATCATCAAAAGATATTTCTCTCTTAATTGTCAGTTTCAAACAGTGGAAATATTTTCATTTTGTAATCATTCTTGAGTGTGTGCTCAGATCAGGGAGTTGTAGCTTCCTTGGGAGTGACCCTAAAAGTGTAGTCAGGGAATTGCAGCTTCCTTAGGTTGTAGCCCTAAAACAAAGTTGTAAATGTTGTTCATCTTGTGAGGCTAGATTATCACACTAGGTCCTAGCAACTTCTCTCACTGTGGTTTTTCCCCTGTGGGATTTTCCACGTATATCTGGTGTTGTGTTGTGCATTGTTTTCATCTTTCATGTTCTTGTTCATGTGGTAGAGTTTAAAGATTTTTTTTATTCTAGAGGGTTTGAGATTTAATAGGATACTGATTCACCCCACCTCTCAGTATTCTAGTGTGTCCAACAATTGGTATCAGATCCGAGTTCCTTAGGAGAAGTCTAACAACTTGAGGAAGATCTGGGATGGCACAAGAAGGATCTCACAAGGCGCCTAGGTTTAATGGAACAAATTTTAATTTTTGGTGATTTAGGATGGATATCTATCTGACCTTATTATAGTTTTATGATTGGAAATCAGTCAAGGATGGTTATACTATTCTTGGTACTTCTCCAACTAATCCAATAGAGATTAATGCCTATGAGAACAATGGAAAGGCTAAGAATGCTACCTTGAGTGGGATAGAAAACTTTGAACTTGTAAAAGTAATGCATTGCAAGTCAACAAAGGAGGCCTAGGATAATATCAGTGGAATATATGGAGTCATTAAAGTAAAACAAGCCAAGTTGTAGATCTACAGAGGCAAGTTTGAGAACCTGAAAATGTCAGAGGATGAAGATATTGTAAGATATTTGCTTCAGGTAGATGAAGTAGTCAATGCATTCAGAGGACTTGGAGAAGAATTGGAAGAATCAGTGGTGGCTAAAAAGGTACTAAGATCTCTTCCTAAATCTTATAGTCTTAAAGTATCTTCTATTGAGGAAGCAAGAGATTTAGATAACTTTTCAATGGATCAATTATATGGTGCCATCACTACCTATGAAATGAGAGAGTTTGACAAAGAAGATCCAAAGAAGAAAGCATTTTTCAAAGCTAGCAAGAAGGAGAAGTATGAAGCATCTAATCAAATCAATGCCATTGATGAAGAGGAAGCAAACTTTGTAAGGAAGTTGAATCTAGGGGTACCAACAAGTACAAGGATAAGCTACATTTTAAATGTTTTAAGTGTGAAGAGATTCATCATTTTGCTTCTAAATGTCCCTTAAAAGATTCCAAAAAGAGAAACAAAAATTCTAGAAGAAATAAGTTTAAAATGAGTCTCTACTCCAAGGAAGATTCTTTCTCTTCAAAGAATGAGGAATCCAATGGTCTGGATAATGGGGATGAAATCCTATTCGTGGTTACTGAGAAGACTGAGGATAAAACTAAAGATTCAAGGGTTGTGTGGATTTCTTTTCATGCAAGAGATGAGGCAAACTCTTGAGTGATTTCAATAGTTTTTATTCCAACCACATGACAGGGGATAAGAGCAAGTTTATCAAGCATGTGGAGTGGAATGGAGGCATAGTCAAGCTTGGAGATGATACTTCAATAAAGATTTGTGGGAAAGGTACAATACATATTAATGGAATGCACAATACAAAAGATGTTCTTTATGTTAAAGGTCTCAGGCACAATCTTCTTAGTATGAGTTAGATGTGCAGTAGAGGTAACAATTTCATATTCAATGAAAGAGGATGTGAAATCAGAAAAGGAAAGTTTGGAAAATTGGTGGCAAAAGGGCCTAGGACTAATGGTGACATATATAGTCTAAAGGATGTCAATGGAAAAAGATGTCTTTTAGGAGAAACAAGTGAATGTTGTCTTTGGCATAGAAGAATGGGACACGCCAATTTTGACAATCTTGTGAATATCAATTCATCACATGCGGTAAGAGATATGCCTAAGATAGTCAAGCCTATACGTACTTTGTCATGTCCCCCAAAACTGTAACATGCAAATATGAAGTATTGAAATACTAGTAATAAAATTGACACCCGAATGAATATCGAAATAAAAACAAACGACACTCAAAACAATTATTAGCCAATAAAATAAATGTCAATATATGTATAATATATATAATGTAAATCTGAATATTGCTATAATATAAATCTGAATATTGTTATAAACGATATATAAAATTAATACGAAGCACAAATATAAGATAACAGAATATAAAATTATAAATAATTAATATTCTAATATAATATAAGGACATTCCTTAATTACGGGCTCAAACCATCTAATAAAAGCCTTTATTATGTATTTCTGGCTGCCATATATTTGTATAAGACAAATCGTGGGAATAAAGGCTATTGCAGATACAGGCAAAATATTGAGTGAGCTGGAAGTTTATGGTGGGACCAACATCTTCAAAGAGAAGAATCGTTGCATCCCTTTTAGTCTCCAACAAAACTTATAATATTAAGGAATCGAGCTTATTAACTGATCGCAGCCATCTCATATTCTACGTGGAGAGCGATATAATACCATCGCATGACTTTGAGGGTGGTCATGTGACCTCTATCGGGAGCCAGGGATGTTAATAAAGGGAATCAAATTACTCTTAAAAGACAAACAACTATCTTACAACGAACTAATAAAGGATCTGCGATTAAGCAAGGATAAGTCATAATATTAATACAATTAAGTTAAGGAGGGCTACGTTTAGTCAAAGCTTAAAGGCATGTCTTTTAATGAATACAGAATATGAAAAGACATGACCATCTGTCATGAGAAGTATAAAGAGCGAATCACTTCAATGCAAGAACCTTGAAGAGGGAAGAAAGTAAGAAAAGATTAAGAACTTTGTGGAATCCTTGATGAGTATAGCAGGAGACAGTAGCGGACTAAAAAGAACCATCACCGCTGGAGGAACACACCCAATGCTGGAGATAGAGACGTCTATCTATAGATGGATGGGAAAAGAAGAATAAACCTTAACATAAATGATTGCTGACTGGAAAGGGTCCTCTCCATTACGTGGCTAGAGGGAGGAAAAAGGTAAATATATTATGAAATCACTGTCAGTAATCTGATATTCTGAAACCAGAGGTACGTTGTGAGTTTAATATGATTGTTAATTTATAAGTAAATATATATATATATATATAACATGAATAATTATAGTTTATAATTGGTGATGATTATAGTTTATATATTATGCAAGAATAATGCTTACAACAATTATGGAGAGTTGTAAGTAATAATGACTCTTCATTCACTGTAATGACAATTGGTAAAATAGAACTCCACCTATGGGATATTGAAAGATGCTTAATATCTAACCTAGAGTACTTATGAAATATTTTATAAAAGAATCATCGATGAAGAACCGGGAAGCACACAAGAGTCTACAAAACCATCTTGAATCTCTCGAATAAGGAGAGACAAGCAGAGGTAAGTACCTCCAACTGCCTTGAAGAAGTTTGTAAGTTATGTTTTCAAAGAATGTGATTCGCTGCCTATAGGGATTACAACGTGATACCTAACCCATTCCTTATTAGATTAGATGTCAGCGAATGTCTTTGAGTACTATAATCTGTAATGATGATGGAATCAATTAAATATAATAAGAAGTGAATGAATAGAGAGATTAAATAACCTGTTTGCAAAAAATAGATGTATACTTTAATGTATTGAGTTCATTTACAAACACTTCGAATAGGTATAAAGGGATATTATTTACAAGAGTCCAATAATGATGCTTGCAACAATTATTGTATATCATAAGCTATTATGATTTTACTACGAGAATAGTGATGCAGGAGCATCCTCGGTTCTTGGCAATCTTGCATCAACCAATTTTTTTTTTCTTTCAGTTTTTTGTTCTTATTGTGTTCTTTCTCGGTTCATGTTGGTGGATTCGTAATCTTTGCTCACTAGACCCTGTGGATCTTGGACTACATCGTCTACATGTTCATCTTCCTTGTTCCAAGATTTGAGCGCGATTGGATCTTTTTTCGACAAGTTATCGCTTCCAGAATTCTTGGCAGTTTCTTGAACCGACAAATCAGAACAATTTCAAACTTTCGGCCAGTTCGATCATTGTGGATCATCCTCGTAACTTGCGGATCTTAGTGGTGTGATTTTAATTGTTCCTGGGAGTGTCCCCAACCTTCATTTTAGGTCCACACTTCGTCTTATGCACCCTTTGATGGAGTAATTCAATTTGAGGCCGACCTATTCATGCGCACGTTACATTTTCTTTCCTTGGAGAATGTGATGATCTTTGGCAGACGTGAATGTTTCCAAAATTGTGGATATGCTATAAAGCTTGTAATAGATCATTAGTAAGTAGCAAGTAAGGAGTGAAGATTAGATAGATAAGTTTTGATTAGATTTGTAACATTTTTGCTCACATATAAGAGCACATTGGAATGTTGTATTTCTGAACATGTTGTATCGGGCCTGTGAGCTGAATCTGTAAGCCCATATGTTGCCGACCGAATGTAACTGAGATTTATGTTAATGAGAATGTTTTAACCTACATTTGCCTCCATATTATGTGTTGCTTTCATTGTGTTACTCTTGCTACACGGTCTAGACTGTTCTCCCTGAGGACCCTCCTACCGTGGCTGCGCCAAATAGCCTTCGGGCCAAACTCCCTTTTGCTAGCACTCATTAAGGATTGTGTGTTTGTGGAGGGAAACAGCTGATAAATCGCCCACTAATAGATGGTCCCAAGATGGGTGGAAGACCTTGAGGGAGTCCACTTTGAGTTGCATTCACGTGCCCTTTTAACACAGTAAATCGCCATCCCATGAGGCTAGGAAAGAGGAGACAAGGAAAATTTCTATTCTCAAGAGTAATAAGTCATATCAGTGCATGATGTGTAGGTCCTTAAGGAAAATTGCATGTGCAAATGAGGTGTTGGTAAATAAATCTCTTGATTTTAACTTGTGCGTTTTATGTCTCTAATAAGGGGACATTACATACTTTGTGCAAGGAATGTTAGTTTGGAAAACATACAAGGATAAGTTTCAAGTCTAAAAAGTATTCTTCTTCTAGACCATTGTAGCTGATTCATACTAATTTGTGCAGACCCACCAAAACAAAGAGTCTTCTAAGAGAAAGGTATTTCATTCTTTTATTGATGATTTCTCTAAGATGACATGGGTTACATTCTTAAAACATAAATCTAAAGCCTTTAGTAGATTCAAGATTTTCAAATAAAAGGTTGAGAATGAAGTGAATGCTAAAATCAAGTGTTTGAAGTTTGATAGAAGAGGTGAGTTCACATCAAATGATTTTAATGATTTTTGTGAACACGAAATAAAGAGGCATCTATCTTTTGCTAGAACTCCACAACAAAATGGGGTTGTGGAAATAAAAAATAGGACTGTTCAAGAGATGGAAAGGACTATGTTGAAGGAAGAAAATATGTCTGATGTTTATTGGAAAGAGGCAGTTCATACTGTAGTCCATATTCTTGAAACAAAGGATTGTTAAGGGCTAACAACACTAAGACCCCATATGAGTTATGGCAAGGAAGACCAGCAACTATCAGATATTTTAGAGTCTTTGGAAGAAAATGTTACATCTGAAGAGATTAAGATGCTCTGGGGAAGTTTGATTCAAGAGCTAATGAAGGTATTTTTCTTGTATATTCAACTCAGAGTAAAGCATACAGGTGCTAGAACAAAAGACTAGGAAAGATAATTGAGAGTACAAATGTTAAGATTGATGAAGATTTACATCAAAATATGTATGAAATTAAGGACTTTGGATCTGATGCACCTCCCTACTCAGAAGAAGAAGAAGAAGATAAAGTTGGAGAAAAAGAAGAAACATGAGAAAAACACAAGTATGTTCAAAAGAATCATTCAAAAGATTAGATTATTGGTGATAAAAATGGAGTATAGACTAGGAGAAGGCTTACAAGGACAAATGAACAAGTATACTTTCATTTATTATCAAAGATAGAACCATTTTTTTTTTGATACTAGCAAAGATGAAGGATGGATACAAGAAATGGAAGAATAATTGAATCAAATTGAGAAGAATCGGACTTGGGAAATAGTTCCAAGGCCTGTAGACAAGAATGTGATAGAAACAAAGTGGGTTTTCAAGAATAAGTTGAATGAAGAAGGATAAGTTGTAAGAAACAAAGCAAGACTGGTATGCAATGGCTATTCAAAGGTAGAAGGAATTTATTTTGAGGAGACATTTGCTCTAGTAGCAAGAATGGAAGCAATCAGAATGTTTTTTACCTTTTCAACCCACAAGGACTTCAAAGTATATTAGATGGATGTCAATTCAGCTTTTTTGGATGGAGATTTGGAAGAAGTCTACATAGAGAAGTTTGATGGATTCTAGTTATCAGAAGATCCAAACATGGTGTGCAGACTCAAAAGGGCATTGTATGGTCTCAAACAAGATCCTAGGGCTTTGTATGTAAGATTGGACAAGTACTTGCTTCAGCAAGGTTCCAAGAAAGGTAACAAAGATAGCAATATCTACTTCAAGATTGAGGATGAAATAATTTTGATAGTTGTTGTATATGTCAAGATGATACAATCTTTGATGAAATGATGAAATGTGCAAGAAGTTTGTTGAAGAAATACAAAAGGAGTTTGAAATATCTATGATAGGTGAGTTACCCTTCTTTCTTGGTCTTCAAATTGCTCAGCTAGATGATGGTATCTTTATTTCTCAAGAAAAGTATGTCAAGGAAATGTTGAAGAAATTTGGTATGGAAGATTGCAAATCAGCGAGTAATCCTATGGTAACTGGTTGTCATTTGAGCAAAGATGATGAGTCTCCCTTGGTTGATCAGATTCTATATAGATCTATGATTAGAATTTTGTTGTACTTAACTACTTCAAGACCTGATATTATGCATGTGGTATTTTTGGTTGCAATATTTCAAGCTAATCCTAAAGAAGCTCATGTGAAGGCAGTCAAGAGAATCTTCAGATATTTGAAGAGCACTCTAAATTATGGATTATGGTATCCAAAAGGTAATGAATTTGATCTGAGTGCATACACTAATGCTAATTGGGTTGGTTGTGTTTTTGATAGGAGTACCAGTGGTGGTGCTTTATTTTTGGGAAATAGGTTGGTTTCATGGCATAGTAAGAAGCAAGATTCAATATCTCTATCAACAACAGAAGCAAAGTATATTGCTGCAACATCTTGTTGTACTCAAGTATTGTGAATGAAGCAAACATTGAAGTACATCAAGATAAAGAATGATGAGCCCATTTCTATTCTATGTGATAATACAAGTGCTATCAATATTTCAAAGAATCTAGTGATCCATTCTAGAATCAAGCACATTTCAATCAGGTATCACTTTCTAAGAGAAAATGTTACAGATATAGAAGTGAAGTTGGAGTATGTATCTACAAAGGATCAAGTTGCAGTTTTCACAAAGGCACTTGCAAAGGATACATTTGAATATCTTAGACAAAAGTTAGGGGTAATATCCCCTCCTTGCTAGATGCATAGTTGGTGCATCTATCTAGGGGGAGTAATTCAATTCATATATTTATTCCTGGATTGATGGGGGCTACCTCTTAGGGGGATCAGGTAGTGGTTGTTGCTGATAGGGAGAGAATGTACACCAAAAAGGGAGAGAAATTCCATTTTCCCTTTGTCCTTGATGTCAAAGGGGGAGAGAATGTGGACATTAGATTGGTTTTTCCATCAATTCCAAGGGGGGAGATTGTTGTATTTTGGTTGTCATTGATGCCAAAATTTCTATGCAGAGTGTTGTAGACTGGTTATGGTTGCCAAAGTCTTTGAGAAATGCTTCACATTTCTCTAGTGATGATGTTTTTCTCTTGTGGTTTGGAGGATAACTTTATGTTGTGTCAAGGCATGTGTGGTCGAAGTTTCAAATCTTTTGGTCACCAGAAAGGTGTTTTTGAAAGTGATAGATTGAAGTCTGTGTTGATTCTATGAGGTTGTTCTCAGAGGTGTAAAGATTGGCTCTACATATCTCCACACTTGTAGATATGGTTGTGCAGTTCAAAAGTTAAGTTCATTGAGATGTGAAGGTGTTATATCCAGAGTTTCACATGTGTCAATAATCCTTCCACAAATAAAGTTGGAAGTGATAGTGTATTGGATTTTTTTGTCTAGATACTGGTTTCATGTTTTTTGGCTTGTGCCATCTTGTTGCTACATGAAGTTGTGAAAGAATGTATGCGAATTTTCCTGAACATCATGTGTTGATTGTTGATGTTTTACAAAGTGTTTTTTGTCTTCTCTTGTATAGGTTGTGGTCTGAAATGAATGTTTTGTTGGAATATGCTTCTGTTGGGGCTGATTAAGGTATGTTGGTGGTGTGCGCCACAAATTCAAGTGTGAGCAGAGCTTAGGATTGATTGAAGATGTTGTATGGGTCATATCAACTCATTTAGAAGAGATGTAATTAATTTTTATCATTCTTGTGTACCACTAATGGATGTGAAGGCCAACATGCTATATATTTCATGTTTTCTTGTTTATGATCAACCTAATTTATATTTGCAAAGAGTTTAGATGACATGTCAATAGAATGTCAAAGGTGTGAAGATAGTTTGGGACAAGGTTAAGCGTGTGTTGGGATCCGCAAGGTGTTTTCCCCTTCTTGGTGTTATGTGGTCTTTTGGGTCTTTCCCTCTACACATTTCATGTTGGTTGTTTTATCTCTGGATGACTCACAAATGTAATATTTTGTTGTAGGCCGACATATGTGAAATGTAATAAATGTAATACCATGTATAAATGGTAAACCAAATTGACCTAGGGTGTTGAAGATATGAGAAATGATGATGATTGTGTAAGTGACTGAAAGAGAAAGAGCAGTTGTTGTTGATCCTGTCCAACTTCATTTTGATTATATCCTTGTGACAAAAGGCATTTGAAGAAGTGTGCTTAACTATTTGCTGGAGGTAGTGAGCCTAAGGTAATTACTTCTTGATTTATGAAAGAATTGAGCTAGTAGTCCCTGAGAAGACATTTGAAGAAGTGATAAAGTATCTAATTGCAATCATCAAAAGAGATTGAGCCTATTTGTCAGTTTCAAATAGTGGAAGGACTATCATTCTATAATCATTCTTGAGTGTGTGCTCATATCAGGGAGTTGTAGCTTCCTTGGGAGTGACCCTAAAACTATAATCAGGGAGTTATAGCTTCCTTGCGTTGTAGCCCTAAAACAAAGTTGTAAATGTTGTTCATCTTGTGAGGTTGGATTAGGTCAGTAAATTCTAGCAACTTTTCTCACCATGGTTTTTCTCCTGTGGGGTTTTCCACGTATATATCTAGTGTTATATTGTGTTGTGAATTATCTTCATCTTTCATGTTCTTGTTCATGTGGTAGAGTTTAAATATTTGTTTGTTTCAGAGGGTTTGAGATTTGATACTAGGATACTGATTCACCCCCTCTGCCTCTCAGTATTTTGGTGTGTCCAACATATGGATCAATTTATGTGGCTTATAACAAGGTTGACTTCACTAGTATTTGTGAATTTTGGAGATATTTATATTATGTGTACTTGTCTATTTAAGATGAACCCACATGTTGAAATTGAATATAATATAGATGTAGATAGATGAATCTCACTAGTACCATATAAGCGATAGATGCTAAGTGTTATCTACCATTTCTTATAGATTATCCAGATTTTACTAGTAGCATAAATATGGAGGATTCTAGGAGCTATCCATCATATGATGTAGGAGTGATCTATCTAGCTATCACCAATATTATGTATGAGATATATGGTAAGGGGTAATTGTCATATCTTAGGGTCCAAAAAAAATCATCAATAGTATCTAGAGGTGATGAATGTTAGGAGTTACCCATAGTATGGTAGGTATTATTTTGCTTTCATCATTATGATTCAAGTGATAGATCCAAAAGTTACCCCATACCAAGTTAGACTAACTTTTGCTAGTGGCATGGAGGTGATAGATATCATAATCTATTGACTTCAAAGGTTCAAAGAGTTGTAGAAATATTGTTAATGGATTTAAATGATGTTTTTTGTTACACTTACACCTTAACCAATGATAATGGTAATTAATATGAGATGATTGTCTATCATCATAACTAATGCTGCAAAGAATTGAGAAAAATGATGGGACCCATGATGTAGTATGCGATGCATCGTCATTCTTTTTTTTTGGTTGAGATGAAGAGTAAGTGTTAATGAACTAAGTTTAATAGGACAATGAATGCAATAGTGCCACATCTACATCCACTTCCCATTACTAATTGGTTACTATGTGTCATTTAATTAATTTATACTTGTGTAAAAATAGAAAAAGATGGGACCCATGGTGCAGTAAGGGATACACTGAAATTTTGTTTTTGAATGGGATGTTCATACAAGCTTACATGTATTAATTAAATAAGAGAAGGAAAAGATTCTTGTAGTAAGGAAACAACTATTTTTGTGAGCTGATCACTATGTGTACTTGTGAAGTTATTAAGTTATTCACATTGTGCATATGTGTTGGGTGATTGAGCTAGTCACATTGTGTATATGTGATGTATGCACTATTTATCATATTATGCATATATGATGTAAGTGTGAATTGTTCACACTATGCATATGTACCATATGCCTAAGCTAGCAATCATGTGTACCTTTGATGTGGGTATGATCTAGTCACCCTATGTATATATAATATATGCTTGAACTAACCCCTATGTGTACTTGTGTAGCATATAAGGGATAATCACCTATGTAAGTGTGACCAAGTGAGAATTAGCCATGATGTATATAGATGATGTATGCTTAAAGCCAATCACTATGAGAACATGTGATTTTGGAATGTTATGGTCCTTGTTTGGTTTGATGGGTATTTGTACACTAATATTGACATGGAATCAACACTTGATTAGATGTGATTGATATCATTTATTGTAATGGGATTAAATCTAAGCATATAGCTCAATGTATAGTTACAGTTTAAAAGAAAGGTCAAAGATCCCATCCCATATGTGAGGATGTACTTTATTTATTACTCATGTATGAAGTACAAATCCTTTGATTCCCAAAAGAGATATGTAGGAAAGGACATTATGAATGAACCTTTAGGTTTAGGTCTAGGTCTAGGGATAACCTTGACATTAGAAGCTTAACTCATTATAGTGTAAGTATATGAGTGGTGGCATAGAGTCGTCACCACAACTATGGTTGGAAAAGCTATGAATTCAACACTTCTAAATTAGATGGAAGATATTTGGTCGATTAAGTTAGGGAGTTTTATAAAAAAAATCTAGTATTAATCAAGGTGGGGTTATTACAATCACACTAGGTACTTATACTATCATGGATTTTGTGGCAAAAAATAGTAGATAATGTATCTACATGTATTTGTCACAAACACTTGTAGGTTCCACCTATAGACTACTTTGTCTATATTAGGGTACAACTTCATTGTTAACTCACTATTTTATTTGCATTGACTTAGTTCAAAGGCGTAACTTCTAACAAGGAAGAAAAACACTCTTCCCCACTACTATAGCATGTCCCAACATGTTTTTTAGCACCACCTAGTATTTCCTTAGCAAATAGGCATTAGGCAAATCTCTTATACACGTATTGAAGGCCCATCCTTGCTCTAAACAAGATCATGTCATCATGATAGAATCACACCACCTTGAGCAAATTGCACGAGCTAAGTTGTGTTCAGAGATCTCAAATCAAGCCCCAAACTTCATATTTGATACCACATTTCATTTTCTATCTCTTTGTCACGACATCATAACAATTCAAATTCATATTATATTATTTTTTGGAATAAACACCTAATTCGATCTCATTACTATTTAACTCATATCTAATTTCAATACCTCTTAATTAACTTCATCAATTACTCATACTCAACTCCTTTATATATTTAATATTATAATTTAAATTTAACTTGTTATCCCTTAAATATAATTATAGCTTATTGTCTATCTCTATAACATAAACCTCTTTCATGATTAAGCGTATTTTAAAAAACTCTATATAATTAATACAAATATGCTAATTTCATTAAAATTTGCTAATTAAAATGGTGAAAAATCCTTACCAACATAATCATGACTATGTTATGGCGACAACTGGATTGTTTGCAGAAAAGCACGACCAGTGCCTGAAAAAGCACAAATTAGAATGGCATTGTTGACTTTGCTTTCCATGCCTAATACGCATATAAAGAGAAGGAAACCACAAAGATAAATACCCATAGTAGTGTTTTCCTGTCATTTTGGTTCTCTCTGTTATGATCCATTTCAAGCTCAATTAGTGTATTCCTTCCTGTCGAAAATCCACAAATAAAATATTTAGAATAATGCAACATTAACTTATTTGTGGCACAAGTATGCATGTGTATTCAAGATAGAGCTAGAATCATAATATTTTTCTAGCAGATGATTTGAGAGGTTACATGCATACCGTCTGGAAGTTCAGATATTCTTTGCAGTAATAATAAGGTCGCAGACATTGATTCAGTGTTATGCTGGTGGCATGAATCTAAAAGATCTGTGGCCGCCTCCACAATGATCCCTTGACATACACAGAGAAAATCTACCGCAAAAAGCACCAATATCACTCTGCTATATACATAAAAATTTAAAATGCTGAGAAGCATCAAGCAATCCATTAGCGCATGTTTTTGTATGTAGAGTGTAGAGACACCCATTATATCACCTTTACTCTGCAGCAGCACCATTAGCTCTGGTAAATCTCTATCCCTCTGCAACAAAGCTCTGCAAAGCAACAAAAGAATGCAGTGGATTAGAGATAATTTGCTCATTGTACAACCTTGGATTGCATATAAAACGGATATCTTGTCTCGAGATTATAGGCAAACAACAGAAGAATTTTATCAGAAGATCCGATTCCAGATATGATAACAGTTTTATATCTCAAAAGAACTCCATCCATGATTTATCAATACGCTGCAACATTAAGTAGATAGTAGAAAAATAAAAATTGCGTCCATCTGCAAGGACGCTTTGATTCTAATTAGTTACTACTGAATAGTTTCAAATTACTTTACTCCAAATTTTCAGAGGAATGCCAAATAAATGCAGGGTCTCCATAAGCAAAGTGAGCCATTACCTCACAGACCCTAGAATGGAAGCACAACTGAATATAAGCTTACGAATCCGGTACTTCAGACTTTCAAATTCCAGTTTCTTATTGTCATACTCGAATTCCAAGCCTGCGTACATGTCTGCTGATTCCTGAAAAAGATAGCTTAACATTATATGAACTAACATATAAAAATTATTCATTTTCTCCTGTAAACACTAAACAGAGGAATAATTTAAGGCATTTTCCCTAGCGAATGATTAAAGCCCCTAATAAGTTAATCGCGTCATAGACAAATGGACTTGGATCTTGAGCAGATGATCTATAATAGAACCATGGAAATCGAACTTTCTTCCCTTGGTAACTGGTTTTGCCCAGTTCATCCCAGTGCAGGGCAAGTTAGATTCGCTGAAAATAATCACTCAGAATAGCCCAATATAGAGATTTTTTCTTTTAGCATAAATCTTAGTTAAGAGCAGCCTTCATAGAAAAAATTACTCACCTCCAACATTAGCTGCAAATCTCTTTGTGATTCCATCTGTCTCTTAAAACTAAGCTGCTGGTCTTCAATTATTTTCTTCTGCTTCACTGCCTGCAAAGTTAAAGAATTGAAAATTAGAAAATTTGAAATTGAAATTATTATTAATGTTCACGAATAATTATAAAAGATTTCTTTTGAAAAAAATTAAATTAAAAATATATATTACTTAAAAAATTAAACAATTAAAATTAGATTAATTGTAAAAATAATCAATAATATAATTACTTCTATCAACTGCAAAATATTGCAGAAAAGATTTGGGCGGTACTTGAGAGCATAGACTACTTCAGCATCCGCCACTGCTTCCGGGAAGCAAATAGCACGGCCGACTATCTAGCAAACAGAGGATGCGAACAAAAAGATGGTTTGATCATCTCGGATAACCCACTTTGCTGGGTTAATTTGCCAACCGAATAGCACCGTCATTAAAAACACAATTGGTTTGTCTGGCAACTACCTAGTCATTCAACTCAAAACAAAAATGCAGATAAACGGCTCGGTCTGCGCTTGTCCCGCTGAGGCCCCCTTTCACAGATCCGATGCCTATTTAACTACCAATCCGACGAGGTGGCACAAGCAATTCTGAAGGTGATTGGAAGAAACGCCTTTGATAGAGGACACATTCATGACGACAGATTGGTGGGGATCTTCCTGAGCAACATTATCCTCATCCTCAGCAGGAAGCTCTGGGGGCAAACTTGCAGTGAACGCCTTCACATGGGAGACATGGAAAGCCGACACTCATCATGCCATCAAAGATTTCAACAAACACCCGAACAATGGTCGTCTGGCAGGATCGTTGACGCCCCAATGGCAAGACGCAACAAAGACATGAAGGAAGCACTAACCTCCTGCCTGAGGGAATCAGAAGAAACAATATGGAGACTTTTAACTTCTTCCTGGGAAACTATCCTGACCTTTTCTCTCCAGGGCAGATCGAAAGAATGACCGGCTGTGGAGGGCCTTCCACAAACCTACTATGTAATTTCATGTTTCATATATATATATATAAAACTTTATGCTACCTATTACCCTCTCCCAAAAAAAAAAAAAAAACCTCATTTAACTAAGCCTAATATAAAAAATTATCACACAAATGTTCGTAAATTCAAGACTAAAATTAGAACTTATACCACATTAGCAAAGAGAACTCATTTACTGTCAAGTATAGTAAAACATCATCATAATGTTTTTAAACTCAAATATATTAAACATCATCATAATGCTCTGGCCTGTTGAAGATAAAATCAATAAAATCTAAGCAAATTCCACATATTTTAGCAAGTTTTTGTACGTCCAAAGGAATATCAAATGACTTCTTCGTGTGCAGTTCAATTTATTTTCTCCTAAGCATATCTGTTTTGATTTGCTGTCAGCCTGTTCTAAACAGGTGGCTAAAAAATAACAAGGGTAAAATCAAATACATTCAAGCAACAAAAATTTCACATACTGACTTCCCTATAATTTACTGGAATTTTTTACATCTTATATGATATTTTAGAGTTTAAGGGGCACTTCCAACAAAGTGTTATTTCTGAGGCCATGAACCAGGCACACTAACACAGGCTTTGCGTTTAAGTAATTATGCCTCATTTCTTTATAAACCTAAAGTAAACGAAAACTGTAAAGTGAGGCTAAAGCAAGTCAAGAATCCTAATTTAAGCGAAATTCACTGATTTTTTCTCTCATTTCAATAATATCTTACCTATATTTATATATCTGAAATAATTAAATGAAACTATAAAGGAAAACCGTGAACAGAAGCCTAAATGAGCTAAGAAGCTCCCTAGATTCAGTGAATGTCCCTATTATATTACAGTTATCAAATATCTAAAACAATTCAGCTAGTTTTAAAGGAAAACTGTAAAATGAGGTTAAAATGAGAGTCGAAGTTCAATAATTCAGGTAAATGTCCCCGTTGTTTCACTGCTACTTCAGCTAGATTTAAATACCTAAAACAATTACGCTACAATTTAAAGAAAAAAATTTAACTGAGGCTGATATGAGCCAAGACGATGAATTTTAATTAAATTTCTTTGTTATGCTGCCGTTTTCCTTTTTCACTGTTATTTTCACTAAATTTAATTATTTCAAATGATTAAGCTAAGCTTTGCAGGAAAAAACTGTCATGTTGGACTAAAATGAGCTAAGAAGCCGACTAAATATGGGTAAATTCCCCTGTTAATTTATTTTTTCCCTTTTTGTTTAAATAAATTGAAAGTTCTCAAATAACAAAGACAAGCTTTAAAAGGAAAACTCTGAAATAAATTCAAATGAACTAAGAAGCTTACTATATTAAATAAACTTCGCTTTATTTAAACCGAACTTTAAGATCTTAACTAATTAAATTAAGTTTTACAAGAAAACTCAGAACTGGATCGAAATGAGCTAAAAGTGTATTGAATTTGGATAAATTTATCTTTCTGTGTTGGTTGATTAGCTTTCACGCAGTTGATCCATTAATATAATTGCAAATTTATCCGTTATTTAACTGCTTTTCTTTATTTCATTAATGTCGTTACTTTAGCTTCAAAATTCTCTACAAACAAAGCTCAAGTATTCCTCTGGAAATTCTGTAGTGCAATTAGGATGAGGTAAGAAGCTTATCAAATGCAGGTAAATTTCTCAGTTATTTGACTGATTTTCTTTGTTTTACTGTTATTCTTACTAAATTAGAAATTCTCAAATTTATAAGCTTAGCTGCAAGGAAACTCCTGAAATGGGCTTAAAAGTAGTTCAATTTCGGCATTTTTTGACTAACATTAAAGGAAACCGTGAAGTTAAAAACGAGGTAAGAAGCGTACTGCTTTGAGTAGAATTGGAAGAACAGCCATCCGAAACTGCATCGTCCCTATAAAGGAGAGCTGAAACGGCAAATTCAGCGGTGCAATTGCCTACAAAACAAGATAAAATTAAGCAGAACACAGTTACAATTCACACAAATTGCTCAACCAAAAAGAGATCCAAAGCAAATGCGAAAATATATTATCGTACTAGTTGCTGTGGATGAACTGGTGAGCCCTGCAATCGTTGTTGGAGGTCTTGTATCAAACAAGTCTGCCATTTATAGACATTTTTCTCTCAAATTTATTCACATAATATATTGTTAAATGAAATTCATAGATAGGCGAGACAAGATTTTTATACTAACAATCTGCTGTGCTTTCCCATTGGGATAACTCCTTTGATCCATCCGATTGCCAATAAACAGCGAGACCGAGCTCAGCAAATTAATTCTTCAGTCCAATTTGCTTACGTATTCTTGGAGGAAAGTTGCGTGGTTCAGAAATTTTGGCGCAAATTGAAGAGACCGAAGAAATCAACAGTGTAAAGTGATTCAACTTAAATAAAAGTTTTTGGAGGTTGTGTGGTAAGACGAAGCGGTTTCCCTAATGGTAGATTCTAGGTATGATTTTTTTTCATTTTTTATTTATTTATATGGAGGTCATCCACAAATCATTTTTAGCTATCTAGTACGGGAGCACGATTATTTTCGGGTTGAACCTTCCCTTTTTCGGTGTCTAAGTCTTTGCACTCAGCAAGACTTGATCCTTGGTGGGCTCATTTAGAATCTTTCAACTTCACCACTAGACCAAGGACCTTGGTGGGAGCTCGATTATTTTCGGGTTGAACCTTCCCTTTTTCAGTGTCTAAGTCTTTGCACTCAACAAGACTTGATCCTTGGTGGGCTCATTTAGAACCTTGGTGGGAGCACGATTATTTTCGGGTTGAACCTTCCCTTTTTCGGTGTCTAAGTCTTTGCACTCAGCAAGACTTGATCCTTGGTGGGCTCATTTAGAACCTTGATGGGAGCACGATTATTTTCGGGTTGAACCTTCCCTTTTTCGGTGTCTAAGTCTTTGCACTCAACAAGACTTGATCCTTGGTGGGCTCATTTAGATCCTTGGTGGGAGCACGATTATTTTCGGGTTGAACCTTCCCTTTTTCGGTGTCTAAGTCTTTGCACTCAACAAGACTTGATCCTTGGTGGGCTCATTTAGAACCTTTCAACTTCACCACTAGACCAAGGACCCATTCACCCTAGATATGATTTTTAACCTTTGAAGGGCATTATTTTAAACATATAATTATTTCCCACATATAAATATATTTTATTTTATCATTGGTTGTTGAATTTAGATTGAGTAAAATATATGTTATTTTTTTCCTGAGCAAGAGTGTTTTTTATTCTAATTTTGGGAGTATTTATATTTAAATTAAAATTTATCTTTTTAATTAATTTTTTAATATACTATTAAAATTTAGGATTTTTATTTTAGGATAGCTAACTAAAATTAAATTGAAAGAGTTTCATTTCGCATTATATAAACATCTTTATTTTGTATGATTAATTCTTTATGACATTCTTGTTGAATTTGATATTTTCTTGGTCATTATTGTTGTGATCTTTCAAGTAGTAACTGTAATATATAGGCATAAATGGATGGTCAATACTTTGACTACTTTCTTCAATTACACATATAAAGCATTCAAATCTTCCATACATCTAGCACAATGCAAGATCTAGTCTAGTTGGTACACCAAGGCTTTTGGTTTGTTTGGCCTTGTAGGTATTGACATGAGTAAACTTCCTCCACATAAATTTTTAGTTGATTATTTAGAAGGGAATATAAATGCATATCAAAGATAAGATTTATAAAGTCTACTTATAGTCCAAATGGTTAGAGTGTAGAGAGCCTTTTTCTTCAAAGCTTCAAGACTGCTACAATACATATATCCAATTTGAGGATATGATCACCTTATTAGTTGGCCTCATGAATTCTCATGTTTTATGCCCTCAACCCTCCCCCCATTCCTCATTTGATTTCCTTCAATGGACCCCTATTTAATATGATCAAGTGTTTTATGTTGCATATCATGTCCTTCTTGGCCTTTGCTTTGCACCTCATTGCTAACTTTTCATGTTTGGGATCATATGTTCTTATTTACAAATATCTTCCTTGGAGTTTTTGTCTTTGACTTGTAATTTTTCTTCACATCCCCATAGGTCTACAATATTCTAAGTGATTTTAATTTGGGCATTGAGATGTAATATTTCACTAATATGCATTAGTAGCTTATGTGTTTCCCTCTTCTTCTTGCACTTTCTTTTATGTGGACTTATGTCCCTTGCATTCATGTTTGCCTATTGGTAGCCTATGCTCATTTTTTGATTTATTTCGCACTCCACATCTTCAAGGAATTCACTTTTGGGCAAGCTAGTGGGATTCACACATAGCCTTACAACCCTTGCAAGCATGCCTCTTGCACTTGTGCTCCCCTTCTCTACACTTTTCCTTGCACAAGAAATTATTTCCACCACATGCAATTTGCAACTTGTGTTCCTACCTCTACACTCTGGAATCGTGACCCTTCCTCCCTACAATATTTTGGTGGATTTCCTACCTCATATTACCACACTTCCATTAGCTTGAATTATGGACTTGTCTCATTTATTTTTAACTTTTAAATTATAAATTTGTTGTTGATCTCTACTCCCAACCATTTTTTTCCCTCATAAATTTCTTCACTTCCCTAATAAAATGCAATTTTCCTTTCTACCTTCACATTCCATAGGTCTGTACTATACAATTATTTCATGGACTTGACCCTTATTTTGTAGCTTGTATATATGACTTGTTGTAATATGCACCCATATTACTACAACTTTTTAATATCATTATCATTACATGAGTAATATTTTAAGTGATCAAGCAACTTCTATCCACCTTAGAAATGTCATCTTCAACCTTACCAAAAGGGGAAATAAAAAGCCTATGACATAATCTTGTAGACTCGCACTAAATATAGTAAGCTCCTTCAAAATATCAAGGTCATCCCTAGACCTGGACTTATACCTTGAGGGTTCATTCATAATGTCCCTACTTACATATCCCTTTTTGGGAATCAAAGGCTCCATAGTTCAAACACAAATAATAGAGAAATTTCATCCACACATTTGGGATGAGATCTTTAACTTTCTATTTAAATACAACTATTCATTGATTTTATGCTTCTAATTTAATCCAACTATAATATAATGATAACAAACACATTCTAATCAAGTGTTTGTTTCATACCATTAATGTATGAACACACACAAAACCACATAAGGACCATATGTATCATTCTAACATCATATGTTTACATAGTGATAGGATCAAGCATACATCATCTATACACAACAAGGCTAGTTCCTAGTCATGTCACATATATATAATGTGACTAGCTCTTATACATCTCATAGATACACATGGTGATTATCTCAAGAATGTAGGAGTTTATGGTGAACTCCTCAACACCCCAGGATCACCTGCAAGTTAAAATAACTTCCACAAGAGAGAAATGGCAGATATATCATGCTATGATTAAGAATGCAAGAATAGCAAAATTGAAGCCACTGAATATATAGAAACCACCATGAATATGAAAATGCACATATGATGCTTTGCTTATATAGGCAAGGTGAGAAATAGAATTAGACAAGATCATGACAAGTGTCTTAATCCTATCACATGAGACAACTAACTCATAACAACCTAGGACAAAGCATTAAATAAATGCCAACTAGATAAGTGACAACTAATGCTTAACTAGAAAGATTCCCGCTAATTAATGCTAACTAGAAAGATACCCTCCTAGAACCTAAGTGGACTTAACAATGCAAATAGGACCTAGATAAGACTAGATAGGAAAAATACCTATTTACACCAACACCCCCCATTAAGTACAGCTTAGGGAGTCGATTATTATGCAAATGACACAAAGATGGGTCTTGGCTATGAGGCTATGTTAGGTACCCATGTACAAATGCATATTAAATCTCTCACAAATGGAAGAAAGAAGAAAACCCAATGGGACATAACTCCTCCCCAAAAGAGATAAGAAATAAAAAAATGATATCCATCACAAATCCAATCAATCTCCATCCACAAAGGATGACAAGGGAAATCATACAATTCCCCACATAATGAAATAACTGCTACAAAGAAACACTAGAAACACACTTGTGGAGTAACACTAGAATCCTCAATCTAGTAAGCAAAGGAAAGATAATTTTATTTTTTAGAAACCATATTAGAGTCACTCATGGACTCGGGTTAGAATCATGATAAGGCAACAACATACCTGATGTCAGGGAACACTAGAAAACTCATAAATTGGCACAACTCTAGAATCTATGAAGCAAAAATCAATTGAGAAATGATCTGGAACTGAAATGAAGTGTAGAGATAAAAATTGTACCCTCCCAACTATCAAAACATTCAAGTAATCTCCAGAACACCCTTTGAGGCAAAAATAAAATAACGATCAACGTGGGACATATACAAGAAAAAGTGCATGGATGGCAATGTAGAGCTCCTCAATACCTTTCCAATGCTACAAGGATCATGAAAATCAGAGATTGTGTAACATGCCCATTGTTCTACCCAATAGTTTACTATATTTTACCCATAAGTGAATAGTTTATGCTACTAACATTATGAGAAATACAAATTTTCTTTTATTTGAGTAACAAGATGCACATTTGAAACATAACCATTCCAAAATTTCCCATTGCATAACAAAGAATCATTTCAAAAATACAAGTAATGATTTCACATTACATAATTTCAAGATGATATTTTCCCATTTACAATTTCCATATAGATGGATACATGAATACATAGTGTTGGCGTTTAAATTAGCACCTCTGGAGTGCTGATTGTAAACGTTCAGCTATTTCAAATGTTTTGCAACACTTCTTCGTTATTTAAAGAGGAGAAGTCCCTCTCTGCTGGGAGCAATGCGTAAGGAAGGGAAATGTTAACTAAAGTTCCTATCTTTTTATGCTTCAGCAGCAGGACACAAGGGTGCACAAACACAATGCGTCGTAGCTAAGCTTTTTCTCTGGTTTCTACAGATCTCAACTACGACTAACTAGCTTTTATCTATCCAATACCTTCAAGATAAACAAAGCATGAGGGTAAAGGAGCGGGAATGTGATGGTTGGATCACCTGAATTCGCCATCTCCTGAGAATACGACCGAGGCTCTGAACTCTCGGGTATACACCGGGATAAGGTTGGTACAAGCAAACACTCTATACGGTAAACTAGATCTGAGACCTGCCAAGGAGGAGGGACTCCTATCCGAGGTATGGGCTAGGAAATAGTTCACGAGAAACAACAAAATTTACGATGCCTTGGCCGACTAGCTTGCTAAGGAGGAGGGACTCCTATCCGAAGTATAGCTTGAAAGTCAATACATTGAACAACATCAAACGATAACCGTCAATAACAAATATCCAAGGAGGAGGGGCTCCTATCCGAGGAGGGAAATGAAACAACAAGCTATTTAGATACAAGACATAGACATAACTCAAATAAGATGATCAAAATGCAAGCGCCTTCTGATATTCTTCTTCAATGCTTCATCAACGAATTACAAAAGTTGGGAAGGCAAAGGCACGAAATCATGCACAGTTACAATCAACCAACGAACTCTCATCCAAGAGTGAACAAGTATCCGCTTTCAAAGCTGTTGGCAACAATGGCGCAGCAATTTTGCATAGCAAGTAAAAGTTAAACAAATAATGAGCCCAAGGCTCTTATTTATAGAACTCAAAGGAGTGGGTAACCCCAAAATCTCCTTGAGTTAACAATGAGTTCTTGCCAATCAATTAGCAAGATTTATTCCTAAAAAGGGGGAACAAGCAGTTAACTGGAAAACTACTTCAGTTAACTGAAAATCAACAAAGAGTCAACTGGAAACTACTTCAGTTGACTGAAAGTAAACTAAAGGTAAACTTTAATGAAAGTATTCCTCCAAAATAGACATCCACATTTAGTGGAGATCAAAGATCCATAAATCATGGAAGTCAAATAGACATCCTTAATCAGTGGGATCTGACAATGCATGATTTAAGGAAAGTGGAGTTAAACTTGGAAAGAAGCATCAAGTTAACTCCAACTACATTTAATATCATCTTGAGTTGACTTGGAAAGAAGCATCAAGTCAAACTCAAGTCTCATGAATGCCGCTTGGAGGGTGTATGGCGTCCTTATTTGGTGCATTTATAGTTCGCCACTAATCAGCAGTGTCTCTATCCATTGATTGACTTCATCAGCTTCTGGGGAATTAATGCTTTGTAGAATGATGACGTGGCGTCGTAGCATGACCTCACCCATTGTGAGCTGATTTCCGAAGTCCATACACTGAGATGCTGCCTCTTCAAACTTGGTTGATAAAGCTGCTACCTTAGCCAGCTTGCAACCATCTGGATCATCAAGAAAGGTACTACGGATGACATCCCTGAACTGGTTCTGTACAGTAACCATCTCGACGTATTCTCCTCCCTCACGCTGATATTCCATGCAAGGGAAAGATATCACCAACATTCTTGCGAAGTTGATAATAGTGGCAACTACCCGTCTGTAATCAATCAACTCTACTGAATGAGCGTCATAGGCTTTCACCTTGTACGCCAATTGTTCCTTCCAAGCAAAAAGATGTTGCTTGTTTTCCTCAGAGTATACTGATTGATATGCCAATTGCAAATCTGCAATTGTGCTTTCGTCTTCAAGCCTCCTTTCTGCAATCCTTTGTTCTGACTGCTGGATCTCTGCACGAAGTCCATGTGCTCTATCCCGTAACTGGTATAGGTTTGCCAGTATACATCTACCTTTGAGAACAAACTCTTCCACTTGATCTCTCAAGTGTTTGCCGAATGTTATCAATTGCCGATGATTTTGTTCGGCGGGGAGGTCTAGTAGTCCTGCTGGTAGGGCTGAGACGTTGGGTGTGCCATGTATCAAGCTGGTTATGTAAGACCTCAGTTTCTGATTTTCAGCCTTTAAGGCTGCCTTTTCTTTACCATCCTTTGCCATCCTTTCTTGTGTGCTCACCGAAGCTATTCCAAGAAGGTCTGCCTCCACCTGTCGTGTAGTCTTCCCGAGGTTAAGTTGAGACAAAGTATAGTCTTCGACTTGGACCTCGTGTATGCTTTTCTCTACTGGTGGAGCGGCCGTCTCTATGATGATCTCACACTCTGCATTCCTTTCTATGTGAACTTGTTTCTTTAACTTCTTCGCCGACGTGTCTTGTGGGACGTGGATCGAATTCGGTAAAGTCAAGTTCATACGAGGGTTTTTCCCTCTTTCTTCCTAGGAAGCCTTCAAGCCAAATAGAATCTCGGCGAACTTCGCTAGGAGGGACGTGAGGCCCTTGAATGCTAGATGTGTGAGACTGTGCTGGAGCAATGTCTCTCGGTGGCGAATCCAAGTTGATGAGGACTTGTGTCCGCTGTGATACTGGTGATATTGGTGGCTCTGCTTCCATAACAGGCACCGTTTCTGCTGCTGCTTCTACTGTTGCTGCTTCTACCATTGGCTCAGCCACTGGTTCTTCAACAACTACTGCTGCTGGTTCCTTTGTGATAATTTTTGCTGAATCAGGGGTAGTATTCTCTACTCTTTGTTCTGGGGCAGCAATACCTGTGATTATTTCAGGACTATGTGTGGCTTTCTCCACAGGTGTCCTCTGTGTTCTAGGATTCGACATCCTCATCCCTCGGGGAGGATTGCACCATTGCTTCTGCCTGGGCTTCCTTCTTGAAGTGGAAGGTGTGTAGACTGAACCTGTGGCAGCTCTGTTCTGTGAGGTATCACCTTCCTTGATTTCTTGCTGTCGAGATAGAGTTGGCTATTTCTAACCACTCTACTCGTTCTTTCTTCTATAGAAGTGTCTTCTTTGGCATACCAATCCACTCTCGGGAGCGGTTGGGAGTCAACTGAATCTGCAAAGAATGAGGGGAGAATGACTTCCCCTTCATCGTCGGAGAGGCCCTCAATGTCTGCTGACATAAAATCAGCAATCTGTGAGAGTCTGAATCTGCTGTAGTTCCTTCTTCGCACTTCATACTCGTCTTTACAATTTACCCAATAATCTTCCATAGAAGACTTATGTGACGAGTGTTGCTCAAGGTGTGCTGCATAGAGTCCTCTGGGATCATAGGATCTTCTATCAATGAGATACTTGAGGTTAAACCTCGCTGTTTCTTGACTCATCATCTTAGCATCTGCCGCAAATCCACATCTATACAGTCCCATTTCAATGGGAAAGTTAACAGCTGTCTTCCTCTTCAAGCGCAAGTGGATATGAACCTCGGACAACTGTCTCAGGAATTCCATGAAGACTACCCTATCTGAAGGGTATCTTGGTAGCATGGCAGGGTGGCCAATGTAGCCATACACGCGTATGTAGGAGAACGTAGGAAATTGGATGAACCAATCTGCCCAATCCGCCATTGCCTCTCTGGCTGTCTGTGAAATACGCACGTGCATCTCATGGTTAAGCTCACGTATTGTGTGCATAGTGAAGTGATCACTTATTTTCTTGAAGTGCCTTTCCGCTTGAGTAAACTCAAGACGTGTGAAATGTTCGTGAACCTTCTGCACACCTAAGGTTCCTACATTGTTCAATAACCTGAATTCACCTTGGAAGGCGATCAAGTATACCAGGTAAGAGCACATGTGGAACCTATGAGCTTCCAGATACCCAGTGATTTGTCGGTGGAGTGTGTCACTGATCAAAGTGGCCCAGTCATAGTATTCCCTCCTGCCAATGATTTTAGCGATGACATAGTACATCCATGGCTGGAATTGACGACCATCTTCTTCTCCAGTGATTCTATTGAGTAGAGTGATTAACACTGCGTACTCATCTTTGCATTCTCCTCGTCCCAACGGCTTAGGCAAGTTTTCCTTTGTCACTTTTAGCCATTTTTCGGCCATTATCCTTTGACATTTGTCCTTAGCTGTCTCAAATGCTTTCTCACATTCCGTCACTGATATGACTTTGCTGTTAGGACATGATGGAATATCGAAACACCTTTCGATATCCTGAGGCTTTAGACTGCAAACAATTCTTCCATCTGCTGCTCTGATTTCTCTGGTGGTAGGGTTATAATGCTTGATACAAGCAATTACAAGCTCTACGCTTTGTAGTGTGATGGGAATTGATGCGGCCTGCAGCAACCCGGATTCTTCAATATTCTGTAACGTAATTTGATTCATGCCTTCTAGCTGCTCCAAATCAACCACTGGATTTACTTGGTGTAGATTTGTGTCAACTGTTTTCAGGTAATCATGGAGTAAGACCGTCTTGGTCTCGTATTGCACCTGGGAGTACTGCATCCTGAAAAACTTAAAGATTGACTGTAATCTTGACCTAGTTCAGATGATTTTCAGAAACCCTTAAAAATAGCGTCCTGCCGAGAAGTATTTTTTCGGAAAAAATCTGGCACATGGGTTTTGTTCGTGCTTCAATGCTGAACAAACCCAGTTCCACAGAATTTGGATTCTGAAACTTTTTCGGAAAAACCCCCAAAAATAGGGGCAGCAAGGTTGTTGATTTTGGAAAATTTGTCGAGATAGGTTTCTCTGGAAAATGATGCTGAATCTACCCAGTTGATCTGATCTGCTGTAGCCTGTTGCTTTTTATGTCAAATGCAAGAAAACCTAAGACGAGAAGAGAGGAAATAGACAGAAGATGGATTGGAAATTTTATTTGATTCCCTGAAAAAATCTATCTCTGAGTCCAATCCTCAAAATAGCAATCCTTTCCTGCTTCAGATCTGCAAGAAAAATGAAGAACAAATGAAAACCTTCTTCAGATCTATCAATGGCGTCCTTGAGAGCTTGTGGCTGATTTTGATCTTTTATCCTACAATGAAATAATGAAATGGGACGCCTTCACCTTGAATATATATGTTTAAGCTTCAGATCCACAAAATTGGGGACCTAACACAAGCTCAAAAGGTGATTTGGGCTTGAACTAAAGTTGAAAAGGTGATTTCCACTGATCGTGGAGCCTTTTAGCCAATTTTAACTCAAAAACTTTTGACTTTAGTCAATAATTTGACCCTTGACTTCTTTAGGCGTCCCTTTTGGTTTCTTGCAAGTTTTTAAATATTTTCTCTCCTGAAAGTCCTCTGTTTGATCCTGAATCTAGCATTGTCTGTTGATCTTGAGATGTCGCAGACACATTCACTGTGGAGCTGGATCCGAACTGAAGAGAAGTGCCTGGGAGACTGTTTGATCAAAAGCTGAGTTTAAGGCTTCAAAAGAATGGGCGCCTTTCCCAAGAAAAGGCGCTTTTGCCAATGCCTTAGTGATTTTTCAATCTTCGTTCTTCAGCTTTTTGAAATGACCTCTTGTGCCTTGATCTGGATTTCTCGTTGATCGGAGAGTCAGATGATTTTGCTTGATGTTTCATCAGGTACCCAGCTCTGTTCTGCCAAGAATGACTGACTTCAGGAAACCTGGATTTCAAATTAGGGTTCCTTTATTCAGGGGCGCCCCTCCTTGAAAAGGGCGCTTTTGCCCTTTGGCCTGATTATTTTCATCTGGAAAGTTGCCTACTTTGATCTTGATTATCCGTTGACTGCTCTGACAGATGTTGATGCTTGCAGTTGCGTTTCTGAGATCTACTTGGGCTGAGAGAGTTATCCTAGGAAGCCTTTTGTCATTGGTCAGCATCTGGAAGTCCAAAAGAAAGGGCGCCTTTCTTTTGAAAAGGCTCTTTTTCCTTATAACTTCGCCGTTAACTGTGGTTTCCTGATATTTCCTCAACTGCCTCTTTTTGCTTCGTCAGCAGTTGCTAGTGATCTATTCATCGGATGATCTGGATATTTGTTTCACTGTTGAGTCAGTAATCAAACGTCGAGAATGACTGCTTCGGATGATCTTACTGACAGCATTTGACCCTCAAAGATCATGGGCGCCCCTGCTTGAAAAAGGCTCTTTTCAGCATTTTGAGTTCTCTCCTTCGTAACGTTTCCAGAGTTAGTCAAATTTTGACCTTTTTCACTTTCAGGAATCTCCTTCATCAAACAGCATCATTTTTGACCTTTTCCGCCATGGTTGCGTCGTTGAAGCTTTTGGAATTTAACTTTCAGCACCTGGTACTGGCCAATCTGCCATTAATGGCTGCAGAGGTTCTAACTTTGTTCCTGAAAAATAGAAATAGACCCACCAGAGTAAAACATGTCTTTTGATGATTCTGACTTGACCAATGTGATCGTGGAGTCTTTTAATCCTATCAAAATCATTTTCGATCATTTCTGGGAAAGTCCTATTTTCGGGGGTTTCCCTGAAAATAGGGGCGAAAAACCCTAATTTTCAAATTTTCAGAATTTTGCACGTGTGTTCTTAGACAGAAACCCACCAAGATTCTATGATTGGTTTGACCTAAAACTGGCTTAACATGGCATTTTAACAAGATTTAGCTCAATTTATACAGAATGCCAAAAAATTAATTTTGGGTACAACACATAGCTACTACGAGCTTATTGAAATAGAGATACGAATGGTCCAAATGTCCTTCCTCAAATATGGGCCACCAACTACATGAGGGGAAGCATCACTCAAGCACTTTTCTGCTAACCATAGACTTACTGTGGTCTCTGACACATCTACCAAACTGATAAGATGGCCCTACCCTTTGACAAAGATATTGGTTTGGTAGCCTCATAATCCTAGCCTTCCTAGAGCATGGTGTTGTGTCTTACATATCTAGAGCTTCCATATAGTGGATACAACCTACATGCATGACAATCCCTGCCTAGTATACAAACTCGGTACACAATTAACTGATAGTGTACATAGTGGCTACTTACACTACTTTGGCCAAAGTATTCATCACCCAAAATTTAGAGTGGAGGTCACATGCTCACCCACCTTTCTAACTCAATTTGGTTTTGACCATTCATACTCTTAACATACATCCAAAAAAGAAGAAAGTGATGACATAATAACTTGACTAGCTAGGTTACACCCTTTCCCATGGATTATTCTAACCCCAGGAATAACCAAGCTAACCACCTAAGTTAACTAAAATTTCTATCTAAAATACTTCAAGATATCAACATATTCCACATTTCACATTTCATGCTACGTATGTATAGTATTGAAAAACTATGTATAGTTTAAATAAATACAGAGTCTTAAAAATTTCAATATTGATTATATAAGAATAATCCAAAAAAAAGGTTTCACCAAAACAAGAACCAACCAAGAATATGCAAGCTTGTACAAGAAAATTAACACGTATTTAAATCAATCCTTTCCAAACTAGGCATCCAAAAACAAATAACCTTTCAACCATAAAATAATAAAGGAATCAAAATCAACATTCCTGTATTAAAAGCTCCAACTGATATTACTTCCTTCCTAGCTCAATTCCACAAGTCCGCTTGCTACTTCTTCTAAGTTCAACCTATCTTCCACTTCTAGCCTCTTACCAATTCTCTCAACAATTACAATTGCAAAATCAAAAAGTAACTCTTTAACTCTCAAGCTCTCAAAATACTTTTGCACAAAAATATAGCAAAATAGCAACAAAGAAATCAAATTGAAAAGTGTAACAAATGGTAGAGAGAGCATCGAGATATATATACTAAAATTTGAGCATCTTAATGCTACAAACAAGCTAACAAATTTTCCACCTTCTTTATCAAATACATCGACTCAATTGAATTAAACTCTCAAATTGCAACACATAATATGTCCTCCTATTTCCAATTTCATAGAATGGCTGAGTTGCCTTCATTCTTACGACAACTTGACTCTTTAACTGAGTCGAGGTACAATGATGCATTACTACAAGCTTCCTATTTGATTTGCAAGTCGACTACCCTCACAATTTTTTTCCATCTTTGCATTGACTGAGTTTCATGCTTATCTTATGGCTTTACTTGGATATGGTGCAGGTTTTAGACTTTTATTGGATTCCACATTCTATAGATTTTGGTGCCACCTTCATATTTTAGTTCCCTTTATTTATGTGTAGTTAAGACTAAGTTAACAATGTTGAATCTACATTTATCTTTACTTGCAATGTTTAAATATGATTTTCCTTTAGTTATGCGACATGCATAAGTCTCTTTGACTTATTATCCTTATGCTTTATGCACAATATTTAAACTTTAGCCATTTTTTCATACATGGCAATGCTATGTTAATGTACTTTGCTTATTACAAAGCACTTTAATATGTATCAAACAATATATATAATATATATATTAATGTATATATAATTATATCCACATGATTACTACATACATTACTTTCTAATTAAATATATATATATATAAACACATATCAAAATAATTATATATACACACATATATACGTATATTAATATATATGTATACACGTTTACATTAACGTAATTATATACACATATATATTAATATTGTAGACATGTAAAAATGACCTAACACTTATCGCACATCCTAAATGAACTTTTCTCATCATCATCATCATCATCATCATCATTATCATCTAATATCACTGCATTTCACATCAATTACATAAAAAAACCCTAGTTTCCTCTATTAATTGAATAATATCACATTATTTAATTAATTCAAATTTTCATCATTTTTGACTAATTAAATAAATTTTATTTATTCAATAAATTCCTAATCTAACTTTATTCCTCTTGATTAATTAAATAACATCAATTATTTAATTATGTCACTAATTTACCCTATTCCCCTAAGTCAATTAAATTATTAAAACATAATAGTTTAATTAAATCACTTTCCCCTAAACTTGAATAATTAAATAAATTATTCAAAACATCATTCAAAAAGGTCAAAACAAACAAATACGACTTTTTTGTAAAAGTCAAACATGATTTGCACGTTCAACTCAAAAAAATTAATTAGTTAAATCAATTAATTAATTATCCTCACCAACTTTCATGATTGAGAAAATTATGGTCCCTCGATTGCTCACTCTGATTGGTTGACTAATTCAACTATTTCCTAACTAATCCATCTATTCTTCAATCCCGGGTGCTGGCAAGAAGTTGAGTCCACTTTTTGGCCAAAAAGTGGAACTGTTTTTCTTGATTTTCAGAATTTGATACATTTGACCTTAAAATTTGAAGCACTTAGAGATGAAATCTTCAAAAAAGGACCACTAATCATAAAATGTAGATCTCGTAGTCTAGTTTCCAAATATGTAATTTATTTCAATAACCAAATTGTACAAATTGAGTTTCAATAGGCGTTTCTAAAAACCACTATTTAAAAGTCACTTTTTTTTACCATACCATGCACGTGTACGACATCCATATTTTGACCTAAATTATCGTATTTTTCTAAATCCTTTTGGGAAAAGATTTGTGACTCACTAGAGCTTGTTCTCGATATTTTTTTATAATTTTTTATTGAATTTTTTTTTTTGTTAAATTTTTATTAGGCATATTTGTTGTTTTGAAAAATCGTCGTGTATGACACACATAAGATGACCTAAACTTATCATTTTTTGATTTTTTTTAAATTGAAAAGAATTGTTTGAAGTTTGTTCTCGTGTAGTTCGTTCATCAAAATGTTATGTTGATCAAAAGTTATTAAAATAGTAAAAAACCCTGATATTTAAAGTTTATAGACCAATTTCATCATAAATTAATTGAAAAATAAATAATCCAATTGTAAAAAAAATTACATATTTGGAATCAACATTGTCTCATCTAAAATGGGTTTTAATTTCGTCAAAAAATTATGTAAAAAAAGTCATCAGCCATATGTCCAAACTTGGTATTTTTCTCTGACATTGTTAGGACCTTCAACTTGTAGGTCAAACTAGGTTGAAGGCCTAGGTTCGGATTCCCAATGGTTTTCTCGAACCAAAATACAAGGCAGAAACCCAACCACAAAGTAAATCCAATTTCAATTTTTTGGAAAACGGGATCCTGTTTTGTAAAGCGGGATCCCGTTCCTTTGTCAACGGTCCCCACATTTAATATTGGGGAACAAGATCCCGATTATAAAACGGGATCCCATTTTTAATAAATGAGATCCCATTTTATAAGCGGGATCTCGTTTGTTTTTAACTATTTTATTTAAATTTACTGTCAAAATTTATTGTGAAGTCTGCAACTTCACATGTACGACCTAGAGTAGTAAAATTGGGCTATTTTCCATCAACTATTGTCTTTATAGGTGGTGAACTTGATTTTTGATTAATTTTTTCAAAGGAGGCATCATGTAAACCATTTTTGAAGTGGAATTGTGTTAGTTTTGTACTTGTTTGGAGGAACAAAAGGTCTTCAACTTGCAATATGGATTGAATTTTTCAAAGGAGGCATGAAGAAAATAGTTTTTAAAGTGGAATTGTGCTAGTTTTCTACTTTTTTGAGGAACACAAGAGGAAGAATTTTGTCCATATAGGTCTTCAACTTCCAATTTGGATTGAATTTTTTGAAGAATTTCACTATTGACATTCATTTGTGCTTGATAATTTTATAATCATGGGATCTATAAAGCTCATAATAAGAGAAGGAAGACATTGACTCCTCAAGAAGTTGAAGCAAATAGAGAGAAGGAGAAAAAAGACAAAGAGAAAGAAGAATGAGAATTAAATCAATGAATGATGGTGGAGCATCCAATTCCACAACTATTGAAGATAAAAACATTGAGGAGACCATGGTTGTAGATGAAGCTAATTTGCAAGAAGTCAATTTGGAGAAGAATATGATTATACAAGCAAGTCCTACTATGTCTTCAAATCCCTCTTTCAATTTTCTATGGAGAATGTTTCAATATGCACAAATCCAGGTACGTCTTCAAATCCACATGTTAGTGAAATGGTAAATTCGTATGTAGAAGTTTTGCAAGATGTTGGACTTAATGATGTTGACATTGATAATATTCAGAGAGATGAAACTTTTATAGAATTTTTTGAAAACAAAAAAGAAAAATATTTTGTTGCAAATGAAAATGAGAATGATCCTTTTGTTGAAAATGAAAATAAAAACTGTTTTGTTGATGAAAATGAAAATGAAAACCGTTTTGTTGATGAAAATGAAGATGAAAATGTAAATCGTTTTGAAGTTGAAAATGAAAATGAAAATGAAGATGAAGATGAAAATCTAGAATGTGATGTTGAATTTAATGAAAATACTTTTTTTAAAATTGAAAAGTTAGTGTTTTTGATAATCTTCCTGGTCAAATTTCTTCGAGGCAAATAAGAATACATGCGAATAGAATATATAGAAAATTCTTTTATCGTAAAAAAAATTGCATTTCAATGTCAACTAATGATGCAATTGATGAGAATGCAAAAAATGAGGAAAGTAATGAAAAGGTTAGGATTTTATGTTAAACCAAAAAGAAAAGATCAATCATTAAAACATGTTATGTCTACTATTGCTAGTGCCATTCAATCTATTGGGAAAAATAGTCGATCTAAAGATAAAAATGCAACAAGAAGAGCTATAACAATTGCTATAGTTAATAAAGCAACTTTGAATAAAAAAATGGTAAGCAATATTAGTGAAGTTTTAAAAATACATCCTAAAACATTGCTAAGAGAGGAAAAAAGAAGAGAAAGTATAGAAAATGATCCTATCAACCAATGTTGGAGTTTCAATAGTCGACTCCTGAGGTTTGATATGAAATTGAATGTTGAAATTAAATCTTTGATCGAAAAATATTGGCATGATAATACTAAGGTTTCATCTAATGCTAGAGATGTTTTAAAATTAAGGGTGGGTTCCAAAGTTTGTGATCCTCACCCAAAACACCTATTAGATACAACACAAACTAAATTTTATAGAAAATTTTGTGGTGATTAAGTGTTACTTGGTAATATTAAAATAAGTCAAAGGTCTTTTGAAAAATGTAAACCTTGGTATGTAAAAATTAATAAGCAATGAATATCTTTTTGTTGTAAAACGCATGTTCAATTTCATTATTTTTATGATGATTTTCGATATATATGTTGTAGCTTACATACTAACATGATTATACAGGAGTGTGGTATTAATATGCCACCTGAAGCAATAAGGGAGTTTATTTTAGGTTTGTTTTGTGAAAGATCTAATGATAAATTGTTTTATTTAAGTTCTTGTATTTTGGACAATGCATTAATTGTGGAAATCTTTCATTCTTAAGAATTTGTATGCATGAAAGTATTGATAATGATTTTGGACAACAATTAGTAGATGTTAAAAGATTTAAGAATGTTCACTGTTCTTTAAAAGATGGAAAAATAGGAAAGCGTTGTGATTTAGTTACATAAAAAGTTAGTGTGCATGCATTCATGAGTGAATTTAAGAATAAGATTGTACCAAAATATGTCATGCACTCTCAACATGCTCGATGGCTTGATGGCCAATTTCACGCATGTAGAAACACATTTCTAATTGGTACTATACTTTTAGTAGTTGATTTTGTGGAGAATTCTACTCTAGCTCTGCAAGAGGAAATTCAATCACAGTATTATAATTCAATGCTTGGTAGCTATGTTTGTCCATATTGTTTATATACATGTAGATGATAGCACTGAGGATGATAGAAAAGTTTTGAGGGAGTATTATTTTTATTTGAGTGACAATTGGTTACACTCGTCAGAGTTTATTCAATACTGTTTCAGTATATTTTATATAAATTTAAGAGAAAGAGGAATCCAGATGAAAGAACACCTCATATGGTTAGATAATTGTACGAGGAAGTTCAAGAATACTTGAATGTTCTATTGGTTAAGTAGGGTTCACAAGGAACTTAATGTCCAACATATATGGAGTTTTTTTGAAGCTGGGCATGGTAAAGGAGAACATGATTGAGTTGGTGCGTGTGTCAAAATAATTCTTTCTAGAGAACAATTAAAATTTGAGGATGCAGTAAAATTTAAAGATTCACGTGGGATTGTGGATTGGTGTAATACAAGATTATCTACACTTGGTTCGAGTGAGTACTCTACATTTCATCGATTCTTTTGGTTGGTTGAAGAAGAGAACATTGTACCTAGAGTTAATTGTGAGACAATCAGTGGATCTACTAAATGGCATTCATTTAGGAGTTTGACAACAAGCACATGGACTACTTGGACAAGGGAGCTTGCATGTTTTTTCCAGTTTTGTATCTCAAGAGATTGGGAAGCATGTGAAAATACAGAATGGGTTGAACAGTGGGAGCAAAGATCGTTGACACATGCACAAGCACATGATCAATATGAAAGAACTATTGAAGAAAATAATCAAGTGTTTGCATCTGAAGACTATGATCGTGTTTCAAACCTTGTACAAGAAGGTAATTTTAATTCAATTTATTTCATTTTATTTCACTTTATTATGTTATTTTGTAATACTAAATTATTTATATGGATATGCGCAAGTTATTAAATCAAATTATTTTTGCAGGACATGTGTATGTTGTTGCACCTGAGGGGAATGAAGAGAAAACATAATATTGGTTGGCTCGTTGTGTGGAAACTAAACATAAGTTAATAACACCCCGAGAAGATGATGATGGCTATAATTATCCAACAAGTACGATGATCCCCTTAAGACATCCCCTTAAGCCAATTTTGATAACAAGTTTTTGATCCCCTTATGTAATTTTTTAGAACAAGTCTTTGATCCCCTTAAGAAAAATTTAAGAACTTATTTGATGATGGTTTTCATGTTTTCTAATAGGATTGGTGGTGGTTGTTGGCACTTGGCTGCAAAAATACCTGACAAGGAAGAATGGTCTACCTGCATTTGAAGATTATGAAACGCATAAAAAGATTATACATCATTCACATTTGGTGGTGGCAACAAATATAAAAATAGATCGGTATCGTGGAAGACCTTCAAATAAAGTGCTATGGACAATTTCTATGGAAGAGGATGAGACAATCATAGATGCATTGCAAAAAAGAAAGGATGCAAATGGCACAATGGAATAAGTAAATACAGGTAAATATAGTTTTAGTTTTATAGTGTCCTTTTAAATAGATTAAATACATGTTTCGATATTGGTCAAGTGTGTTATTAGTTGAAATTGATTTAAATTGTCATTTTATAGATCCTTAAGGCATAATCACAAAAAGGATCTAGTCCATGCAGATTCAACCTAGACAACATGGAATACTTGGTAAAAATAGGTAATTAAATTAGTTAAATTATATTTAAATACATGTTTTGATTACATATTGATATTGCTTGTACACTAATAGTTAAAATTGATTTATTATCCTTTTTTGTATCCTTAAGCCATCATTGCATTGATCTCATACTTTGAAACAAAAAGGAGAGGATGCCTAGATTCAACCTACACACATGTGTGGAATACTTTTAAATGCAGGTACTTAAGCTGTGTACATATAGATAGTTTTATATAAATTAAAATATGTATGTTTTGATGATTTCATTGATATTTCTTGTACCTTTTTGATATCAGGTGGTGTGAAGACCTACTACATTCTGGGCATGAGTTTGAGATGTTCTTGACATGGCATATCCAAATTTTGTAAACATTGTTTTGAGATGACGTATATGTACATACATACTTACAGAATTAAACATTTTGTACAAATTACAAATACATGTACATACACAATTATTTACTCTATGTACTTCTATGTATCAAAATCGATATTCTATATTTATTTTTTGTTAAATGTGCATGTTTGCCTACTTTGAAACTTTATATTTGATTGTATAATCACTAAATATCATGCATACATTACTGTTAAATCAATTGTATCCTTAAGACGTATTATGACCCCTTAAGACATCCCCTTAAGACGTTGTATTATGACCCCTTAATACATCCCCTTAAGATGTATTATGACCCCTTAAGACGTTGTATTATGACATTGTATTATGACCCCTTATGACATCCCCTTAAGACAACCCCTTAAGACAACCTATAATTAGTGTTGGATGCTATTATTTGTTTTGACAGCTTATAAATTAGTATTTGATGCCATTATTTGTTTTGACAACTTATAAATTAGTATTGGATACCATTATTTGTTTTGACAACTTATAAATTAGTATCAGGATGCCATTATTTGTTTTGACAGCTTATAAATTAGTGTTGGATGCTATTATTTATAGAATTTATTAATGCTTTTGTTCTCTAATCTTGTATCCAGTATTGTTTATTTCTTACAATTTTATCCTTTTTGGTATATAAACGGATCGCTTTTGTTTGTAAATTATGATTTATTGACTAATAATTGATTGACATGAATTGAATAAGTTCATTGACTAATTATCGCTAATTATTGAATGTACATATCATGTATGAGATCACTAAATTTGTAAAGTATAAATATTAAAATGTCCTATTAATTTCAACTTTAATTTCATATTTATATTTAATTTCACATTAATGTCCTATATTAATGTCTTGACTATGAACATAAAATGCATAAATGTACATGTGTAAATTAAAATTTCAAAAAATAATATAGTCCATAATTTATGTAACATATTAAGTGCATGAAATAAAGTCCATCAAAGTACAACCCATGAACTAAAGTCCAACTAAGTACTTGAGCCATGAAATATAAAGTCCAACAGAGTACATGAGAAACCAGAAATATAGTCCATGAAATAAACAAATATAACCCATAAAATCATGTTTCTAGGTCATGCATTGTCTCTATAATCAAGAGACCTCTTCACACCATGTGGACTATGTGGATGACCTGAAACACTCTATACAAGAGAAAGATGAAATCAGATGTAAGACAATGAAAAATGATTTAATGAGAATTTAATTTATAATTCATCATAAAATTAAATTACCATCATATTTGGGTCTGGATGCTCTGGTACACCTGAAGCAACCTCTAAATTCTTTGAATCCATCTACATAAGCAAGACAAAGAAATTTGAAGTTAGATGTAAAAGTCTACAATTAAAAATGATTTAATTCAATTTAATTTATAATTTATCATATTTTAATTGTACCGTATTATGAGGTTGTGCACCCTCTTCTGCAGGACTTGTTTGTACATGCTCAACTACAAGATGTGTTTCATGCTATAACAGAAAAAGAATTTAAAACATGTATTAGCTCATATATATATATATATTCAGTTTAAAATTTAAAATTAAAGTTATATTTAGAATATATAATTTATAATTGACTTTAAATATAATAAAAAATTTAAATTACCATTTGATCTAGAGCCTGCTCTGCATGTCCTCGTGGAGGTGTAACTATGTCTGGGTCAGAGTTGAAAGTAGCACTAACAAGTCCGACAAGATCAAAATTAAAGCATGTATACTTGAATTAGGTTAATATATATTCAAGTTTGCACATTTTGTGTAGAATTTTTTTTAAACAACCTAAAAATCAGAGGCCTCACGAGTAGCCGCAACATCTAATGTTTTCTTGATGCCCATTCTCATTGTGGTATCAACCTAGACATACATGTAGACATTTAACACTTATAATATTTACAAGTGTACATGCACATTTCATACATAGTGAATTCTAAAAAATTTACAATCTAAATGTACCTGCCCTTGATCTACGATGCCTGATAGTGGAGGAGTGCTCGACAACCCCTCAGGTGGAATCGACGTGGAAGCTGATTGGATCGCTTAAACCAACATAAATATTTCAAACATATATGTGATTCAATTATAAATTTAAAACTCAAGTTAAAAATCTTTTCATATATAATTTAAAAAATTGAAATCAAACTACCCCATAAGGGTTGGTGAGTAGGACTAGTGTTGATGTATGTATTCATGGAACGAATGATTACCCCACCATTAGTGTCATCTGTACACCAAACAGTTTGATTGTTAAAATGTATTGCAGAATTTTCTTTGATATATACATTCATCAAAATTCTTATAAAATGAATGTGTAGATGCATATTTATACCTGTGTCGCAGTGTCCTTGGGGTGATGGTCTGCTATAAGAAACTCTACAAATCAACTGATGCGACCAGATGAACCACTAGAATCTCCACGTCCACCCGAACTAGGTGTGGTCTGATCAGGTCCATAACATACTTGATGGAAACTAGTACATACATGTAGGACGAGTCTCGACACTCTTGGAGTGGTACTCAGACCAGCTCCATAAAACACTCCTCCATCATCATCATCTCTATGCTCCCCACCCGCTATCGCAAAAGCATGATGATCAAGGTCTCCTGTGAGTGTACTAAGGGAACCTAATGTCGAGAACATAGCTCGATGATGCACAGGTGTGAGAATGGGAGGACTAAGAGCAGCAACAAGGGGTTGTGCGTGCACAGGGCATTGGGGATCAACCCTTTCCCCTAACCTTTATTGTGGCATGCCGCCACCAACAACCTGAAATGATTTAAAATCAAAATAATTGGGATTTTTCCCCATAAAAAACTCTACATACAGTTTCCTCAAAAAATACAATGGGCACTCCTAATTAGCATGTGGGGGACTATCAAAAACCATATACCATCAATCCCAAAAGTGTGCACTCATTTGTGGATGTATGCACCACCTCATGGATATTCTAGATTTGTTGGGAGGAATGGGCTATCAAGTAATGAGGTCAAGAAAGTAGGGGGCTAGGTGTGCTTTCATTATTTTAAGGTCTAAAATTTGTTTATAAGAGAGACCATCAGCATAAAATTGTCTCATCTATTCTCTGTCTCGTTGATGCCTATCTAGATAAGAATCAATGGTCCTGATGGCATCCACAAAATTTTGCATCGCAAATGCAAAATGTCTCACATGTGGTGGAATCAATGCTTGACTCTGCATAGCATTGATTTGATTTTGTATGGATGCAACCTGATCATTTATGTGTGCTCACAAGCGAGCCTCATTAGATGTGGCAAGTGTTGGAGGTGGCATATTAGGTGGAGGGGGAGGTGGAGGTGGTTGTGGTTGAGGTGGTGGATTGATGATATCATCAATGTTAAAATCATCCATGATATGAGATATAAGTGTGCACCTGCATTAAATTATACAAAATTAACATACAAACTTAAAAATTTACAAGAAATAGTTAAATTTGAAATGCACATGCAAATTTGTTTAAATAGGATGTGCATACATATATTAAGATCATATAAAATTGAAATGCACATATACATTGATTGAACTTGAGCATGTGCATACAAAATTCAAAATTTAACATGTACATACATTTAAAATAAAAAATATGATGCATAATTTGCATGCATAATCATTAAACTAAAATATGTACATACATACAAATTTCAAAATTTAAGAACTATATGCAATTTTAATACATGTGTACATACTAAACAAGAAACTTGAAACATTCACAAAAAGCTCATTTTATGTCTAACGCATATATATATCAATTTTCCAACAGGAGAAATCATGATCTAGTAGATAGCCATAAAATATATACTATTATAAATTCATCATTATAAGTTCATAAATTCCACCAAATTCATAAATTCATGTCACTAAAAATATCTATCTAGAACCAAAATCATAAATTCACGTCAGTAAAAATATCCATCTAGAACCAAAATCATAAATTCACGTCACTAAAAATATCCATCCAACCAAGTTTATAAATTCATCACACAAAATATCCATTGTTCACCAAATTCATAAATTCATAACTATTTAAGATCATTGTCTTAATTTAGAAACTATTGTGGCTCTCTACTGCATCTCTTCATGTCTTTGTGTTTTCCTTTTCAGAATTGGAAGTTCTCCTCTCCTCTAGTGTAACGCCCTGTCGTGTGAACCCCAAAGGACAATTAAAGCATTAATTACCGCATAATTTTTTTAAGGTAAATCTAAACATACATGAGATGCACATTGAGTCATAAGTCACAAAACTTAATTAAAAAAATTTGCTAACACTTACATCCCTTGTGGGTACACGAGGAGTCATTATGAAACTTAATCCATACAATGACAATAAAGAATGAAAGCCAAAGATATAATCCATATGTTCAAGTAAACATTTACAAATTTAACACAGTCATGACAAAACATTAATAAGAAACCAACCACGTATGTAACAACAACATATACATGATTAACTCAAACTCATAATGATGAACTCTCTATCTTCATATAAACTCAAGGAACATTTTTCCACAGATACAACATATCGAATAACAACTGCCATGGATCAAAATTTGCACAATAATACAAGACATCCACTATATTTTCTTTCAATGTTCATGAGGTACAATGATGCAAAAGTGTTTCCCAACATGAACAGAAACCATACAATAAGATAGCATAATACAATTGAATTGATGAAAACAAGGTATCATAACTGGCTCTAAGTCAGGTACAATTCTGGAGTCGCTACAAGTAACACCAATCCACAACTCTCGATCCTCGACTGGGGTCCCAATGGGGTGCTTAGCACGTTCCACCCGACCATGTGGGTCCGAAGACCCACCCCCGTGCTAAGGAGCTGACAAGAAAGAATCCTCGTCCAAGATCATCCAAATAGAGAACCACAAGACTCAACGTCATACACGAGAAAAAAGGAACACAAGGATAATCACAACATCAATAAACCACGACCAGAAACATGACATCCAAACATGACATCAATAAATCACTTCATAACAGCGATAGACCACTTTCAAAACATAACAACAATAAGTCAATAGGCATAACATAAATCACTTTCGAAATATGACAACAATAAGTCACAAAACATATCATCAATAAAACTCAAGTCATAACATCAATAGACCACTTCCATAGGCTTGCAAAGATAACAAATCATAAGGGGTGCTAGGGGAGAGTGTCATCGCATAGTCCTACATGGGTTATCCTGGCCCTTCCTCTAGGCGCCAACTTCTTCTGACTACCTGAGGCACTGGCACCCATCTATGGTTATCCTGGCCCTTCCTCCTACCTGAGGCACCGGCCCCATAGGGTGACTCATGCAGAGCCATTAACCTCTCATGAGGACGAGGTAACGACCTTGCCAACCACGACCTGCTCAGTCCACCATTAGTCTGTGAAAGCCCTAATGGATAGATGCTTGACATCCATATTTATCTTATTAATGTTATGACTACCCATTCCCCTAATTCTTTAATTAAGTTTTCACTTTTTAATCTAACTCTTGCGTGGATTATCTTGGCCCTTCCTCCTATTTGAGGCGCCGACCCCCACGAAAAGCCACTGTCCCTAGAGACCCAAAACATAAACCAAAATCCAAGGGGTTGTACCAAGACTTGCAAAGCACTGAGACTCAAAACTGAAACACACACGAGGCATATACCATCTTGCCAATAGCCACATACATAATCGCCCATGAAATTAGGTACAACCCATACTTAAACTCAAAATCACAATTACAATCCAAATCTTGGCAAGGATCGAATCAATGAAGAATCATTATGAAAAAAAAAATTACCATCGCCTCTGGAAGATTTCCTTAACCATATGATACAAAAAAACTCCCTCCTTTAAGCAATAACCAAAATCAACTCAAATAAAAATCAACCGCAATAAAACAAAATCTTCTCGATATCAACCAACCGTGAAACAATAGTAATCAACCGATTCAAAATTCAATTAAAAAATCAACCTAATGAATCAACACAACAAATAATCAAGATCAACTTAGATCTCCAAATCACACACATAATTCATCACAAATTTTGATGGATAAGATCTCCTCAAATCAAAAAAACCAAGAATTCACCACTTAGGGTAAAACCGAAACCATACGGGCTCCCAACGAATAGCAACACAAATTAAATGAACGAAGATTCCCAACTCAAAATCAACTCAAGAAAAGTCACAACGAAAGGATTCGTCAAGATCATCCATTAGTTCGACTTGAACCTAATGAAATTAATTCACTTTCGTAACCAAGCAATCCCCAAAAGGGGACACATCAAAATGGAACATCAAATTAATGTACGTATACCCTACAATCACTAAAGAACAATCAACATAAATATACAATTTATCTATTCGCTCAATAAAAGTAAAAGCAGCTAAAGAAGTTATCTGAACATATTTCCTAAATATTCCAATAATTACTTAAAATCATTTTTTATGTTCTACTAAGGACCAAGTGCAATAAATTCCAAAGTACATTTAAAGTCATCAATACATTCTTCTAAAAAAATAAGTTATTAGGAAGCATTTCAATAATTAAATACATTCTATTTAACTATCAAAATAAAATCATTAATTGAAAGACACTAAGCTATCCAAAAATATATTTATACATAACAATTTCACCTTCAATTTCACATTCAAGTATCCATTTCAAGGTACTCTCAAAACGATCAGATAATCTTTTTAATAATACTTATCTCATTAATTCTTTTATTAACAATCTAAGATACACTTTCACTAAAAAATTGGAAACAATAAACTACAAGAACATAGAAGATGTTAGAAGGAACTATTTAGACATTCATACCCTTTCACAAATTCCATTTAATTTATTCTTCCCTAAGACTGATTATTAATAAAACAGTGCCATAATCATTACTAATTCTATAATAATCAGCTATGGAAGAAGAACGCAATATAGTTCCTTATTTAAGACAAACAAGTAAACGTATTCATGGACACCCACCTATATAAATATAATTAAATAGAATGTTGTTTGTAATATCGTAATCATACTCCCACTATGAAAAATATACATTTACACACATTTCTACTCGACAATAAAATACTATTTGTTTACATGCAAAAGAACCAACGTAGATTCTTTTCGATTCTATACAAACATAGCTAATGTGTATATAAATATCCTATACAAGTACATAATATATAAATATATATATATATATATATATATATTATTATTTTTTAAATAATAAAGAACACTCCCTAAATAACTATAGATAGCTCTTGAACCAAATTAGGGAGGCGCTATACACCCAAACAAGATAGAGAACCTGAAAGATAACGACTGGCATAGCATTACAGATTCAACAATTCCTCTAAAGACTTCATAATACTTGTATCTACAAGGATACCATTTCGTTGCAAACTAATATCAAATTTAAAAACATGAGGATGGAACTACAAAACTACCATGTTCAATCAGCCAGAGTGGCTTCCAAAGGCAGCGACGGTAGGGAGGATGAGGAGGGATTGCAGGCGTAGCCAGGTGGAGGTGATTTACATAGAAACAGAGTGATGAAGGATAGATGAACCAAGAGATACCATGACGTAGTTGGGTTGGACTCTATCAAAAGGCAGGTTACTCTGGAGACAACAGTTTTGACCTGTCGAACACCATAATTCTGTGATGTATGTGAATCACAAGGAGATCCACCACAGTCTACGGATGTCACCCAACTAAGTTTATTCCTACAGCACTCGAACCCTTCTGAGAGGACCGAATCCAACCTTATAAAAGGAAACAAAAGATGAAGGCGAGTAACAACCGTTATCATGCGTACTCCAAACAACAAAACTCCCATGACGCCTAAACACACTATACAGAGTTGGGCAGAAATAAGGCCACACGAGGAAGTGAAGGCAGTCCAATTCTAAAACAAGGACTGAGACAAATGGAAGGAGCGAACCTCCCACTAATACCAAGCAGCGCCCATACTATAGGAGCAGGGCAAGATCGCTATACTACGATGAGCATTGGCCATTCAATACCAGCAGCTGTTAGCAGGAGTCAAGGTGCATGAAAATAGTGAACACACATGAATATATATACGCTTAGATTCAATGATCCAATACCAACTTAGATTCCTCAAATGGATCAGTTTTATCAATGCTCAAAACAACATGGAGTTGGAGATAGATAAATGCCAAACTTAATACATTGAATATGCCTTTCAAGCGGCAAAGAAAACATGTGATGTTATGCAGCAATAGGGTGATAACTTTCGTCAGATCTCTCAGGAAAACGAAAGGGAAGCAACACCAACAAAATCAAGGGAGAAAGAACGATGATCTCATTGCAATAAAACTACATAACAAGTATGGAAAAATTCAAATCAACACCCGGTTGTCCTACAAAATGAAGAATAGACTGCCAAACTCAAGTGGGACAGATGACGCCAAAGCGAAGGCTCAAGAAGACAAGGACATCGAAGGCCAATCCCATGCGTTGAGCACCATACAAGGCTGGAATACTAGTTGGTTTTCTAGGAGAACACTACTCTTCCCAAATGACTTACAAGAAGGTGGATTACAGAGGAACTGGGAGTGTAACTAAACCAATCGGGCGTGGAAGACAATTATCGAATCCTTACGCAAATATTAGATCAATTTTTAATTCATGATCCGAAAGCCATATTTGAGATTGCAAAATCAAAGAAAGAGCGATGCCTGTGATATACGGTATAAAAGTTGTAAATTTATAAATGAATGCATAGGGATAATGTGAAAGACATACCTCTTCTGCACATAGCTTAATCAACCTCTACGAGACTATCAAATACTGTGGTACAAGAGTGCCCTATAAAAATTTATCCCCTACATCCCCATGAATCGATCTACGTTGTCCCTTTCATGGTTTTCCCTGGTATTTATCAGCAACCAGAAGAATAAGAGGTTGTCCCAGTGGCTTTTCTACTTCCATTCACACAATGAATCTTATTTTCTGAATTCTTTTTCAGAGCCAAAATTTTCTTCTCAAAAAGGCCAATCCCAAAATCTCATCCAAGAGGAAATATGTAGAAGCTTTCGAAAAAAACAAAAATCAGGCAGTATAACAAGTTTCCCTTTTCAACTCAGTTTCGAACTGTGCATGATCAAGGAGGAAGATTTTTCTATCTTTTTCCGCTTTTACACTTCAGTTAGCAAAAATCTTATCACGATGATTTATTTAAAATCACCTTTTTCCCATTTAATTAGTTAAGGTCTCATCATAATCAAATTTTCAATTATTATTATTAAATACAATCTAAACAATACTTTTTAACAATTCAATTTAATTATTAATATCTATTTACTTTCTATTTCATTGAATTGATTTATGTAATTATTATTATTTAAAAATTCTAAATTTGTTAAATTACTTTGCAAGAAACTTTTAATTTAATTATTGAATCAATCAAGACCTTATAGAAATATTTATTTTTTAACATAAATCCAATCATACATCAACAACATAATAACCAAATCGACAACGTTATAACATAGTAACCACTTACCCAAACACCTAGAAAGACTGACACGAAGGGGTACTACATCTAGCCATTGTCGATGCTCATCTAAGATCCCATCCATAGCCCTGAAAACATCAACAAGGGTTTGCATCCTAGATGCAAACATCCTCACAGGTGGTGTGATACATTCTTCATTTTGAATAATGTTGATTTGATCTTGGATGGTTCTAACATTGGCATTGATTCGTGCTTGCAAACGGGCACCATCAATTTTAGGTGGTGGAGGTGGAGGTGAAGGTGGTGGAGATGGATGGCGTGGAGGTGGATTGTGAATATTATTGAATCAATCCATGTGATCTCTAAGATATGAGTGAACCTACATTAGATTTGTAATTTCAAAATGTAAGATACATGTAAGCCTAATTGAATACAAATGATAAAATATGTAAGCCTCATTTATGTCTAAGTCATGTTACTTGAATTAAAATACAATTAACTATTAATATAGGACAATTTATGAATTCTATAAGGTTTATGGTTTAGAGTTTAGGATTTAGGTTTTAGGGTAATAGGATGGCTTAAGGGGATCTATGTAGCAAGGTCCTAGTACAAAATGACATGGCTTTTAAGTGAATAAAATTTGGTGAAGATGCCCAAGGCAACCAAATTTTATTAAGGTCTGAGGCAACTTCACCAAATTTTATTCACTTGAGCCATGCCATTTTGTCCTAGGAACTTACTAGACATAGATCCCCTTAAGCCATCCTATCACCCTAAACTGTAAATTAATCAACCTAGATCATGATTTATCTCATTCATATTATAATCTTGCATGATCTTATTATTGTTATATTTGGTTTCCTTGGGAAACTTCACAAAATTTTGAGAACTTATTTAATCCCCTTAAGAAATGTCATATTAGGACCCCTTAAGAAATCAATTTACGGTTTAGGGTGATAGGATGGCTTAAGGGGATCTATGTCTAGTGAAGTCCTAGGACAAAATGGCATGGCTCAAGTGAATAAGATTTGGTGAAGTTGCCCAAGGAAACCAAATTTCATTAAGAGCCTAAGAAAAATGATGGCTTTAGGGTTTACAGTTTAGAGTTTAGAGTTTAGAGTTTAGGGTAATAGGATAGCTTAAGGGGATCTATGTAGTAAGATCCTATGAAAAAATTACATGGCTTAAGGGAATAAAATTTGGTGGATTTGCCTAAGGCAACCAAATTTCATTTTAAGGTCCTAGGACAAAATGAATTCTTTAGTGTTTAGGGTTTAGATTTTAGAGTTAAGGGTTGAGGGAACTTAGGGTGAATTTTTGGTGTCCCTTGGAATATAAGGGACTTGCAAGTTAGTGAAGAACATTTTCTTGTGGAACAGTTGATTGAGATAGCTCTTGTTTCAACTGACCAACCTAGATCATGAAATCTCATTCATATTATAATCTTGCACGATCTTATTATTGTAAAATTTGGTTGCCTTGGGCAACTTCACCAAATTTTGAGAACTTCTTTGATCCCCTTAAGAAATGTCATATTAAGACCCCTTAAGACATCGATTTATGATTTAGGGTGATAGGATGGATTAAGGGGATTTATGTCTAGTGAGGTCCTAGGACAAAATGACATGGCTCAAGTGAACAAAGTTTGGTGATGTTGCCCAAGGCAACCAAATTTCATTAAGGGCCTAGGGAAAAAATGATGTCTTTAGGGTTTAGGGTTTAGAGTTTAGATTTTAGGGTTTAGGGTAATAGGATGGCTTAAGGGGATCCTTGTAGTAAGGTCCTACGACAAAATGACATGGCTTAAGGGAATAAAATTTGGTGGAGTTGCCTAAGGCAACCAAATTTCATTTTAAGATCCTAGGACAAAATGAATGCTTTAGTGTTAAGGGTTTAGATTTTAGAGTTCAGGGTTTAGGGTTTAGTGAACTTAGGGTGAAGTTTGGGTGGCCCTTGGAATAATGGACTTGCAAGTTAGTGCCTAGTTTATGAATATTTTTTATTTTATGAATAGATTGACTATTTCCGTAATAGAAACACATAACTATGTATTATTAAGATTGAGTTTGATGTATGTTTTAACTGGATATTTTTTTAATTGAATATAAGATTATTTTCTTTAACATTTTTTTTCATTAATATTTCCCACTTAAATGAATTTTATGATATAAAATTAGTTAATGTCGAATCAAGTATTTTATTTTCGATTGTTTGGAATTGACAGAACCTAAAAGAAAGAAAAGAAAAATATTTAGATTCTTTTAGTGTCTAGGTAACTAGTGCAATGTCACGTCTCAGACCCTAATGCAGGTTACTTTTGGTTTTGTGTGGATTTGTTATATGATTGGATGTGTGTCATAGAGTAATAATGAATATTATGGTGTTTTGGTGTGGTGATATATGAAAGTGTTTACTTGAATTATGAAAAGTTGAATAATATTGAAAGTGTTTTACTTTGAAGATGAAGCAAAATAGAATAGAAAGATTCAAATTAATGTATTATATTGTTTTGATTTATATTTTTATGGGATACTAATCCAGTTTATTGTTGTGTGCTTGAGTGCACTTGAGATGCAGGAGGTCGAAGACCAAGGGTGTGATTAAGGGGAGGAGGCTAGCTTCTTGACAGGATAAAGTCGGATGTTCTCTCGATCACACACACGAGCACTTAGATTCATGTAGATTGCATTTAGGAATGACAATTTTAGTTTGATTGTTTTGATTATTTGCAAATTAAATAATAATTAGTCAAATTAAATAAATAGTGAAATGTAAGCATAATAAAGTAAAATGAATTAATTTTAATTATAATTTAACTTTGGTTTTAAACGATTATCATGATATAAATCTAGGTAAGTATCCTATTTTTCTTTTAACTTGTGTTAATGTTTGCGATAATAAAATTAGATAATAATTAGATTATTAGATAAATATTTACTTTGTATTTAGTCTTGGGCAAGTATTTTTTGAAAGGTTTTTCTTTGAGCAACGATAATTGAAGATTATTTTTACATATTTCTTATTTGTGATTATGAAATGTAAAAGAAAAATTATATTTTAATTTTATTCCAAAATATTTTTCAAGATTAGGGTTGGAAATGGAAAAAGGAAAAACATTATTAAAAGGGAAAAGAGTTTCTAAGAAGAACAACGGTTCTTGAAAATCTTCTTGAAAATATGCTCTGCAAATTAGTTTCAATGGTTGCCAAGAAAATGTTGGTTTTATCAAAAAAATAAAGTTTCAGAATGATTTTTGGGAAATAGTAGAAAGAAAAGAGTTAGTAAAGTAACATGAAAGAAGGGAAGAAGAAGAAGCTTTCTAGAAAATAAGTTCCAGAAGAGGCAAAGAGAAGAATTGACTGGGGAGCAACTACAGCTGGAAGCGAAATATCTAGGTTTTCAATTCTCTTTCCATGAATTTTGTTTGAAATATAATAATACTGCTGAAGAATTTGAATACCAAGTGTTTGAAGTTGTTTGCAAAACTATGAAATTTGGGAAAATTTTCCATTCTTTTGTATGCATTTGAAAGAAATTGCACAACTTCTCCATTATCAGATTGGGGCTTCTCTCCTTAACCTACTGTGGTTCATAATTTTGTTTCTGATTGCTAAATTTTTATACAAAATTCTGAATATATATATATATATATATATTTATATACACACATATTTTCTATGTGCATATAATAAATAAATAAATAAATATATATATACACAATTATTAAAGCTTTTGGGATTGTAACAGTAGACTGTGTTGAAGTTTATGTCTTTTTAAAGCAAGAATTTGTGAGTGGGGATAAGTCCCAGCCCCGTCCCATGGAGGAAGGGGCTGCGATGTGGAGGGTCAGCGCCCTCCATAGGCCTTGGCCTATGGAGGAGGTGCTGCCCCCTTACAGGTAATGCCTTCCCCTTGGGGAGAGGCGTCAGCCCCTTCATGGCGTTGAAACTGTGTTTGTGTATTTTTTTTTTAAATCTGCATTGGGAATTATTGTGGGCATAGCGTTGTCTGATATAAACATGTAAATATATATATATATATAAACACAGATATATATATATATATATATATGGACATACATACATACAAACATTTATATCTATGTTTTCTTTAGAAAACATTATCCACTGTCAGTGGTATTATACAGAGAACACAACATTGTGTATAAGCTCATAATATATTCATTTATAAATCTATTATGTATTTATATATATATACATACATAAGAAATACATATACAATTATGGATGATAAGCATATATATATATATATAAAACTAAAACTTAGAGAGATGTAGAATAAATGCCTATAAATAACTTTGTGTACAGTAGGAAACATGTACTCATATACAAATCTAGTTATCTACATTGTTTTTATTTTCTAAAATTGTTTTTATTCCTGAAATAATGGTGCACTGTATGAATTACCATACATCATTGTAAAACTTAGTGAAATACATATATAACTATACAAGAAAATGTTGTAGATGAACATTTTTAGTTAGCAAACATATTCTACAGAAAATGCTTTTATAAACTAGTGAATTTTCTGAATATACAACACCAAAAAGTTGCATATAAAATATTATTACACCTCAATTAGATGTTAGCATTGTTATTATCACCACTGGGAGAGTGATTAGTTGCCAACCTGAATTTTGTAACTCTCTGAATAAATGTGTGTGAAATTGCTTTCTTTTCTTTAAATTTAATTTATCATTCTTTTTCATAAAAATGTAGACATACTCCTATTAAATAGGAAAGTAATATGTAAGCTAGGTTTTTACCCCATACTTATAAGGATGATTAGAGTAGTTGTCTTTTTCCTGAACTTATATGAATTACTTACTTTGATCAAATTATTTAAATAGAAATGAGAACTTACGAGTTTATAGATATACACTTTCCATAAAACCAAATTTAGATTGTTTTGAAATCATAGAAAATGACTTGCAAAAACTAACTGTATGATCAAATTTTTGCTTAAGTTAGTGTGCTAATGTAAAGTTATTTGTGAACCTTGTGTGTACTTTGTAATTATTAGAATTTCTTTGAAGTTGAGATGTCTAAAATTGAAAGAAAACTATAGATGGAAAATGTAATATTTATTGTTCTTTTGGGAAACTTCCAGGACAGGATGTCGAAGATGGACCCACAGAGACGGTAGTTTTACCTTTTCTAAAACTATCATTTATTTATGCTTGGCCAAGCACATGCACCATTGAAATAGATGGAAATAAAAGCCTAGAAATAAATGTATATAGGTCTCTGCCACCTCCTGTTTGCAAGAAATATGTGATTCTCATGTTAGGAATGCATATAGGCATCAGGCTTGCATCGAGAGTTCCCTCCTGCTTTGTTGTTTCAAGTTGCTAGGCTCCTCTTGCAGGGCCAGGGATTTCTTCAAGTTAGGAAGAAACCCAGGGAAGTCTTGTACTTCGTGGTTGGGCGGAAAAGGTGCCTTAATCACACTCTTGGCCCTAGCTTGCAAGAAGACCAGTGGTGTCACGGCGGTTGAGGTTCAGAGTTTCTTATGTCATAAATGTATTCATGTATTACTTTTGAAAGGCTAGTAAATCCCACTTGTAAAAGTAACTTTATTTGACATTCATTATTGTAACATTGAAATAGATGTATTGGAATGAAAGTTTTTGATGTAACATTGAAATAGATGTATTGATTGGAAGTTAATGATGTAATTTGAACATGAATGAATTTATGGAAACTCAATGACATGCTATTGATATTTACATATGTATCAGTGCAAAGATCCTTGTTGTAGATGCAATTTACTTCTTTTGGATACATGAAATGAAATTTAATACTATTTTTTCTTTTGAGCTCTTATGGGAAGCTCTTGATATATGCATCCTTTAATTTTATTTTACTTGAAATATAAAGAGCTATGGCAACTTATGTGGTTAAATGAACATCATCTTTCGAGCGTTACATGCAAAAATTGAGATTTTAGACTAAACTAGAAGCCTAATTAACAAGTAATTGACTAAAATGAGGGTTAAGATTGTCAAAAGACAACAAACAACACATGCAAACAAGAAATGGAAACAAGGCATGTCTAAGAGAGATCAAAACATAAAATATAAATGAATGTTGAATATTATCTAATTAAGTGACAATTGGAAATGGATTGTACACTTGGATTTACGAATTTACTAACTAAATTTGCAAACAAACATTGATAAAATTTATGAATTGTAACTATTCTTTAACATATTGTTTTCTAATCTAATTATAATTTAACATTGAAACTAAAGTTTAACATATTGTTTTCTCCATACAATGCAAATGAAATTTAAAACATTTAAGCAATGCAAATGAATTTCCTTGAGCTCAAAATTAGGGTTTTCAAAATCAAAATGATTTGTTTGATTTCATTTTAGGGTTTTAGCAATTTTTTTTGTTTCAATTCAATTTAGGGTTTCAATCTAAGCAATTAGGGTTTTTAATGCAATTTTTTTGTTTCATTTCAAACTAGGGTTTTCAAATCCAATTTTTTTGTTTGATTTGAATTCAGGGTTTCAAAAAGCTTGATTAGGGTTTCCAAATGCAATTTTTTTATTTCATTTCAATTTCTAGGGTTTTGAAATGCAATTTTTTTTGTTTCATTTCAATTAGGGTTTTCAAATGCAATTTTTTTGGTTTGATTGAAAAATTTAGGTTTCAAAAGCTAAATTTTGTTTCTAAAATACAATTCAAGGTTACTTTTTTGTTTCTATTCAATATCTTTAGGTTTCATTGCATTTTTTCATCTATTTCTACAATTCCTCATTTCTACTGTTACAAGAAATAAAATGCTTAAAACATCAAATAAATTAAAAAAAGACATGCTAAAATTAATTATTTTATTCATAATTTCAATAAAAATGAAAAAATGCTAAAAAATGGGGGTGGAGGTATACCTAGAGGCTAGCTTTTGTTGTCATTGTCGCCCATAAACTCAGGATCCCGTGCGCAGTGAAAATGAAGTTTTCTGCATTTTTAAAAAATAAACACCATTACAAAACGAGATCCCGATTATTACAAAATGGGATCCCGATTTTTATAAATCAGGATCCCATTTCATACTAATCAAGATCTCGTTCCTTGTTTGTCGGTTCGGGACCCTTTAACAAACGAGATCCCAATTTTTAAAAAGCAAGATCTCGTTTGCATTTAGGCTCGGGATCCCGAAGCTAAACGGGATCCCGATTTTTAAAAATCGGGATCCTGTTTATAAAAATTGGGATCTCATTTTTGCAATGCCGAATTCATTTTTTGGCTAAGGAAAAAACTTCCACGTTTCGTGGACTCAACTTTGTGCACTTACCCTCCCACTGAAGGCTCAATCTATTTCCTCAATTCTAATGAACACTCAAATTGATTTCATCAATCACACCAATTACGTAATCAAAATCTATTGATTCTTCCCATCTAGCTAATTCCTCTCAACAATTTTGAACTGTTGATTAGGATATTCTAATACGTAATCTTGATTGTTCATCTCGAAATGTAAAATCTATATAACAATCCTCTTCATCCTCAAAAACGATCGGAGAATAGACATCTTTTGCACAATGAAGTAATGCTGAAATTACAATCAATTTCTTGAAGAACTTTGACACACATCTTTGATCAACACACACACATTTTAAGCTTTTGCAACACATCAATGGAGGCTTCTCATTGATACAATGATCCAATGTATCATTGTGAATACACTTTGACATGAGATGGGTAATGACATTAGTTAATTGAATTATTTGTATGTTCTTTCATTGTATTTTCTTTAGTTCATTGAATTCAGTAATCTCATATCATTCATTTCATGAGTAATGGGTATGAATCTTAGTCTTTGTTTTGAATTAAATCTAGTTTAATTTGTTTACATTGATTTCCTCACACTCCTCGATTTCTCCCTTACACATTCTGGCATGCTCGGTGGGACCACAGTCCTCGACATTAATATTTCCTTGAGTGTGTTTTGAACAAAATTTGCAAGTTCCAAAAATGCATTTGAAAAATCTTCATGCAAAAGCTACAAAAAACTCACGCAGTCACTCTTTCATTTTGGCTGTAGTCGCTCATTTTTTTACCACTTTTTCCATTTCTAAAACTTTTTCTCTAGAAATAGGGAAAATTTTGAAATTCCAACCGCTTCTACTTCATAAACAAAGCTGCCTTTGATTTTCCTAACTGTATTTTCTAAAATAACAAGGCCTCTTTTGATTTAAAGTTTCGCTTTTGCTCTGTTTTTTTTTTTTTTTATCTGAAATCTGCAAAGTAGTTTTTCAAAATTTGACACTAATGAGTGCTTGTTTTGGATATTTTGTGTTTGTTGACTTCGTTTGTGCAACTCTTATAGGATATGGTACACTTTACATCAAGAACAACTAACAATTTTACTACAAAGAAGGCGAATGGTCCAAGTCCAACTTTTTGAAAGATTTCTAGCTTAGGAAAATTTTTAAATTTGGTGCTTAAAAAATGAACCCCACAAACTTACACGCTTGCAATTTGGTGCTTTAAAAAAAATCTTGTAAAAATATTTCTAGTTTAGAAAAAATATTTTAATTTGGTGCTTTAAAAAGAATCTTTCAAAAAGCTTTCTAGTTTAGAAAAAGATTTCAATTTGGTGATTTAAAAGAATCTTTCAAAAAGCCAAGTTCTAGTTTAGAAAATGATTTTGATTTGGTACTTTAAAAAGAATCTTTCAAAAAGCTTTCTAGTTAAAACATCTTTCAATTTGGTGCTTAGAAAATGAACCCCACAAACTTACACACTTTCAATTTGGTATTCTAAAAAGAATTTTCAAAAGCTTTCGTAGATTAGAACAACACCTCAGTTTTGTTGCTCATAAAATGAAATGTTTTCTTTTGACCAATGATTTTATTATGTTGACGAAACAAATGAGTTTATTTTGTTGACCACATTAAGACAAGGGTTTTAGAAACACTCAAGTTTTTTGTGCTTAAAACTGGACAAATACATTTCAATTTTCATACTGTTGTCTAATTGCTTGAAATCTAGAATACTTCATTTTGGTGCACATAAAAACAAATTGTTATCTTGTACATATTTCATTTCCTTTTTTGGATAGCGTCACTCGAGGGGCTTAAAAAGAATATTGTGATGAATTGTATAAGTTGTGTCTTTCATGTTTGGAAAACTAAGTGTCTATTCTCTCCCCTCGCATCTTTTGGTGATCTTGGGTGACGAAAAGAACTTTGAGTTTCAAACTTGTTTTAAATCATTACCTTTAGAGGGCCTACCTTTGAGACACATCCCATGTTGGAGAACTCAAAGGCAATTCGAAGCAGTATTTCACTCAGACCGCTATATAAATGGTCAAGGTTAAACACCAAATGACTTGCATCGGCGATTACTCTATCATCAGTTCCATTCACGAAAGGAGAGGTACCATTATGTATATAGAGCCTCGAGTAAGTTGGTTAAAGCCTTAAGTGGCTTGTTGGACGCTAGCAAAGCATTGGATCCCCTGAGCATGACTAAAAACCAATGTAGTAGAAGCCACCTTTTTTAGCCAAAAACATTCTTTGAAGAGGTGCATTGGAATTTGCTTCTGAGAAGTTACTTACCAAGTTTGACTTATGGTGGAGATTAAAACACTCTCCATAAATTTTCATGTAAAATCATCCCTTTGGGGCATGAGGTAAGCCCATCTAAAAGAATGTGTCTATTCCTAGGGTGTTAATTTTTTTCACAAAATTTCCAAATATTCTCGGTTACTTTGGACATAAAACATTTTCTTGAATTAAAATGATCACATCAAAACAAGCCTTAAACATGGTTATCAAAACTAAAACCCTTTGTACTTAGTGTGAATACCATTTGAAAAGAGCCCTATATTTGCACTCCTTAAAAGATATCTTAAATAAATATCTTTAAAGGTTTCTGAATATTTAGGCTTACATTTCAAGTCACACTAAGAACAAAGTCAACATTGGAAACTATAGCTTAAGCATTTTGAATTTCACAAACTTTGAGATTTTTTGGAAAGAAACATGCTTAAAGTTATAGACATTTAGGGTCAAATAGTTTTGATTATTGTGTTGCATTATATCGCTTGCCAAGACTTTCAAAACACAACATCAAATCTACAAATTTATCCAAACTGCTACCAAGACAAAAACTAGAACACAAACCTGCACAAAAAATTGCTATTGCTCCTATTTCTGTTGCTATTGACCTAAAACTAGCCACAGTTAACCAAAAATAGGCTACTTTTTCTCTTTGGATTTTGACAATCAATATAAAAAACCTACCGTTTTTGCAAAAATTGAATGCACTTGACCTAAAATCTATCGTAGTTGATCATAACATTGCCACACTTGACATATTTTCTTAGCCATAGTTGACTTAATACTGGCCGCTTTTGACCAAGAAGGTCACTTTTTCCTGCATTGTTTACCAAATAGAAAACTTGAAACAAAAGCCGCTTTTGAGAAATCCTACCGTAGTTTCCCTTTAGACTTGGCCGTAGTTGACCAAATTTTGGCCGCTTTTGACCAAATTTACCGCTACTACTCTGAGATTGCCACTTTTTCCTTATTTCTGGTGAAAATAAAAAATTGATCTTAAATTGGTTAAATCTTGTGAGAACGGAAACAGTTAGACTCCCAAAACACGTCATAATTTACATCAGTCCATCATCCATTTGCAAAGACAAACACTCCAAACTAATTTTAGGATTCAAAATCAAATCAAATGACTTGGATCATTCCTTTACTCAAACTTCTAAGATATCAACATTTGCTTGAACCTCAAGGCTAGTTCAAGTAGATTCTTCACAACATATCCTCTAGAAAAATGAAGTGAAATATCGATCCAAGTCTTTCAACATTTTGAGTCCCAAAAATAGCATCATTCACCAACATCACTCATTTTATGACCATTTGGCATCCAACTACTCTAGTTCAACAACCAAATCTTACATCACCAATTATACAACCAAACCTCACACAAATTGAAGGTGAACAAACATACATCACAAATAGTTTGAGAAGTTTTGTATTCGAGAAAAAGGAAACACCAACCTAGTGGTGAAACATAACTAATATCCTAGACAAAGAGGAACAAAAGACGGATCTTACGACTGGAAGGCCTGTATTACCACCTCTTGTTGGGTAATAAATGCCATCCTTTTAAAATAGAAAATCCCAAAAATATTCAAAATAAACAAATCCCAAAAACAAAGCATTAAGTTCATTCCATAAGTTAGAAATCACCAACTTCCACAAAATATTGGCACTTGTTTATGACAACCACGCGATCTTAGCATAGGAAAAGGATGGAAGCAAACAAAAGTAGCTCTAGTGTGCCCTCAACAAACACCACAAATGATGGAAGTGAGCCATGGGGTTATAGACCAAGTGATCTTATAACTCCTCGAAAGGAACCAACATTCAAAGCAACATCAAACCAACCAACAAGTGAGGAGGAAGTAATCCATAGACAAAAAGAAAGGATGGATAGGTCAAATCAAAATCCCAAAGACATGGTCATAGAAGAAGTGGATAGTGAGGAAGAAATAGATGAGGAAGAATTCTTTCAACACTCCAACAATCTCAAGGTAATTAAACTGATGGAAAAATTGCTAAGGAAGGATCCAAATGCTTACTTCTTCAAATTAGCACAAAATGGTACTAAACTACCTATAGACTTCAATGTGGAAGGTCTTAAGGATCCTCGCCTCATTCCCTTAGGGGATAAATCAGTTTTGAGAAAGATACCCAAACCAGTGGAGATTCTGAACATGCCACCAATCTTCTCACAAAGCAATGATCAACCTAAACAACAACCAATGGACAACCCTTTATTTAGGAAACCATCCCAAATTGAGCAAGCAGTAGTGGTCCAACAATATCAAGGAGGTCTAACTCAATACATGCCACAAAACAACAATATGTAAAACATGGGATATTTTCCAACAATGGAAAAAGGAAACATTCCATCACAAGGAAAATGCATCATATATTGATCCTAGGTGATCCCACAATACTAGTTTACAATTTTTGGCCAAATCGGACATTGAACTGAATGATTTTAAATAAATCTTCACTTTTGGGCATCTATAGCGGCTAAATCGTGAGGAATTTGAAGATGATGCAAACTAGTGATTTGTGAAATTTTGATTGTATATTCTAAATATATTTTTTTCAAAATTTTTTGGAATCAAATCGCACTTCTTTTTCCATCTCCTTCAAAAACTAGTTTTTAACAGTAAACACTATTTTTAAAGAGTGATGTTACTGGCTAACACATAATTTTTTTTCTATGAAGGATAAAATTCTATTTTTTTCGAATTTAGATTCGTAACTACGATATCTAGTGCTTGGAATTGGTTTCATAGCATTTCATTGAATTTTTTTTCTTAATTAAGTTTCAACGTCAAACCAATTATAATTTAGACATGATTTACTGTCTAAAACATAAATTTTTTTGTATGTATCCAAATTCAATTTTATTTTCTTTGTTGGATCAAGGAAATTAATATCTAGTGCATAGATTTTTTTTTATAATCTACTATTTTTCCACATGTGAAGAATAGAGAGCTTGATTTTCAGTGAAAAACCTACTTTCACAAGAAATAAAAAATAAATATAATAATCAAATTAAATTTATTTAAAATTATACTTTTTGGAAAACTTATAATAAGGACTATTACTTACAAAAAAATAAATTTTAAATGAATTCATTTGATCCCCAAAAAGGTAAATCAAAAGTGATTTTTTATCAACATTTTGATAAGTGTAAAGGAGACTCTATTATAGGTATGGTTTAAAACTAGTAGGGTTCTATCGAAGAGGGTTTGATCAAACCCTCTTCAATTGGAATCCTTTAAATGGAAATTTTTAGGGCTTAAATCATTATATTTTCTAAAAATATGTGATTTCAACAAAAATTAGGATCTTCCAAAAAGTGTAAACCACTATTGTGGGATCACCCTCCTTCAACCAAGAATTCATCCCAACAAAAAGGTGTACCCCCAATGCATTACCAAGGTAACCTTCAAAACAATTTGTCCCAACAACAAGGGGTACCCCCAACACATTACTAGGGTAACCTTGAAAACAATTCGTCCCAACAACAAGGTGTACCACTAATGCACTACTAGGGTAACCTTCAAAATAATTCATCCCAACAACAAGGTGTACCACTAACGCATTACCAAGGTAACCTTCAAAACAATTCATCCCAACAACAAGGTGTACCACCAATGTACTACCAGGGTAACCTTCAATATAATTCATCCCAACAACAAGGTGTACCACCAACGCACTATCAAGGTACCCCTCTTCAACAAAGTCAACAAGGACTTAACCCTCCTTCCATACAACAAGGAATTAACCCTCCTTATGTTCAACAAGGACTTAACCCTCCTACCATACAAAAAGGACTTAACCCTCCTTTCACACAACAAGGACTTAACCCTCCTTACAATCAACAACCTGACTTAATACTCCTTCCATACAACAAGGAATTAAACCTCCTTCCACCCAACATGGTTACCAAGGTCCCATACCTCCACCATACCAAACCTATGAACAAACAAAAAATTTAGGACAACAAGGCTACTACGCACAGGGTCCCCAAACAAATATACCAAAAATAGAGGTAGGCAGGAAACTACAAGCCATGAATCAAAGGATATTAGACATCCAGATTGGAAAACCAAAGAAGACCTACACTCTACATGATATATGTTTCTTCCCTTTTGATCACTCTATTACTATGCTCCCCTTCCCTAAAAAATTTGAAATACCAAAATTTGACAAGTACAAGGGAAAAGGAGATCCAGTAGAACATGTGAGAGATTTCACAATAGCTTGCATGGAAGTTCAAAAAAATGATTCCTACCTAATGAGACATTTTCCACGTAGTCTTACTGGTCACACTATGGAATGGCTCTCCTATCTACCACCAAGTATTAAGAGTTTTGATGAATTGACTAACAAGTTTGTAAACCACTTCTCATTCAACATAGAATAGGATTTCACCATCACTGACCTCTACAAGATTAAAAAAATCCAAGGGGAATCCTTTACATCCTACCTACAAAGATGGAGACATAAAGGAGTAGGTACAAGTGGCCTATTACTGACAAAGAACTAGTGGATATCTATGTTTCCAATGTCTAAGCAGAAATCAATTGCCAACTGTAGTAATGGAAAAAGTAGTCTTTTCCCTTACTTGGTTTGGATAATTAACATTAAAATTGAACTAATGATTTCTTGGAGTGGTGTTGTAATGTGTTGTACACATTCACACCATTCTAGGATTCTTATTTAACTAAAACATGCCTTAGTTGGTCCTTTGCAAAGGTGTTGTGAAGTGTTGTAACACACTTTCATGCTTTTCTAGGACTTATTTACTTAATTAAGCCTTATGGGCCCCATTATTAATAATATGTACATAATGTGTACCTTGTTTAAGTGTTCTAAAGTGTTTTAAGGTACTTTCACATTTATCTAGGTGGTTATTAATTAATTGTTGTTAATTGGAGTAATTAACCCCCTTTAATTCAAATTTAGGCCTTAATTTTAACACCTCCTAAAGATCTATCCCAACAATCATAATTTAATTAATAAAATATTTCATTGGGAAAATTTTGGTCCTAGTAAGTTGAGCCAGGACCTATTCACCCTTGATGGCGAATGGGTCCTCCCTTAATAGGACTCCCCTTTTTTAGATGATCCTGAATAGATTTTAATCCCTTTTTCAATCCCCAGGGGTTAGGTCCTGGTAAACTGAGCCAGGACCCATTCGCCTAAGATGGTGAATGGGTCCTCCCTTAATGAGACCCCCCTTTTTGAATTTCATTATGGTGAGAATTTAATAATGTTTCTTTCCAAATCTGGTGTAGGCCTTGATTCTTTGAATTTCAGGGTCAATCTCCTAATTTAGTATAAATAAGGAATTCGCATTGTTTTCACCTATAATTTCAAGCACTCAAGCACTATAGAAAATTGGATTTCAAAAGAGCATTCATAAGGCATTTCAAGAAAAATTTCAAGAGTTTATTGCAACAATTCAAGATTATATCATCATGACAAGGGTTTGATACATGCATTCATGTTGTTGAGCTAAAGAAGTGGATGTAGCATTGAAGATCTACTTGAAACTATTGTTCACATCATTTTCAAGGATCAAGATCTACATTCTTCATGGCCACTACATGTTAGTTTGCATATTTGTTTTACAAGTGTAGACACTTAAAAATGTCTTGAATGATATCATGCACTCGAATCAGGTATGCTAACATCATTTCTTCCTAAAATCCATCCTCTTTTTGATTAATTAATTAAATTAGCCTAGCTATCTTAATTAATTATGTCATATTCATCTATTAACCTAATTAATTTAATCGGGTTAATTCACCCCCTTTCATGCTAACATTTCGTCCTATTAAATTGAACAAATCTAATTATTTTATTTAATTCCCTAAGTCTTCTTATTTAATTGAATAACCCTAAGTTATTTAATTAAATATCATTTCACTTTCCCCCTTTTCATTAAATCACTTTATTTAATGAATATCATATAAATTCCCCTAATTGCATAATTAAACCTCTGTTTAATTACCAATTACTAATTAATCTAATTCCCCCCCACTTGCAAGGGAATATTCCAGGGGAATATTCATCCTTTGCACATTCCTCCAAAAGGAATATTCCCATGGAATATTCCTTCCCCTTTTGCACATTTAAACTTTGTTTTAATTTGCTAAATGTCCATTTTCCTCACCCATGATCTAATATTCCAAAGAATATTCTCTCTCCTCACTCATTTGAAAAAGGGGAATATTCCTTTTCTAACAAACTTACTTGACTTCTTGTGCAAGTTAACTTGTGACTTCTTGTGCAAGTTAAAGTGTGTTTGTTTGGATAAAGGTGATCCCTTGATTAAATATCATCATTGATTCTCATCCCTTGATGAGAATCCATGATCCATGCCTCCAACTTCTTTCATCCTTGACTATTGATTAACCTTTTTAATCTCACCCCTTCATTTCTCATTTGCTTCCATCTTTTTTAGAGAAAACTCAAGTTGTTGAAATCACTCACAATCACACTCATATTTAGCATTTATTTAGTATCATTTTAGCTTACTCGCATTAATAAGCTTAGATTCCATTAATGGCTTCCATGATAACATAGATGCATACATTTAACTTGTTTATTAATTAGGGTTTTAATCTTTTTTAGCTTAAAATCCATTTAGATTAGCTTTACACTCACATATCTTGATCATCATAGCATAAATCATGTTAAAATAGCTTGCATCATGTTAGTTTAGCATTTAAATCATGTTTCATCACACATCTCACAATGGTATAATCAATTTTCTTTAATAAAACTGATTGAAACAAGTTCATTTATCCATGGGATTAGGAAAGGGTCGTCATTCCACATCAATGTGACACCACTCCCCCAATAGGATAAGTTTCAATGTCTTATATTAGAGGTTTTATCAAGCTTTCATGATTTAATATGGTATTTTTAATGGCTTCTATATCTTTTCATAAATTGAATGATTTCTATTGGATTGACGTTTAGTGGCTTCATTACGCTTCGTATCCTCATGGATCAAGTGTAGTTGGCCCATACTAATTTTTTGATCACATTTTAGTGCTAGAAGGAGGGCATAACTGATCACATTTAATGATTTTTTTTCTCTCAATGTTCATCTTCTAGTTTTTGTAGATACAACGATGCTCCAGGGGATTTCAGCAACACTTTTGTAAGGCATCACCATATAGCGACACTATTACCATCTCATACAATGACACCTAACTAATACACTGTCACTGATTAAAATAAATAACGACGCTAATACTTTTTAGAAGTATTGAAGATTTACAAATGGCGATGCTACCAAATAGCGACACTAAAATTGTCACTGTCCTTCTACAGAGCGATGCTCATTTGATTTATGGTGATGCTATCATGAATAGTGATGCTCTTTTTCTGGTAAGCAAAAACAGTGTGATCATCTAATCACTAACATGTCTCTGACTTTGTTATGGTTTTTAAGCTAACTAGGTTTTGTAGGTTGGACGATAAAAGTTGAAGTGAAGAAGCATTCTTGTCTTTAAATCTTATACTTGTAACAAGTGTTTCGACACTTTTGGAGCAATTATAACCCATTTATGATGCTTTTCATTTTATGCTTTAGGACCACACTAGCTTTCAATTGGGGTTTAAAATGAACGCTCAAATTGGTTAAATTGAACCCTCACATCATTTTACTTTGGGTTTAAAATTGAATAATACAACTTAACACTTCATTTGGTGCTTAAAATAAACTTACCTTTGCTTTGAGGATTAAAATTAACAAGTGTTTTCTATGTCTTGTGGTTTACATTTTTGTCATTGAATGTGTATACTCTTCTCTTGTACCACTCGGCGATCTTGGGAATCAAAAGCATTCCTTTGACATTTTGTATAATTACCTACATATTTTGATTTGGATTAAAATGAACCCCATGCTAGTGTGAGGAAAAGGAATTGCAAATGCTCTCTCCTTGCGTCATCCAACTTGGGAGATCGAACAACAAATGTAATTCCTTGCTTTTGTATACCTTTAGAGGGCCTGCCACCCACTTCGAAAGGTGGGAACAACCCTTGTGGTATAGAGCTAAAGCCAAGCCCTTTCAAACTGCCATATAAAAAATGTTTTTATGACGAAATTCATAAGAAACAGGTGTGGATGTGTCATACCGACAAGTGCCACCCTTAGTGTCCATGTGACACGTCAAAATCCTTTCTTAGGAAGGGACTGGGAGGCCTCTTGATTGAAATAATCTTGAGCTAATATTTCCACGTGTATAGCCACCTTGTATGAAAGTCCTTACTAAGAACCAATTGTTTACAAGCCAAAAACCCTTATGCTTGTTGGTGCAGGAATGGTCGTTCCGAAGCTGCCCCACATTTTACTATTTATTTTTGAAACAAGAAAATCCTTATTATATTTGGATCTTCAAGATTTGAGATTTGGTGGTACCGAGAAGTGTGTGTCGAGTAAGGGGGAGCCAGTGTCACCAAATATCTAGATGTTCGCATTGTCTTAGTGTTTGGAGAAATCCAAATGGGATTCAACTAGTATCTTCTGAACCTAAGGAGGTAAATGCTTGTGAGTCCATTTAATACTTTTTTTGTTTCCAAAACGTTGCAAACAAACATTCACAATTTTCCTCAAAACTTCAAACCCTTTGGTCTAAGTATGGATACACTTTGAAATAGCCTTCATATTAATGCTTGTCCTACGGATTTCTATCCTTAGAGATTTCTAAATATCTTGACTTATATCTCAATCCATACTTCCCAAAGTTAACATAGGAAACTATGGCTTCAACGTCATTATTTTCACAAAATAGACCTTGTGAAATTTATGATGTTTTTGACATAAACATTTAGTTTGAACTTAATCAAGACAAGTGTTAGTGGTAAAAGAAACTCATCTAAGAAAGATAACTTGAAAAATTGAACCCCACATGACCATTTGGCATCTAATCGCTCTAGTTGAACAACCTGACCTTACAGGTGCTATCATTCAACCAAACTTTGAATTAATTAAGGGAGAACAAACCAATATAATTAGTAGTTTGAGAAGCTTCAATTTTGAAACAAAGGAAACACCCATTTAGTGGAGAAATGTAACAAAAATCTTAGACAAAGAAGATTCCTACAAAATGATATTGTGGTTGGAAGGCCCATATTACCACCACCTGCGTGGCAATAAATATCCTCTTTTCTTCCATAAACTTGAACTTTTTGAAATGATTTCACGTAAAATTAGAATTCGAAGAGAAGTTCTACATTCTGCCACTTCAAACTTAGGAATCATAGACAAAAAGCTATCAAACAACACCTTTTAGCACTTTACCAAAATAGAAATAGGTTGGTATACAACTTCTATAAAGGTGCTTCAAGGAACAATCCAGACTTGTATGCATTCTTTTGGAGTCAAAACCCCTATCTTTTTCATGATCTTGAACCTATCTAAATCATTGGGTCTTTAGGATTTGAAAAATTTAGAGGTCTAGCATGTTTCTCACTACTTTTATCTTATCAAAAAAAGGTTCACTTTAGGTCAACATTGGGTCAAACATTTCATCCACCCGTTCATCAAAATCCAAATTTCACTTCAACAAACTTTGCAAAAAACTTGAATATACCAACACTTTTGGACTTAGACATCTATCAACCAACCCATAACTTAGTCACTTTGTATGAGAAATGAATCCTTTTCCATGCATTTGGTTAAGTTAGTTATCATCTTTGAACTAGTTTATCTTGAAGGTCACAAGTCTACCCTAAAGGTTCACAAGTTCATAAACATCCTTTATCCAAACATCAAAACATCAAACCTAAGTCAAAAGTGTTGTCCTAAAACATTTGCAAAAATCACTCCCCATATAATTCATCTTTTCATTTCCCACTAACATCATTTCTCCAAAAAGACTTAGAGCATCCCTTTTACCTATATTTGAGTCAACTAGAGAGTTCAAACATTACAAATCTCAACACAAATTTCCTAGAGGTGACCCAAAATTTATGGTAAACACAAGATCACAACACAAGAGAATCATGGAGAAAACCAAAGTCACATTTACCTCAAGTGATCCTAATCTTTTGGAATTTGATCCGAGAATTCATGTTACTCCATCACAACAACCTTCGTCACCATCAGGGCCATATGAGATAGAAGATGTCATGAATAATCCATTTGGACTTACTAGGGAAGAAATCATGGAGCATCAAGCCTTAGAAAATATAGTTCCCAACTCCCCATTTTTTTTGCACAATAATTAACACAAGGCTTGACTTCATCCACTATTCAAACAACTCCATCACTAGGGCTCAATCAAACACCAACACTTTGTATTGCAGCTAGTCTTGCTAAGGACTTTGGCCATACTCTTCCATTTGAAAGCAACACACTTGTGGGTACCCTCAATACCAATCCTCCATCCCAAACAACCACTTGGACACCTACATTTGGTGCTCCTCCCATTCCCAAGGATCCCCAACATCCATATAAATCACTTACACTTCATTACTCCACAACAACCTCAACATATCGAGGACACCCCTCTTCATCCATACCCATGAGTACCACAAGTGTGCCCAACATCACGCAAAGTAGTGTGGACCAAGTATCACAAGTAGACCCAAAAGTTAAAGGGAATACCCTCACACAACATCATCCTTTAACACAACATGGAGCATCTTCATCCAATCCTCTCGTTGATACATCAAACCCAACAATTGACCAACACACATTTATTCCATCCATCATCAACCCACATCAAAACAATCCCTTGATCACAAACCCCATCAACCAAGGTAATACCTTGACCACATCCCAAATACAAGGGAATCTCCAAAACATCGATCAAGGGAACCCTTTCAATCAGTGGACTCAAGGTCCTAATGTGCCCTTAACATCGCAATATTTAACAACATCATCATCATCTTTACTGTTTGTCTCCCAAGTCATGCAAAATCAAATGGGACCTCAAAATTATATTCCTCCACCCCAATCCACTATCTTACAAGGAATGTTAAAACAATGGAATCCACAACCTCTCATCAACAACAATATGCAACCCATGCCAAACATCAACACCCAAAAACCATCACAGGTGTCCCAACCACTGATTGATCCTACCTTGCAAGCACATGTCCTAGCTTTACAACAAGCACAACAGGCTTATTAGTAAGCAATCTAGTAGTAGAAACAACAACAAGCATCCCTAGCAACACACCAATAACATTAAGCACAATAAGAAGCCTTAGCAGCACAACAAGCATACTTAGTAGCCCAACAACAACAACAACATCAAGCAGCCTTAGTAGCCCAAAAAAAACAACAACATCAAGCAGCCTTAGCAACACAACAAGTAGCCCTAGCAGATCAACAACAAAAACAAGCCCAACAACCACAACAAGCTCAACAATATGCCCAGTTCAACAACAATTGCTCGCACAAAAACAACAACAAAAGGGTTTATACTATAACCCTTAACAAAAAATTGTCAACCCAAACACATTAGGAACATATATGCCTACACCATCATCACCTTATCCTACACCACCATACACACCATACAATACATCATCATATCAAAATCCCACGTACACTTCCTCCACCATCCCACAATATGCAACATATGTTCCTCCACCAAGTCCACCAGACGATATGGCATCACAACTCAAGGTGTTAACATAAGAAATGTAGGATATCTGAATGGGGAAAATGAAGAAACCCCATACACATAACCATTTTCCATATCCATTTGATCGAAACATTGCAATGGTGTCATTCCCTCCCGGTTTTGAAATCCCCAAATTTGAAAAATACAAAGGGGGAGGAAGTCTTGTGGACCATATCAAAGAGTTTAACATCATGTGTATGGAGGTCACCTATAATGAGTCATATTTGATGCGCCTCTTCACATGAAGTTTAACAGGTCCTACCATGGACTAGTTTTCTCAATTACCTCAAGGTATCAAAAATTTCCAAGAAATCATTGAAAAATTCATAGATCACTTATCCTTCAATGTTGACATGGACATCAACTTAGAAGAGTTATACACTCTCAAACAAAACAAAGGAGAATCTTTCGCCAATTTCTTACAATGATGGAGGTAAAGAGAAAGTAAAAGCAAGTGGCCAATTCTCGATGAACAACAAGTGGGCATTATCATAGCAAATCTAGATCCAGATTTTTCCTTCCACTTAAAAATGCAGTGCATCACATCTTATGAAGAGCTTGTTCTTAGGGCCTTAACATCGAGAGAGCTCTAATCTCATAGGGAAATGATCAAGCATACAAAGACAACCATCCATCAACTAGTTCAAATGGAAAACCTCGTGTCTAGGCTAAGAATAAGAATGTAACAAATGATGGAGTGGTAGATGTGAAGGTGGTCCTAAGTGCTCCTAGGCCAAACAACAATCAAATCACTAGTGTTCAACCAGCTGTGCAACAAACAACACCCCCATAAAATAATCAGGTCAACAACACCAAAACACAATAGAGACGAACACCTAACACTTGAACAACTATCCAAAACACAAATATACATAGTTGTCAGAACCTATTGAGACTATCATGAATAAATTGGTAGAGTCAAACTTAATAATGCTTCCAAATTTCAAAAACTACCAAGAACCACAAGATAAACCACCCTAGTGCAATGAAAAAGATCTTTGTGACTTTCAAAAAATAAAAGGACATAAGACAACAAACTGGATGCGACTCAAAAACATTATCCAAGATCTTATAGAGAGTGACACCATATCTATTGAGGTACTATCCAGTAATCATGATCTTAAGATATACAAGACCCCTATGTCAGATCATAACAAAGGAAATGCCACTGAGAAAGCTAAGGATTACACAAATGTGTAGCATACCTATTCCAATGTGGTCGCTTCTTGTGATAGCGTCATTACCGTCATCACCATCAAAGGACCTAGTGTAGAATGTGGATTCACCACACGACATGGTAAGGTCGCCATCCAAGGAGTCCCATCTCAATCTAGGGCACAACCTACTTAGCCAACAACAAGCACTAGCAAGTACAATCTCTTAGATCAACTTAAGAAGACCCCCGTACAAATTTATATCTTAGAACTATTGAAGCTATCCCCCGCGCATAGGGAAATCTTAGAGGAAGCTTTGTCTGTCATCCACCCTCGAGGATATAGATACAAAGCAATTTCAAGCTATGGTAGGGCATATCACTAATCATCTCCTCACCTTCTCAGAGAAAGATCTACCATTGCAACCATCTCATAATCGTGCTTTACACCTTGAGGTCATTGTTCATAAGAACAAGGTTAAAAACATCTTATTAGATGGAGGTGTTGACCTGAACATTTGCACCCTTCAGTTGATCAACAATCTGGGTTATTTAGAGGATACTATTGAGAAAAAAAAAGAGCACCACCATTAGAGTATATGATGATCAAAAGTGGGTATCACAAGGAATCATCACCCTACCCATCCAAGTGGGCCCCATTATCGTAGAAACTACATGCCAAGTGTTAGACCTTGATCTTCTCTACAACATCTTGCTTGGTCGACCCTGGATCCATGCCCTAAAATTTGTAGCTTCAACCTACCATCAGTGTGTAAAGTTTCCTTTCGAGGGTAGAGAGGTTACCATCCATGGAGATCCTAAGCCTTTTTACTACTACAAGAATCTTGAGGCCAATTTCTATAAGATCCCCCAAATACCCAAGAATGACGAAGGGCCTACACCTTCTACCTCTTTTGTTGACCCATCATCCCTTGCATCTACCTCAAAAACAAAGACACCCATTGTGCAAAACATACCCAACATCAAAGCATTGATATAGGATGATGGTTTTGGAAACTATAAGCTAACGAAGGATACTTTTGTATTGGGAGAGGGGTGATCCCACAATACTGGTTTACAATTTTTGGCCAAACTAGACACTGAAATAATTTTTTCTAACTAAATCTTCACTTCCGGGCACCTATAGTGGCTAAACCGTGAGGAATTTAAAGATGATGCAAACTAGTTATTTGTGACATTTTGTCTGTAGATTCTAAATATATTTTTTTCAAATTTTTTGAATTATATTGCATTTATTTTTCCATCTCCTTTGAAAACTAGTTTTTTTTAGTAAACAACATTTTTAAGGAGTGATGCTCACCGTATAACGCATAATTTTTTTTCCATGAAAGATAAAATTCTATTTTTTTCTAATTTAGATTTGTAACTATGATATCTAGTGCTTCCAATTGGTTTAATAGTGTTTTATTGAATATTTTTTCCTTAATCAAGTTCCAAAGTCAAACCAATTACAATTCAGACATAGGCGGATCGTATAACACATAACTTTTTTTGTATGTATCAAAATTCAAAAAGAAAATTGTTGGATCAAGGACTTCAATATCTAGTGCACTCATATTTTTCAAAAATTTTTTTTGATAATCTGCTTTTTTTCCACATGTGCAGAACAGACAACTTGATTTTTGGTGAAAAACCTATGTTTAATAAAACTAAAAAAACAAATACATAATAAAGCCAAAACATATTAAAATTATATTCATTGGATAGCTCGTTCTGAGGACTACCATCATCTAGTGGGGTTTGTGAAGTCTCCTCCATTTTCATCCTCAACCCAAGCTTCGAAGCGCAAAATTTTGGACTTTTTTGGTGCCAGAGGGTGAGAGGTTGGAAAAGGGGGGTTTCGGGTGAACCAAGGTTCATTCAAACCCTAGTTCATTTGAACCCCCTTTCGAAAAATGTTTTCTTTGTGTTTTTTGGCAGGAATGGTGGGAACTTGCATTTAATTGGTTCTCTCAAACCATGGTTCATTTGAACCCTGTTTTGGTTCGCTTGAACCAAAGGGTTCATTCGAACCCCAAAAACCAATTTTTTTTGCATGGGGTCATTTTTTGCAACTTTTCCTTCCTCACTCAAATTGTAAACCACTTTTGTGGGTTTACCTAGAGCTGCCTCCTCCCAAATCTCATGGGAAACCCACACCTAGAAAAAATGTCCCTAAAACTATCAAGATGGCAACTACTACCTTCACCAAATGGGGGGACGTGAACAAAGAAGATGTCAATGAGGAAGATATCTCTAAACTGCTCTATCAAGGTGAACTACCCGTCCCTATTCTTCCCATGGAAGATGACAAAAAAATCTTGCAGCTAATGAAGGGAATGGGGTATACAAAGAATGAGAAACTAGGATAAAATGACAATGGTTTGCTAGAGCCTATCATTCCTGAGAAATTTCTAAAGAATCTCAACCTAGGTTGTACTACTAGCAAGTTTACGCTTATTGGAAAAGGTACTTTTGCTAAACGGACCGAGGCTTCCTCTTGGTTACCAACATCGCACAATACTACCCTAGATGACTTCTCCCTCGATGTTGCTAACCTATTTGAGAATAATTCTCTCTTCATGATATCTACATCATCCTTTAGCCCAAACAACCGACCAAATTAAATACACCTAGTATACCCGCAACTCATTGACTTGGACCAACCAGGACCACCAATTCTAGATTTATTCAAAAATAATGAAGCGATCTCAAAATTCATGGGACTTCATGACAACTTATCATGGGTAGATCACAAGGCTGGTTTTGACATAGAGCTTGACATAAGGGCATACTACGGGGAGACAATTGAATCCTTCAGTCGTCAAATTGATGACATGCAACTAATTTGTAGATCTTTGAGTGAAAACCACACTATGGTACTCTTTGATCCTAAAATAGTAAAAATAAAGGACACATCCAAGGGTGAAAACCTCTCTGATGCACCCAAAGATGAAGGATTCAATCTCCCCCTTAGTGTGATACATCTAGAGAAGTCAACAATTTTAGCAGAAAAGGCCACTCCAGTAAATGTGGGAACAAAAGAAGCACCCAAGATCACTTTCTATGCCAAATCCTTGTTGGATGAAGAACATAAGAACCTAGAAGCATTCCTGAAAGAGAAAAGAGCTAACTTTGCATGGTCATATATGGTTATGCCAGGGCTTGATCCAAAAGTGGTTGTGCATCATCTAGTAGTCTATCCTGAAGCCAAACCAGTAAAAAAAAAGTTAAAGAACATGCACCCTCAGATAGCGCTCTTGATGAAACTGGAGTTACCAAAGCTTCTTGACGTTGGATTCATCTGACCATAGATTATCCTGAGTGGGTTTCAAACCTGGTACCAGTCTCCAAACCCATTGGGGGCATCAAAATATGCACTGATTTCAAAGACTTAAACAAGGCATGCCCAAAGGATGATTTCCCTCTTCCTAACATCGACATCATAGTGGATTTAATAGTTGGGCATGAAATGCTATCACTCATGGATGGTTTTTCAAGATATAATCAAATCATGATCACCAAGGAGGATCAACATAAAACCGCATTCACTTGTCCATGGGGGACATATTGCTAGAACATGATGGCATTTGGGCTAAAGAATGCAGGAGTGACCTATAAAAGAGTAATGACCCTCATCTTTCATGACATGATCCACAAAATAGTTGAAGATTATGTGGATGATATTTTGGAAAAATCAAAGAAAAGGAGTGAGCACATACAAGTCTTGGGACCCATCTTTGATAGGCTCGAAGAGTATAAGGTACAACTGAATCCAAAATAATGTGTCTTCGGGGTAACATCAGGAAATCTCTTGGATATATCATCTCACATAGAGGGATAGAAGTTGATCTAGCAAAGGTAAAATCCATCCTAGAAATGGAACCACCACAAACATTGAAGAAGATGAGAAGGTTACATGGAAGATTGTAGTCCATCAGGAGGTTCATAGCACAACTATTAGACAAAATCCACCCTTTCTCACATCTTCTCCATAAAAGAATAACTTACAAGTGGGATGAGAAGTGTGATAAATATTTCCAGTAGATCAAGGATTATCTATTGACACCTCCAGTGCTCATGTCATTGATACCAAACAAACCATTGATTCTATATATCTCAGCAACATTAGCAACACTAGGTACTCTTTTAGCACAATAGGATGAAAATGGAAATGAAAGGGCTATTAATTACATCAGTAGGAACTTGGTGGGATATGAAATGAACTATTCATCCATTGAGAAAGCATGCTTAGCATTGGTTTTTGCTTCACAAAAATTCAGACACTACATGTTGTCACATCAAATCAAACTCATGGCAAAGATTGACCCATTAAAATACCTATTATCCTAAGCAACTATCATTGGGTGAATGGCCAAATGGGTAATGATCTTGATGGAATTTTACATAGATTATGTGGAGCGCAAGGAAATCAAAGGACAAGTGACCATAGACCAACTGGCAGAGGCACCTATCTACGTAGAGCATCCATTAATATCTGAATTCCCAGATGAATTAGTATTCCTTGTCAATGCAACAAATCAGTGGAAGATGTACTTTGATGGATCATTCACCCAACATGGATCAGGGGTGGGTATTCTTTTCATCACCTCTTAAGTTGATTGCATTCCAAATTCATACAAGTTATCATTCCCATATACTAACAACATTGTTGAGTATGAAGCCCTAATCATAGGTCTAAGGATAGCAGTTCAATGGAAGATACAAGAAATGAAAGTCTATGGAGACTCATAGCTGGTTATCAACCAAGTTAATTACAACTACCAGACTAAGGATGAAAATATCACTCCTTACAAGAAGATGGTAGAGAATCTTAAGAAACTTTTCATTGATATAACTTTTGAGCAGATTCCTCTTATGAACAACTGAGCAACAAATGCTATGGGAATGATTGGATCATTGTTAGACATGTCGCATAATTTCCTTCAATGTGAATTCTTGGTGGAACAACTTCTCGTACCAACTTTCAAAATCTTAGAATTTGAATTTGTGTGTGTCATTGTTGGTTCCGGATCCCTGTGGTATCATGACATATTCACCTACCTAAGCAAAGGAACCCTCCCATCTGATATCACCTCCAACCTTAAAAAGACCTTTGTTAAGAAGACATCTCAATTCATGATCCTAGGTGATACTTTATACCATTGAAGCATCGAGGGGACATTACTACGATGTCTTAACCAAGAGGAATCCTTGACCGCTTTAACAAAAGTACATGATGGAATATGTAGCTCCCATTCTAGCGGTATGAATTTAGCTAAGAAACTGTTGAGGACGGGGTACTATTTTCCAACCATGGAAACAAAATCCCATCAGTATGTGCAGAAGTGTGTCTAGTGTCAACAGCATAGAGATTTGATTAATGCATCAACTTAGGAGTTGCAACCAATGATTATGCCTTGGCCTTTCTCATAGTGGGGGCTTGACCTCATAGGAAAGATTACCCCAACCTTATCTAATGGCCACAAGTTTATCATAATAGCCACTAAGTACTTTACCAAGTGGGTCAAAACCATTCCTATGACCTACATAATGGGGAAGCAAATTGTCAAGTTTATCATGAATTGGCTCATCTATCATTATGGTGTTCCACAAACCCTTATCTCAGACAATGGAACACCCTTCAAGAATTAGGATGTGAAAGAACTATGTCAAAGATTCAACATCCAACACCGATTCTCTACCCCATATTACCCCCAAGGAAATGGTCAAGCTAAGGCTACAAACAAAACCATTTTGAAGATCCTAAAGAAAAAAGTCAATGAAGTTGGTCGTGACTGGCATCTGTAGTTAAATCCCACTCTTTGGGCCTATCAAACGAGTATCCATGTGCCTACAAGTGCAACCCATTTCTCCTTGGTCTACGGATTAGAAGCCATCTTACTTATTGAGGTCGAGCTTTCGTCGCTGCGAGTGTCACTACAGAACCTAATCACTGATGAAGAGTACAAAGTATCTCGGCTAAATGCGATAGAATTCTTGGATGAGCATCGTCTTGATGCTCTTAATCACTTGCAAGTATATCAAAACCAACTGAAACAAATCTATAACAAGAAAATCAAGTGTCGGTCTTTCTAGGTAGGGGATCTTGTCATAAAATAGAATCAAAAAAATCTTCTAGATTAGGATAGTAAAGGAAAGTTTGAGCCTAATTGGTTAGGCCCCTTTTTCATCACAACAAGTTATGGATCATGAGCATATCAATTGTCAACACCTGAAGGTGAACCCTTGTAGGAACCAACCAACAACTTGCATCTTAAAATTTTTTATGCCTAGTCTTAAAGGGTGTAAATATAAAAATACAAAAAAAATAAAAAAAATGATCAAAATCCAAAAAAAAGGATTGAAAAAAGTAAAGAAAAACAATCATCCTCTAGTGAAAACCACTTCGGTGGCACTTTGGGAAAGTACCCTGGTGAAAACCTAGAAAACATGCACTTTGCGTAAATAAAACACCTCCATCTACCTAGGCTCTTTATCCTATCATTCCATCACATCATTCATCCTATTTCTTCCATCACCCATCCATGTCTGCATCATAGCTTGATATTGTGAAGTATCATATCCCCTTTAGTACTACTTGGTGTATTCCAAAGGTCAGTTTATACTACCTATATCGAGGTAGTCTATCATATCACACTTGGGGAAATTCGGAATGGATCGGATTGGGTTCTTGTATATCTTAAGATTATCAAAAATCCCAAAAAAAATTGTAAAACGTTCATCAGAAAATTCCAAAAACATTTGCAAAATCTTGTGCAGCTAAAATCCAAAAACATTCAAAAATTGTAAATTTAAAATCCAAAACATCCAAAAACGCGTTCGTTGAAAATCTCTAAATAGGTTAAAACATTGAAAATCTAAAAATAGTACCTTGTCAAACTACGTTGTCTCTGAGCTTGAACGTAGGCAAGGCCATAATTGATGTGCCCCCGAGACACCCTAGGTCAGTTCTTTAGGAGTCCGTCGAAATAAATTGTCAATCTATCAACTCTTCATATCTCATCTTCAATAAGTCAAGTCAGTTGAACTACGTGGTCTTTGTGTGTATAACATAGGCAAGGCTTATATTTGATCAGCCCCTGAGGCCCCTAGGATAGGTCTTCTAGGTTAGGTTCTTGGTTGAAACTCAGAAAACCCCTAAACATACAAATATCAAAAAAGCCTTAAACATCCAGATATCAAAAAACACAAAAACATTAGAAAATATTCAAAAGACCTAAACAACATCAAATATCTCTGAAAATCCTAAAAATAACCTCAAATAATCACAAACCAAAACATTCATACGAACTTTCAGAAATACCAAAAACAACCTCAAAACATTTTCAAAATACCAAAAACATTGAAATATTTAGTGTTTTGCAGTTTTCGCACACACGCCCCACTTGGAGTAGGGACCCTCTTTTCGTATGTCTTTTGACCTTTGGTTTTATTGGACTTATCTTTCTGAGATCTTGACATGTTGGTTTTGCTGGCCTTGACCTTGCCCTGAGGCTTAAATTGGTTAAAATTGAGTTTGAGGCAAAATCCGGGTTTTCACCTAGGTCCGGGATTTTCCAGCTCCGGCAGATTTCACGGGCCCTGGTTCTTTGTCTGTTTCTGGCTGGATTCTCTGAATCCGGGTTTTTATCCGACTCCAAGATTTTCCGGTTTGGACGGATTTTCCCAGACTTTGCCAAAATCCCGAACTTCGTCATTTCCCCGGTTTCTGCATTTCCGCGAAATCTGCGTTTCCGCGTATCTTGAGATTTTCTGATATTATGTCTCGGGCTCGGGTTCCGGATTTGTCAGAAGTGTCTTGTCGCTCATTAATGACCAGGATACCTTTGCTCGGACGGGTATATGGGCGGATTTGAAACCTTTTAAGCGTCATTCTGACTTCATCGTTCACCTTGCTGATTGCTCTGGCGATTAAGCGTTTCATTTGAGCTTTGAAGATTGATCTCAAGTGGCTTGTGCGTGTGGATTGTTGGGTGTCGGTGCCTGGATTTGCGTTGCCTGGGCGTGTTCATTTTGTAGTTTGCTTCTCCAAAGTTCGAGTTTCGTCTGAATTGATCCATGGTATGTTATTGATGGCCCCTCTTGTTTGTTTACGCAATGATTGAGTTTCCCGTATTGATTGGTGGTCATTTCATGTCGGCTCATGTTAGCCACGATTTCCTTCCTATCGAGTTAGGGTTTGACCCATTTTTCGAAGGAACTCATCACCCACGCCATATGAGCGCTATTTATCCATTAGACGGTGGGTGCGTCCGTTCGGGGGGTTCCGGGTTAGATTGTTTGCCCTTTTTATGCAAAATTTTCCATCTGCGAGGTTAGGGATGTCTTGGTACTTGGCCCAGAATAACAGATTTGTGGTGATTTTCCAAGCTTACCCTTGTATTACGCTGACCCCCGCCCTGAGAGGATTCAAAGTGCCTTAGACTGATTTTTATCGAATGATATTTTAAAACCATGGACTCACCCTGGTTCTCATGGCGGGAGGTTTTTCATCAAAATTAGGGCATCGCCATTTCACCATGGGAATTCATCATTTGAAGGCTTTGAGAGTTTGGAACCATTTGCATTCTGAATTTTATTGATTAGCATCAACTTCAAGACCGTTAGAATCCAAGTGGAAAGATTGCATCATCGTTCGGTCGCCAGTTCGCGTGTCATTGTTCGTCGGGTTCTCCTGGTGTCCGCGGAATTTTTGCACACCCGAATTTTCCCGATTTAGGCTTATTCTGCAGACTGGAGTAATTTTCAAAACATTTCTAGCTGTCCACGAAAATCCGTCGCATCCAGATTTTTCCGGTTTTCCTGTCTGGCCTTATCCTTTTTGATTTTTCGAAGATAGGACTAATTGAGTGAATGCTAATTGCTTAATTCTTGTTGCTAACAAGTAAATTTCATGATAATCTAATAATTTTTGGGCTGTACTAACGATTTATGTGACTTATGATGACTTGGCAATAGGAATCCATCTGGGTCGGATTTCTCCAAAATTCTGCCCCAACTGGATTTTCCCGATTTACATGGTTTTCCCGGACTGCTTCATTTCTCCGGATTTTCAAAGATTAGTAGTTTGCGATGGATTTTAATTGCTTTATATAATTTTATGCTAACCTTTGGATTGAAATATGCATGATAATTAAATACTAATGATGTCTTTTGTGAGTGCAGGCCGAATCAAGTAAAGCTGCTGTCGGGAAATCTAAGGGTGGCACGGAGGGGTCATCCATTTCTGAGGCAGAATGATTAAGATTGGATATCAAGAGTCAGCTTCCTGAGAGCAGGATATCCTCCGTATGGTTTGAAGTGTTTGATACTAATGTGGGAGCTTGGAGGTATGAAGAGTTTAAATAGAGGACAGCTGAAAAGGATCTATCAGCCTTAAGAAATGGAATGATGAAGTCCGGACTTGTGCATGTGGCTGGTTTTCCTCCAACGATCCAATGTTATGAGATGATTCTTGAGTGTGCTCGGCAGTATGATTTTGATACACAAAGGGTGGTCAGTACTGAGGGGAGGGTCTTGGCTAATTTCAGTCATGTCTCCATTGCTCAGGCCTTTGACATGCCTGACCTGCCTTTAGTGTGTGCTCTGAACATAGACACGGCCAAAACATACTATGAGAATGAGCCAGTCAAGGCTCAACAGATAATATATTCATGGCTAGAGAAACCAAAGTCCCACCATTCTAAATTGCCTAAGCAGTTGCACAGAGTTAAGTTCAGGTCGGATGTTTATGATGCCATAACATTTTTGAGCAGAGCGGCTGGTTTGAAGACTGCCGGAGTGCTAGAGAGTTGGATGGTCCACATGATCACCAAGGTTGAGCAAGGAACTAACTATCACTGGGCAGGGCTTATTAGTGCTGAAATTGACAAATAGCTGAGGAATGTTCTGGAGACTAAGAGGTTCACTATGTCCTCTTATGTCATATATGTGTTAGCCAGATTCTACCCATATAGGGGTTTGAATCCACAAGGGACACTCAGACAAGACATAATCTATGAGATCTATCTAGAACTGCACCTGGGACACAAAGACTACCACAGGGCTAATGATGCCTTCACGATGCATATCACCAGGATGCTCCAGAATGCTGAACATATGAGACTGTCGGATGGAGCCAAAGGGCTGATAAAGAATTATGGCGCCTGGTTCATCCAATTTCCCACCTTCACCTACCTTAGAATTGATGGATGCCCGGTTGCTCCATATAGGTTACCTCGGTATCCTAATGATCACATTGTTTTGTTGGAGGTTGTGAGGCAGATTTGTGAGTTTGATGCCATTGTGAAGAAAGAAAAGCATAAGACAGGCTTCGGTGGAGATTTTCCTCTTGGGATTGGTGTGGCAGAAGTGTGTCCTTCCATCCAGTCAGCACATACTGCAGGAGAAGAGTTGGCAGCGTATGGTTTCTCCTTCCATTCTAAGAGGATGAACTTTGATATCATAGGAGAGGCACAGAAGAAGGCCACTAGGGAATACCGGCATAAAAGTGACCTAGAGGACTATTGGGCCAACATCAAAGATGATCTTGAGGCCAGGAAGAAAAGGTATTCCAGACTCCCTATCGATGCAATCAGACAGTACAATGTTAAGTTGATCCCAGACCAACTAGAAGATGATGGAAACCTGGTACAGGATCATGCTTATGAAGCTGTGAAAGACAGGTCAGTCGGGGATATCAATTGGAATGAGGATGAGGTTACAGAGTTAGAAGACCTAATGGCCCCGGTTATGAAATTCACCTCTTCCTGGTTGAAGCATAAGGTTTGGGAGCTGGAAAGCGAGAAGGTAACTTGTACCTTCAATTTGATGGGAGACCTCAATCCCATGTCTACTTCAAAGGAATCCGGGGATGATGACCCCAAAGGGAAAACTGCAAAGAGCTCACCGTTCAAGATAAAAATCAGAGGACCCAAGGAAAGTGAGCCTGAAACAAAAAGGAGGCCAAAAGGAAAAAGGAGATGGCAGACTTTGAAGCTTAGCAAGTCTTCTGATGAGGAAGAGTTGGAAAAAGAAAAAGAGGAGGATGCTCCTCCACCACCGAAGAAGACAAGAACCTCCAGAACTTCAAAGAAGAAGGGTCAGGTTGCCTCAACAGATGAGCCCCCTATTGTGGATGTGGAGAGTTCAGGAGGAGAAAAGACAAAAGTTTACATGAGGAGATCTAGGACTCCCTCTCCGAAGGACACTGTGCAAAAGATGGATCTTCCTCCAAAGTCACCAGTCACGGAGCCATCCAAGGTTGCTTCTCCTCCACCAAGCGCACCTGAGCTGGAAATTCCGGAGGAGCATGAAATTAGCGGAGATGCGGAGCTCTTCAAGGAAGGGGCAATCTTTAGTGAAGCAGCAGAGCTGGAAGTTGAAGAGGAGGAAAGACGTACTTCTCCTTTGGTGCAATATGAAGATTCTCCGGAAAGTGACAGAGGTCATGGATCACCTGAGCCGGAAGAAGACATCCCTACTAAAACCCCATCACCGGTACAACCAGAGGTGGAGCTTGAAGAAACTGATCAAGGTGAGCAGCTCCCTGAGAAAGAGGAGGATAGAATAACTGTAGAGGAAGAAGAGAAAATGACAGAACAACCGGAAGAAGTCAGAACAGAAGAAATCCGGGTAGAGCCTGCAGCCCCGGACTGGCTAGAAAAGGAGATTGCAAGAAAGAAGCAGGTGGTAGTTGAAGACACTCCTTTGGATTGGGATGAAATGCTTTCCAAGATTGGCAAAGGGAAGAAAAGGAAGGCAGCTAAGGTGGTGTCCAAGGTGGAAAGAGATGAGGCAAATAACAGGGTCATCCACATTGCCACTCCTGCCGCAGACAAGACAAGAGAGGAGGTCACTGGTCAAGATTACAATGTGCAAACTATCAACCTTGGACCGGCCTCCATGGAACAGGACATTGAAGAATATGAAGGGTCAAGTGCTGTGATTATCGGTAGGTTGAGGAAAGAGACCCAAACCAAGCATGAGTTGAAGAAGGAGAACGAAAGACTTAGGAAATGCTTGGAGGAAGTAATGAAGCCTCTGCAGTCTCTCCATCCTTCTTCTTCTGCTACTCCTGGCTTTCTGCCCAAGGAAACAATCTCCGGGATTGAAAAAATGAAGGCCTCAGCTCAAACTGCAATAGATTGGCTGATGAATGTGCAAGTAAAGGGAGATGATACCATTAAGGAAATCCTATCAGTTGGAAAGGATGCGGTCAGGGCTAAAGAACTGTTGGAGCATGTGTTGTCCCAAGACAATGAGGACATGGATCTCTTGCTGCAGAAGTCTAGGGTCATCATGGGACATGGTAAGGAACAATTGGCTACAAATGGAATTCTTCCTTCTTCCAGGTTGGATGAACCCTGGGAATGGTTTGAGGCTCTGTAGATTAGATAGAAGGCTATAAAGAAGATCCAAAAATGAAAGAAATCAATTGATGGTGATCTTACTGTAGTGTATGATGGATGCATTGCCTTCTTTAAGGTGATGACTGGAAGGAGCAAGATTGCTCCAAAATATCTAAGTCTGGAACAGCTGAAAGAGTGGTGGCATGAAGTTTATGCCCCGGATTCTGAGAGTGTTCTAACCGGCCACCAGCTTGATGATGCAGCTACATACCTTGCAGTAATGGATAGATATCTGGCCACCAAGGAGGATTGGGACAAGATTGTTGAACAGTCAAAAGATGAAATTGACTCCATTAAATGTCCGCTTAGGGTATTACCTTTGCCACCTGTCACCGAACTGGATAGAACATTCTTGAGGGTCCAAGGATCATCGACTCAGAGAAAGGATAAGGGAAGTGACAGTTAATGCCCATTTTGAGATTTGTGCTTCCCTATTATTATAGGGCATGCATTGGACCGGACTACATTGGGGACTGTGTCAAGGCTGACCTTGATGGTGGATGGCATTTAATGTGTGCCTTATTTTGTTTTCTTTAGGCTGACTTTTTTTTTTGGGCGGTTATTCTTATTTTGTAAAAATATTTGGCTAGGCCGACATCTTTTGGGATCTGCTATAAAAGGCACTCTTGCCTCGTTGTAAAGGGTTAGCTAGAAATTAATAGAGATAAGTAAGGGCAGAAAGAGCTAAAGTATTTTGTAATAGGAGTAGTATTCAATTTCTTGAAGCAAATACTGTATCAGAACAGTGGAATTGTTGCAACAGTTTGATGATCTAATACAATTGAAGGCATTGTGGTTATCCTGGTGAAATCTCTTGTGTTATTTCATTCCGCATGGTTCTTGTTGTTCTATCTTTCAAATTGCTTAAAGATTTAGGGTTTAATGTTAAAGAATTAGTTTTAGCTTGATGAATGATGTTTATGATTTTATATTTGGAATGTTTGAAGCAATCTATGGTCTATACTCCCAGTAACTATCTGATTGTAGTAGGCTGGTGAAGTCAACCTGGACTATACATTCATATGCGCTTAAGTTCGATTGTAGATGAATGTCTATGATTTGAAAATCTACATACCTCAGAAGATTGCACCGTTCTTGTGATACTGCATTGTGGGTTAAGCAGGAGTTGGTTGTCTGAGATTGGTCCATTCCAAATATCTGTCATTTGCATTGCTCATCCTAGGAATAGTTTAGATTTTATTATATCCTCGCACCCTCATCTTTTGCTATTTCTTTATCATTTGGTTAGATTTAGGATTAGAGATCATTATATTGCAAAATCTGATAAATTGGAAAGATACAGTTTGCTTGTAGTAAGGTCCCTTTGTGATTACCAGCATTTTCACATATTATCTGAGTTGTTTATGCATTGTCATGACCTGACACCCGAGAGACCTTGGGGTGATTTTCAGTGATCTATTATTGAAAATAACCTTTCAAGAGAGATAGAATATTGCATTCTGTCTGAGTTGTTGTTGTGCAAAAAACACCATCAACAGATTGGCGCTAGAAGGAGGGCCTGAATGAGCACACTGGATCGTTTCTTGAATGACATCTCTCCAGAGAGATATAGGAGGAATACCAGATCTACCACAGGAGAAGAGGACTTACAGGAATTACAGTTCCCCACTAGGTCAAGAAGGGCTCGAGAAAGGGGAGAATCAGCATCACCCATCCCTTCACCAGCATCATCCACATCTTCACATCCTGAGGTTGAGGCTATACCCATCCCTGAGGTCGTTCCCGTTCAACAGCCGCAGCCTGTCATTAACCAACCACAACCACCACCCCCACTTTTACCCATGGCTTTCCTAGCTAATAATCCATCCCCTTTGTCTTTCAATGCTTACAATGTAATGCCCAAAAACCCTAAACACTTCTGTTCAAAGTTTCATGTTAATGACCCAAATAGGACTGCAGAAGAACATATAAGGATCTTCCAAACCTGTCTCAAGGATAGAGGGATTGTCCATGAGGATGTTGCCTGTAGGTTGTTCCCTTATTCACTAGGAGAAGAGGCTTTTTATTCATACAATCACCTCCCTTCTGGCTCAATTCTTAATTGGAATGATCTTGAGACTGCCTTTTTATAGAAGTTCAGAATACCCATCAACGCTAATGAATTGTATTTGCAATTCACTAGAGTCAAGAGAGAGGTCAATGAACCCATATCCAGTTTCAATAATAGGTTTCACCGCGCATACACCAGACTTCAAGATCCTTATGTTTTGGATGACAATACTGCCCTAGGAATCTATTATGAAGCTCTAGATAGCCTGATAGCAACCTTCCTGAAATGGAGACCCAATCCTCCGGGTACCCTAACTGATGCGTATACAGAGGCTGTTAAGCTTAGCACAGATCTAAGGCAACATATAACTGGACCATTGCCTTCTTTAGGACCAGTTGCACACTCTAATCAGGTTCAGGTAGTAAATCAGGCACTCACCAACCATACTCCAATCATGAATCCAGTACCTCAGTTACCCTTGGTGCCACATCCTGGTCTTCCCATGAGCCAGGTTTCTCCTATGATGAATTTTCCCCAGCAGCAGGTTAATCAGCCTATGTATCAGTCACAGCCAAATAGTTTCCCTGCTTATTTGCAAAATTCTGAGGTATTGCATCAGTCTATGGGATCTAATACAATGTCTGTCCCTCCTTAGAGTAACCCAAGCCAGCCTCCTTATCGAGATCCAAATAGGGAGAGGATTGATGAAATGGCTGAACAGATAAAGAAGTTGAATCTGGAGGTGACCTACTTAAGGAATCAAAATAGTCAACTGCATGCTGCCCAGAAGAGTATGCAATCCAATCAGAACAGAGAATTTTCACAAGGGCAGAATTTTGACAGAGGACAGCGTAATGATAGAGGATTCCACAATGACAGGGGATACAATCAGGATAGGGGTTACAACAATGACAGAGGCTATAATAATGATAGGAGACAGAACTTTGATAGAGGTCAAGGTAGTGGATCTGGATTTGATAAGAGGCAATCACAAGGGCAAAGTAGGACTTGGAATACAGGCCCTAATAATGGAGGAGTCCCCACCCCATTGGATCAACCAGCTAATCAAGTAGTCAACCAGTCTGCAAATCAGCCAGTCAGTCTGGACAAGCCTCTCAGTGGTGTATATCTGGCTGAAGCAGCCTTATCAGGATGGTGCAGGCTCCATAAGACAAGTCAGCATTCAGAATTAGAGTGTCCAGAATTCCAAACTACTGCCTCTATTTTTCAATATAAGGTAGAGAATAATGCAAATGGGCAGGAGATTGTTCCCTCTAGTCCTTATGATGCTCCTGTGCTGGTTTTGAACCACGCTCCTTTCCCTGCCAGTAGGGAGAATGTACCTGAAGAGGAACCTGACTCTCAAGAAGAAAGGGCAGATCAGGTATGCAATGGAGATGAGGTTGCTCGATTGTTCAATGAAGAAGAAATGAATGATAATGGTCCCCTCGATCAGGAAGAAAATTATGTTGAAGAAGTACAAATGTTCCAGAGACAGGGATTAAGAGATATGCCTCATAGGTGTCCCCAGACTGGAGGACCTTTCACCACTTCCATTCCTCCTAACAACTTCAGTACTCCCCCAGATCCCAATGCTAGCAATAATCCATCTTTTCCACATGTTTCCAAGCAGTATCTTTCCAAGGAAAGACAGGCTCAAACTGACTCACAAAAGGAAAAGGTTGTTCAAACAAGCAAGGACAAGGTGGAGGAACCTTCTAAGGACATCTCCACCGATATGAGCGAGGAGCAGATGGCCTCATATGTTGCTGAGGAGTTCAAGAAATTAAAGGTAAATCTTTCAGCATTTGAGTTATTAAGGTTTCCTACAATTAGGAAGGCTGTTTTAGGTACCTATGATGCACATTCCAAGCCTTCTGGAGAAAATATCAGCCAGACCTCCAGTTCTCAACCTGTGAGCACACAAAATCAGACCCAAAATAGGACTAACATGCCCCCTAGAGATAAAGGAAAAGAAAAGGATAAGACTCAAGTGGCTCAGGTAGACACTCAGCCCACTTTGTTTCAAGGGAAGACAGAAACTCCACCATTCCTGATCTCTGTCCGTATATTTGGAAAGAATCTGCATAATTGCTTATTAGATTCTGGTGCTTCCACCAATGTGATGCCTTTTGGAGTGTGTAGAGCTTTAGGAATTACACCTGCTGACTCTCAGAAGAAGGTGACTCAGTTGGATAGAATTGAAGTAAATGTGGTGGGAGAACTAAACATGATTCACATGCAGATAGCTTCAGATCCAAGAATTCAATAGGTTATCAATATTCAGGTAGCTGATATTCCTGATGCATACGGTTTGATCCTGGGAAGGGATTTTACTAAGGCTTTGAATGGTTATGTGTCTACTGATCATTCTCATATGTGGCTTCCATGGAAAGGAGTGCCCAATCAGATTAGAATTGAGAGAGATCCAAGAATGAAGTACATGATTACAGAATACCAAAAGACTTCAACAGAGATTCTGGTATCGGAAGTTGGAATGGGAAATTACTTGCTATCAACTCAGTATGAGGAGTCAGACTCAGAGGAGGTATTGATGCTACATACGATGCCCATTGATCATGGAATAGAACTCAGCCCTGTTACTGTTTTGACAGAATCAGTTGAGGAAGAAAAAGAACCTGAAGACAATCAGATTAGTCTCTTGGACAGTTTTCAGGAATTCATCACACAGTGTGTTGACAATCAGGTTCGCCTTGGAAGAAGGACAAGCTTTGAAGAATTACTCTTACCTAATTGGTGTAGAGTTCATAATGCTTCTCATTCAGAGTTGGAGTGTTGTTTATGCCAAACAGCAGTAGAACAAGTACAGAAATGCATGAATCCAACCCTGGCAGCTCAAACAGATATACAAGATCTTTAGGAAGACTGTCAAGAGAAGAAGTTTGTGTCATCTGAAAGGCCACCCAGTAATATTAAGCCAAAGGATGTGATGAAGAAGATCACAGCTACTGAGTGTTGGACACTTAGATTTGATGGATCCAAGTCCAAGCATGGAGCTGGGGCAGGGTTTGAATTGATTAGTCCAAAAGGTAAGAATTTCTTTGCAGCCCATAGGCTCCAATTTCATTGCACCAATAATGTAGCAGAGTATGAAGCATTAGTTCATGGACTTCTTATGGCACTTAGGAAAAAGGTCAAGGTTCTACAAGTTTTTGGTGATTTAGAATTAGTAGTCAAACAAGTAAGGAGACAATATACATGCCATGATAGAAGAATGACTAATTATAGGCATAGAGTGTGGGACCTCATCGAGGGATTTGATGCCTTCAACATCCAACTGATCCCACGGTAGAAGAATCAAACTGCTGATTCCCTAGCTCAAGTCACAAGCACTCTGCAGCCTCTATCTCTGTCAGGATTAAAGAAATTCACTGTTGAATTGACTCATGTGCCATCAGTCCCAGACAATGTTACTAACTTCCAGGTGTTCGAAGATGATAAACATATCCTGGATTTCATCACAAATACAGACGTTTTTTCTTCCCAAATCATTGATGAGACAGAGCTCTAGGAAGCGGAACTGGACCTGGAAGGTGTGATGAATCTGAAGTCTAATACTATTCCAAGGGGAATGGTACAGTTGGAGCGAATTTTTGATATGGATAAGATCAGGGATCAAGAACAAGAATCGAAGAAAGAATCAATCAGTGGACAGTGTGACACTCACAATATGGGGACTGAGGATAATGCCAAGAACATTTTCATTGGTAAGGTGTGCACTCCAGAAGAAAGACAAGGGATAATTGAAGCCTTGCATAGTTTTCTAGACATAGTAGCCTGGGGTTATGAGGACTTGAAGACCTATGATACATCCATCATAACTCATACTATCCTTTTGAAGCCAGATGCCAAGCCATTTAGGTAGAGACAGAGACCTATCAATGCATTATTGGAACCAATCATACAGAAAGAAGTCCATAAATTACTGTCCACCAGAATCATATTTCCAGTCAGGCATTCAACATGGGTGGCAAACCTGGTTCCAGTAAGGAAAAATAATGGAGAAATTAGGCTCTGTGTCAATTTCAGAAATCTAAATAGATCATCAGAAAAGGATAACTATCCAGTTCCTTCGTTAGATGAGGTGCTTTAGGTGGTTAATGGATCTCAGATGATGTCCTTTCTGGACGGTTATTCAGGGTACAATCAGGTAATGGTTCAGTATGAGGACAGACATAAGACTGCTTTCACAACTAAGTGGGGTACCTTTGCCTACAGGAGGATGCCATTTGGACTCATTAATGCAGGGGCCACATTTCAAAGGGCTATGGATATTGCTTTTAAAGACATCATAGGCAAATGCATCATCATTTATATGGATGATCTAACTGTGTTCTCAAAGAACAGAGGAGATCACATCTCAGATTTGCATAAAGTATTTCAAAAGTGCAGGGAATTTGGCATATCCCTGAATCCCAAGAAGTGTATTTTTGGAGTAACAGAGGGAAAGCTACTAGGACATGTCATATCAGAAAAGAGAATTGCTATAGATCTAGAAAGGGTGGAGGCCATCCTGAAGATTCAGCCACCTGCTAGCAAAAAGGAAATGAAATCTTTCTTTGGCAAGATCAACTTCGTCAGAAAATTCATCACTGGATTTGCTGAAATTGTGAAACCGTTAAATGCAATGTTAAAACAAGATGCCAAGATCGAATGGACTACAGAAGCGAAGGAAGCCTTTGTAAAAATCAAAAGAGCCATTGCTGACGCTCCAGTATTGGTAAGTCCTAATTACAGCAAGCCCTTCTACATCTATTCCTTTGCTTCGGATCATTCGTGTGCTGGGATGTTAACTCAAAAGTCTGATGAGGGAAATGAGCATCCTATCGCTTTTATGAGTGCACCATTAAAAGATGTTGAGTTGAAGTACCCAAGTGTGGAAAAGCAGGCATATGCCCTGGTCAGAGCAGTAAAGAAATTTAGGCATTATATCCTTAGGAATAAGGTGTATGCAATTGTTCCAGATTCAGCAGTTATGTTACTCCTGATGCAGAATGAATTAGGTGAGCGTAGAGCTAAATGGGTGACAATGCTACAAGAGTACGATATTGAAATCCAGCCCATGAGATTGGTGAGAGGACAGGGACTCACTCAGACTATGGCAGAAATAGGTCTTGAATTGACTGTTCAGAATTATAACGTTGAGGAGGTTTCTCCAGATGGTTGGTATGATGACTTAGTGTATTATCTGCTGAATCAACGACCTCCAGGTCATCTTAATGTTGTTCGGATGAGAGTTTTACGATTGAAGAGTGATGGTTTCATGTTGAAAGGAGCTGTTCTGTCTAAGAAAAATTATGAAGGTATTTATTTGAGGTGTCTCGGGAAACAAGAAGCTGAGAGAGTGATGAATGAATTCCATGAGATATTTGGTACTGGTCATGGCTCTGCCATTGCCACAACAAACCAGATCTTGAGGGCAGGATACTACTAGCCCACATTGTTCAAGGACGTCCACCATCATGTTAGAACCTGTCATACGTGCCAGACCGCAGCAACAAGGGAAAGGTATGCAGCACTTCCGCTCCAACCGGTCACTGAGGTAAGACATTTTGCTCAATGGGGTATGGATTTCATAGGCCCTATCAATCCACCATCTTCTACAGGACACATGTACATTCTCACTATCACTGATTACTTCACAAGGCGGATTGAAGCTTTTGCTTGTAGGCAATGTACATCAATGTAGTGATTGATTTTTTAGAATCAGCCATTCTTAATCGGTTTGGATGCCCTATTGCTGTTGTTTGTGATAATGGTCCTGCCTTTGCATCTTTGAAATTCTCAAATTGGGCTTTTGATCATGGCATTATTGTGAAGTTTGTATCTAATTATTACCCTCAGGGTAATGGCCTAGCAGAGTCCTCTAATAAGAACCTATTGACTGCCATCTGTAAGCTGTTAGAGAGGAACCCAAAGGACTGGCACACCCAGCTTCGGTTTGCCCTTTGGGCAGATCGTACCAGACTTAAGTCTTCCATTGGAACATCTCCTTATCATTTAGTGTATGGTCTGGAGCTAGTATTCCCCATTCAACTCAAGATCCCAACTTTGCAGTTTATAAATCAATTTTATGATGAGGGGGACAGAAGGGAGGTTAGGTTGACAGAACTACTGCACCTTGAGAAGAAACGAGACAATGCCCTTGAGAATTTTTCCAAACATCAGGGGGTAGTTAAGAGATGGTTTGATAGGAGGGCTAAAGTCAAAGCCTTCAAGATTTCTGACCTTGTCCTATGCTGGGATAAACCTCATGATCAGAAAGGGAACCATGGGAAGTTCGATAAATTGTGGCTTGACCCGTATCAGGTTGTTGAAATACTTGGAGATAATGCCTTCCGTCTGAAGACCCTCACGGGAGAAGATATCTCACTGCTTGTCAATGGGCAGTATTTGAAACATTATTTCCAGTCCTGAGCTGTTTTCAGCTCTCCGCTTTGTACATAGTTAGTTTAGGTTGCTTTGTTTGTTTTGCTTGGTTAGGGTAGGTCCCCCTTTTGGTTTGCTTGTTTGCTTTGGTTAGTGTAGGTTTGCTTTGGTTTGTTTGTTTTGGTTTGCGTTGCTCTTGCTCTTGGTTCTTTCTCTTTTGGGGACCTTTGGGTGTATCTGTATGGCAATGGTGACAAGGCAGGTCTGATGTTTCTGGTATTTCCCTTACAAACTCTAATCATCCTTCTAGGACACTATGGTACGAACTCTTTATCTTATGTCACTTTTCCTTATGCTGAGGCAAAGAGTTTTCTAGTCAATTTGAATGGGAATATATTGGGGTTTTATACTTTTTATTTTAATATACCTGAAGTTACTGAAAGTTCCTTATAAGGTCTGAACAGGTGAAAAATCTTTTTTTGCTCTAGTGCCACTGTGGTTCTCAGCCCTGAGTGTGGACTTCACTGTTCACAGGTTGAATGAAATGAATAAAAGGCAGAGAAAAAAAAGAGAAAAAAAAAAGAAAAAAAGAGGGGAGAAAATATTGAAAATCAAAAGGCTTGAATTCAACTCATCAGGAGGATCTGAATATCTTTACCGGGGCTATAGACGCCTGTCTGGCAGTAGAGCTATGTTCAGGAGGATCATATGGATAACTTCGTCGGGGCTATGGATGCCTGACTGGCAGCGAGGCTCTATCCAGGTTACTTTTAGAGTATGAATCTTTACGTAGCCTGTTCATACCAAGTTTGGTTCCTGATGCAACCAAGGGAAGATAATGAATGCATATGCACACATTTTGACCCTGGTATAGGAAAGTTTCAATGATTAGGAGCTTCTTTGTTTTCACTTAGGTGGTGGTTGGAGTGTCTGAGTTGAAACCCTGAGTTTTGGGTTCTTGATTCCAGTTTGTTATCGAAATGCTTAGGAGCATTTCCCCAGCAGAGTCGCCATTTGTTGTGCAGTTTTCGCACACACGCCCCACTTGGAATAGGGACCCTCTTTTCGTATGTCTTTTGACCTTTGGTTTTATTGGACTTATCTTTTTAAGATCTTGACATGTTGGTTTTGCTGGCCTTGACCTTGCCCTGAGGCTTAAATTGGTTAAAATTGAGTTTGAGGCAAAATCCGGGTTTTCACCTAGGTACGAGATTTTCCAGCTCCGGCGGATTTCCCGGGCCCTGGTTCTTTGTCTATTTCTGGCTGGATTCTCCGAATCTGGGTTTTTATCTGACTCCGAGATTTTTCGGTTTGGACGGATTTTCTCGGACTTTTCCAAAATCTCGAACTTCGTCATTTCCCCGGTTTCTGCATTTCTGCGAAATCTGTGTTTCCCGTATCTTGAGATTTTCTGAAATTCCGTCTCGGGCTCGGGTTTCGGATTTGTCAGAAGTGTCTTGTCGCTCATTAATGACCAGGGTACCTTTGCTCGGACGAGTATATGGGAGGATTTGAAACCTTTTAAGCGTCATTCTGACTTCATCGTTCACCTTGCTGATTGCTCTGGCGATTAAGCGTTTCATTTGAGCTTTGAAGATTGATCTCAAGCGGCTTGTGCATGTGGATTGTTGGGTGTCGGTGCCTGGATTTGCGTTGCCTGGGCGTGTTCGTTTTGCAGTTTGCTTCTCCAAAGTTCGAGTTTCATCTTAATTGATCCATGGTATATTATCGATGGCCCCTCTTGTTTGTTTACGCAATGATTGAGTTTCCCGTATTTATTGGTGGTCATTTCATGTCGGCTCATGTTAGCCACGATTTCCTTCCTATCGAGTTAGGGTTTGACCCATTTTTTGAAGGAACTCATCACCCACGCCATATGAGCGCTATTTATCTATTAGATGGTGGGTGCGTCCGTTCGGGGGGTTTTGGGTTAGATTGTTTGCCCTTTTAAACAGATGACAGCTTGGTTTTATTGGACTTATCTTTCTGAGATCTTGACATGTTGGTTTTGCTGGCCTTGACCTTGCCCTAAGGCTTAAATTGGTTAAAATTGAGTTTGAGGCAAAATCCGGGTTTTCACCTAAGTCTGAGATTTTCCAGCTCTGGCGGATTTCCCGGGCCCTGGTTCTTTGTCTGTTTCTGGCTGGATTCTCCGAATCCAGGTTTTTATCCGACTCCGGGATTTTCCGGTTTGGACGGTTTCCCGGACTTTGCCAAAATCCTGAACTTCGTCATTTCCCCGGTTTCTGCATTTTCGTGAAATCTGTGTTTCCGCGTATCTTGAGATTTTTCGAAATTCCGTCTCGGGCTCGGGTTCCAGATTTGTCAGAAGTGTCTTGTCGCTCATTAATGACCAGGGTACCTTTGCTCGGACGGGTATATGGGCGGATTTGAAACCTTTTAAGCATCATTTTGACTTCATCATTTACCTTGCTGATTACTCTAGCGATTAAGCGTTTCATTTGAGCTTTGAACATTGATCTCAAGCGGCTTGTGCGTGTGGATTGCTGGGTGTCGGTGCCTGGATTTGTGTTGCCTGGGCGTGTTCATTTTGCAGTTTGCTTCTCCAAAGTTCGAGTTTCGTCTGAATTGATCCATGGTATGTTATCGATGGCCCCTCTTGTTTGTTTACGCAATGATTGAGTTTCCTGTATTGATTGGTGGTCATTTCATGTCGGCTCATGTTAGCCACGATTTCCTTCCTATCGAGTTAGGGTTTGACCCATTTTTCAAAGGAACTCATCACCCACGCCATATGAGCGCTATTTATCCATTAGACGGTGGGTGCGTCCGTTCGGGGGGTTCCGGGTTAGATTGTTTGCCCTTTTTGTGCAAAATTTGCCATATGCGAGGTTAGGGTTGTCTTGGTACTTGGCCCAGAATAACGGATTTGTGGTGATTTTCCAAGCTTACCCTTGTATTACGTTGACCCCCGCCCTGAGAGGATTCGGAGTGCCTTAGACTGATTTTTATCGAATGATATTTTAAAACCATGGACTCACCCTGGTTCTCATGGCGGGAGGTTTTTCATCAAAATTAGGGCATCGCCATTTCACCATGGGAATTCATCATTTGAAGGCTTTGAGAGTTTGGAACCATTTGCATTCTGAATTTTATTGATTAGCATCAACTTCAGGACCGTTAGAATCCAAGTGGAAAGATTGCATCATCGTTCGGTCGCCAGTTCGCGTGTCATTGTTCGTCGGGTTCCTGTGGTGTCCGCGGAATTTCTGCACACCCGGATTTTCCCGGTTTAGGCTTATTCCACGGACTGGAGTAATTTCCGAAACATTTCTAGCTGTCCGCGAAAATCCGTCGCATCCGGATTTTTTCGGTTTTCCTTTCTGGCCTTATCCTTTTTGATTTTTCGAAGATAGGACTAATGGAGTGAATGCTAATTGCTTAATTCTTGTTGCTAACGAGTAAATTTCATGATAATCTAATGATTTTTGGGCTGTACTAACGATTTATTTGACTTATGATGACTTGGCAAAAAGGAATCCGTCTGGGTCGGATTTCTCCGAAATTCCGCTCCGACTGGATTTTCCCGATTTACATGGTTTTCCCGGACTGCTTCATTTCTCCGAATTTTCAAAGATTAGCAGTTTGTGATGGATTTTAATTGCTTTATATAATTTTATGCTAACCTTTGGATTGAAATATGCATGATAATTAAATACTAATGATGTCTTTTGTGAGTGCAGGCCGAATCAAGTAAAGCTGCTGCCGGGAAATCTAAGGGTGGCAGGGAGGGGTCATCCATTTCTGAGGCAAAACGATTAAGATTGGATATCAAGAGTCAGCTTCTTGAGAGCAGGATATCCTCCGTATGGTCCGAAGTGTCTGATACTAATGTGGGAGCTTGGAGGTATGAAGAGTTTAAACAGAGGACAGCTGAAAAGGATCTATCAGCCTTAAGAAATGGAATGATGAAGTCCAGACTTGTGCATGTGGCTGGTTTTCCTCCAACGATCCAATGTTATGAGCTGATTCTTGAGTGTGCTCGGCAGTACGATTTTGATACACAAAGGGTGGTCAGTACTGAGGGGAGGGTCTTGGCTAATTTCAGTCCTGTCTCCATTGCTCAGGCCTTTGACATGCCTGACCTGCCTTCAGTGTGTGCTCTGAACATAGACACGGCCAAAACATACTATGAGAATGAGCCAGTCAAGGCTCAATAGATAATCAATTCATGGCTAGAGAAACCAAAGTCCCACCATTCTAAATTGCCTAAGCAGTTGCACAGAGTTAAGTTCAGGTCGGATGTTTATGATGCCATAACATTTTTGAGCAGAGCGGCTGGTTTGAAGACCGCCGGAGTGCTAGAGAGTTGGATGGTCCACGTGATCACCAAGGTTAAGCAAGGAACTAACTATCACTGGGCAGGGCTTATTAGTGCTGAAATTGACAAATAGCTGAGGAATGTTCTGGAGACTAAGAGGTTCACTATGTCCTCTTATGTCATATATGTGTTAGCCAGATTCTACCCATATAGGGGTTTGAATCCACAAGGGACACTCAGAAAGGACATAATCTATGAGATCTATCCAGAACTGCACCTGGGACACAAAGACTACCGCAGGGCTAATGATGCCTTCACGATGCATATCACCAGGATGCTCCAGAACGCTAAACATATGAGACTGTCGGATGGAGCCAAAGGGCTGATAAAGAATTATGGCGCCTGGTTCATCCAATTTCCCACCTTCACCTACCATAGAATTGATGGATTCCCGATCGCTCCATATAGGTTACCTCGGTATCTTACTGATCACATTGTTTTGTTGGAGGTTGTGAGGCAGATTTGTGAGTTTGATGTCATTGTGAAGAAAGAAAAGCATAAGACAGGCTTCGGTGGAGATTTTCCTCTTGGGATTGGTGTGGCAGAAGTGTGTACTTCCATCCAGTCAGCACATACTGCAGGAGAAGAGTTGGCAGCGTATGGTTTCTCCTTCCATTCCAAGAGGATGAACTTCGATATCACAGGAGAGGCACAGAAGAAGGCCACTAGGGAATACCGGCATAAAAGTGACCTAGAGGACTATTGGGCCAACATCAAAGATGATCTTGAGGCCAGGGAGAAAAGGTATTCCAAACTCCCTATCGATGCAATCAGACAGTACAATGTTAAGTTGATCCCAGACCAACTAGAAGATGATGGAAACCTGGTACAGGATCATGCTTATGAAGCTGTGAAAGACAGGTCAGTCGGGGATATCAATTGGAATGAGGATGAGGTTACATAGTTAGAAAACCTAATGGCCCCGGTTATGAAATTCACCTCTTCCTGGTTGAAGCATAAGGTTTGGGAGCTGGAAAGCGAGAAGGTAACTTGTACCTTCAATTTGATGAGAGACCTCAATCCCATGTCTACTTCAGAGGAATCCGGGGATGATGACCCCAAAGGGAAAACTACAAAGAGCTCACCGTTCAAGATAAAAATCAGAGGACCCAAGGAAAGTGAGCCTGAAACAAAAAGGAGGCCAAAAGGAAAAAGGAGATGGCAGACTTTGAAGCTTAGCAAGTCTTCTAATGAGGAAGAGTTGGAAAAATCAAAAGAGGAGGATGCTCCTCCACCACCGAAGAAGGGTGAGGTTGCCTCAAAAGATGAGCCCCCTATTGTGGATGTGGAGAGTTCAGGAGGAGAAAAGACAAAAGTTTACATGAAGAGATCTAGGACTCCCTCTCCGAAGGACACTGTGCAAAAGATGGATCTTCCTCCAAAGTCACCAGTCACGGAGCCATCCAAGGTTGCTTCTCCTCCACCAAGCGCACCAAGCTAGAAATTCTAGAGCATGAAATTAGTGGAGAGGCGGAGCTCTTCAAGGAAGGGGCACTCTTTAGTGAAGCAGCAGAGTTGGAAGTTGAAGAGGAGGAAAGACGTACTTCTCCTTTGGTGCAATATGAAGATTCTCCGGAAAGTGACAGAGGTCGTGGATCACCTGAGCCGGAAGAAGACATCCCTGCTAAAACCCCATCACCGGTACAACCAGAGGTGGAGCTTGAAGAAACTGATCAAGGTGAGCAGCTCCCTGAGAAAGAGGAGGATAGAATAACTGTAGAGGAAGAAGAGAAAACGACAGAACAGCCGGAAGAAGTCAGAACAGAAGAAATCCGAGTAGAGCCTGTAGCCCCGGACTGGCTAGAAAAGGAGATTGCAAGAAAGAAGCAGGTGGTAGTTGAAGACACTCCCTTGGATTGGGATGAAATGCTTTCCAAGATTGGCAAAGGGAAGAAAAGGAAGGCAGCTAAGGTGGTGTCCAAGGTGGAAAGAGATGAGGCAAATAACAGGGTCATCCACATTGCCACTCCTGCCGCAGACAAGACAAGAGAGGAGGTCACTGGTCAAGATTACAATGTGCAAACTATCAACCTTGGACCGGCCTCCATGGAACAGGACATTGAAGAATATGAAGGGTCAAGTGCTATGATTATCGGTAGGTTGAGGAAAGAGACCCAAACCAAGCATGAGCTGAAGAAGGAGAACGAAAGACTTAGGAAATGCTTGGAGGAAGTAATGAATCCTCTGCAGTCTCTCCATCCTTCTTCTTCTACTACTCCCGGCTTTCTGCCCAAGGAAACAATCTCCGGGATTGAAAAAATGAAGGCCTCAGCTCAAACTGCAATAGATTGGCTGATGAATGTGCAAGTAAAGGGAGATGATACCATTAAGGAAATCCTATCAGTTGGAAAGGATGTGGTCAGGGCTAAAGAACTGTTGGAGCATGTGTTGTCCCAGGACAAGGAGGACATGGATCTCTTGCTGCAGAAGTCTAGGGTCATCATGGGACATGGTAAGGAACAATTGGCTACGGATGGAATTCTTCCTTCTTCTAGGTTGGATGAACCCTGGGAATGGTTTGAGGCTCTGCAGATTAGACAGAAGGCTATAAAGAAGATCCAAAAATGAAAGAAATCAATTGATGGTGATCTTACTGCAGTGTATGATGGATGCATTGCCTTCTTTGAGGTGATGACTGGAAGGAGCAAGATTGCTCCAAAATATCTAAGTCTGGAACAGCTGAAAGAGTGGTGGCATGAAGTTTATGCCCCGGATTCTGAGAGTGTTCTAACCGGCCACCAGCTTGATGATGCAGCTACATACCTTGCAGTAATGGATAGATATCTGGCCACCAAGGAGGATTGGGACAAGATTGTTGAATAGTCAAAAGATGAAATTGACTCCATTAAATGTCCGCTTAGGGTATTACCTTTGCCACCTGTCACCGAACTAGATAGAACATTCTTGAGGGTCCAAGGATCATCGGCTCAGAGAAAGTATAAGGGAAGTGACAGTTAATGCCCATTTTGAGATTTGTGCTTCCCTATTATTATAGGGCATGCATTGGACCAGACTACATTGGGGACTATGTCAAGGCTGACCTTGATGGTGGATGGCATTTAATGTGTGCCTTATTTTGTTTTCCTTAGGCCGACTTGTTTTTTTTTTTGGGCGGTTATTCTTATTTTGTAAAAATGTTTGGCTAGGCCGACATCTTTTGGGATCTACTATAAAAGGCACTCTTTCCTCGTTGTAAAGGGTTAGCTAGAAATTAATAGAGATAAGTAAGGGTAGAAAGAGCTAAAGTATTTTGTAATAGGAGTAGTATTCAATTTCTTGAAGCAAATACTGTATCAGAACAGTGGAATTGTTGCAACAGTTTGATGATCTAATACAATTGAAGGCATTGTGGTTATCCTGGTGAAATCTCTTGTGTTATTTCATTTCGCATGGTTCTTGTTGTTCTATCTTTCAAATTGCTTAAAGATTTAGGGTTTAATGTTAAAGAATTAGTTTTAGCTTGATGAATTATGTTTATGATTTTATATTTGGAATGTTTGAAGCAATCTCTGGTCTATACTCCCAGTAACTATCTGATTGTAGTAGGCTGGTGAAGTCAACCTAGACCATACATTCATATGCGCTTAAGTTCGATTGTAGATGAATGTCTATGATTTGAAAATCTACATACCTCAAAAGATTGCACCGTTCTTGTGATACTGCATTGTGGGTTAAGCAGGAGTTGGTTGTCTGAGATTGGTCCATTCCAAATATCTGTCATTTGCATTGCTCATCCTAGGAATAGTTTAGATTTTATTATATCCTCCCACCCTCATCTTTTGCTATTTCTTTATCATTTGGTTAGATTTAGGATTAGAGATCATTATATTGCAAAATCTGATAAATTGGAAAGATACAGTTTGCTTGTAGTAAGGTCCCTTTGTGATTACCAGCATTTTCACATAATTATCTGAGTTGTTTATGCATTGTCATGACCTGACACCCGAGAGACCTTAGGGTGATTTTCAGTGATTTATTATTGAAAATAACCTTTCAAGAGAGATAGAATATTGCATTCTGTCTGAGTTGTTGTTGTACAGAAAACACCATCAACATTTAGAAAATCCAAAATCATCCATCCCATTTCGCTTTCACCAACAATAAACCTCTACCCATAATAAATCGATCATCACCTTCAACCTTTGGAAAAATAAATAGAAAACAAGTATAGCAAGTTGTAAAGAGAGAACCTAAGTGTCCAAATCTAAAGTCTAGGTCATAGGTAAATGATTCAATAGATTTTGTATCAATGGCCTATCATAATCCTTATCCTCATCAAACCATCTGATCAACATGTCCTAGGATGCATCCTTCCTGCGATGGACATCAGCATCAGAAATCACCATAGCTACATTAAACTTGCAAGAGATATAGATAACACTGAATGTTTGTCTTTGATCTTTTCTTCTAATTTATCTTAATGACCCATTTTGAGGACCTCTCGATGATGTCTATCAAAACGATTTAGAGAGAAAGGAATGGGGCATCGATCATTATCTTTCATTTGTTGTGCTTGTGGGTATTCTTGTAAAATAATCTTGGTGCATACTTGCTTAGTTGTGTGTAGGAAAGTTGTTTGGAGTACACTGTTGACTATTGCGTATTCTTTGGTCCAATATATTCTAAGCTTCTAACTTACATTCCAATGAGGTTTCTGTATGTCAAGGTATGAACAAGAACTATCCTATCTATTTGCAGATTCAAAGTCCATTACACTAGATACAACACCATCCTGGTTATCAATACCTTGACATGCATCGTGTCTATGCGTCATATCAAACAATAAAGAATGACAGAAAATCCCAATCCCAAGATATGAGCAAATCATCATGCATCTCTCATCACCATCTCTAATAAAGTCTCAGTGGATCATAGAATTGTTGGAATTCGTTTTGAATCAATCATCAAAATCAATGGTCAAATCATCCATCCTATTTCTTCTATCTTCTCTCTGTGCTAACCTGGTATCATGAGAGTCAACAAAAACATCATCAATGCATCCATCCTACATCAACATGCATACATCTTGCATAATCACAACATATCATAATACGAAAAACATATTTCACTTCAACATCATTATCATTTATGTTGTGCTAAATAATATAGATTTGTTATTCTAATCATCTTAAATCATTGCACACATCCCATAAACATGCATTTCATGAACATCTACACTATCCATACATACATCCATATGCATACATCATCATCTCATAAAATTGCATAGAAAAGTACATAAAAAGAAGTGCATCTATTCATTACATCGCATATCACATATCTCATCACGTATCACATAAACATGAATAAAAGGAAACACATCCATTCATTATGTTTCATCCATATAGGATCATAATACATAAGCATGCCACATAATATCATATCAAATGCATCCATACATTCATGAGCATGAAATAAAGAGAACATCACATCGTGAATCTATATCATCTCATATATATATCAAAAAATGGTGACTGTCATGATACAATATTTGAATCAGTGTTTTTATATCGATCAAAAGTACAATATCCACAAGGATATAAAAAAGGATCCCATGAATGTATATATGTATAAAGAATCAAGCAATAATCAAAAAGTTTCTATACAGGAAAACTAGCCCTGATGGTTGCTCCCTTCACCAGGCTATCTCTTTGGCTGATCCTCAGCCCATAAATGCGCTCCACTCTATGAAAAATTTGGCTACCTCATCGCCACAAAGACATCCCGATGATATTGTATACGATAATAGGCAGCCTTGATCACAACCTCTTTGTATAAACGAGAAGAAATTGTTTGTCCCTGTGCTATAGTTGTCCTAGCCTCTAATTGTTGGCACTGCCCAACCTCCTGTGCCAACTACATATCTAAGGTTTGTCTAAGCTAATTCTCCTAATCCCTCTCAACTATGACTCCCTGTACCTATTGTCGGTCTTGGTCTCTCTCAGCTATGATGGACAATATCTATTGTAGAGCCTGATCTCGCTCAACTGTAACCACCTATAGCTGTTGTTGTAACTGTTGAATCTATGCATCATAGGTTCTAGCCCCAATAGTGGCTACTCTGGTAGTTGTTGATGCAATGGTGGTGCACCCGAGACCTTTCCATCATGATGTTGGCCATCCTAGCCATCCTTTCCTCTACCCCAACCATCTAGACCTCTTCCCTTCCCATCTTGTGGCTTGCCTCGACCTCTACCTACACCCCTCCCTCTCGGCCTCCCTCGTGGAGGTATACCTGTTGGATCAGTAAGTCGAGGAGGGGGTATGAACCATGCATCGTATGTAAGTGTGGTATGTGCATCTTCCTGTCCCTGATCATAGGCCCATGCCCTAACAACCAACTTTCTAAAGCCCTCAACAACCTCGTGGGTTGGGATCATGTGTCCCCATGTATTCTATCAGAATGATCTAGAAAAAATGGTCATATAAGCATCGTCAGGCATGTCCTGCCTCTTGCCAAACTATTTGGAAACCTTATTGGATGGTTACCTCTCTATCATGGTATTCTCTTGACCCTACATATATCGGGTCTATCAAGCAAAGAACAATTGTTGAACATCATTGTACCATGTCGGCATCTGAAGCCATGGTCACCATCGGAATACTATCATATCATCAATCACTCAACGCCAATAAGGAATGTCGAGTTGCCCTATGTGCTGTAGAGTGATGAAACCTTTGTACCTCTAAACAACTGGATCATCTAGCTCCACATCTGCCATATGAACAATTGGTCGGAGCACAACAATGTGCTCCTAGGCCCATATGTGAAGAAGGGTGACCCTTGTACCAATTGCTCTCCCATCACAATATACGAATTCATGCATATCATGGTAAAGGGAGGCTACCATCACTGGCCTTCATGCATACTACGTCCTCCTAAACAACATCCTATGCCATACCAACCCCCATCTTGGACTGAATCCCCTGCTTTGTCAATCTGGGGCAACCAACCCTGAAATCACTGACGTGATGATCAATCTGAAAGTCGGGGCCCGACCTCTATACATCTCAAGGTCAATTTGGGAGTTGACCAAGACAATGGACTCCTAGTCAAGAACCTCATGACAGGAATCGTATCCTACATCAGTATCATAAATCACGTGCTCACCATGTATTGACAATCATAAAATCTGCCATACATCCTCTAGTGTCACTTTCGCCTCACCGGTGGGTAGGTGGAACAATGAGGTCCCACTATACCATCACTTGCATAGTGTTGTCATCATCGCCAAATGGGTCTACATGACAAGCATGTAGGCAACATACCACAATCCAATCTCTCCCAGGTGCTCCTGTTGTAGCTCATACAAATCATCAAGTTTGGACAACATAGTCGACCGGTGCTCATGGGACATCAAAGGTTGGATAACCTCTTGCACCCACAAAGTGCATGACATCAAAATTTGCAAAAAATGGCTAAATATGGAGTTTTTATCCCCAAAAATGATAAAAGCGTCGTAATTTACGATAGTGTCGCTATAATTTGAATTCTAAATGGTGACGCTATGTGCATTTAAATTGCAAATCATGACTAGCGTTGCTCATTACGCCTGCGTCACCATTTGACATTTGCAAAACCTAATTCTAAATTCCAAATTGGGCGAGTGTGTCGCTATTTACACCCGCATCACGATTTGCAATCAAGAAACCCTAATTCCAAATTGCGAGATGTGTCGCTCATTACGATAGCATCGCTAAAAATCAAAATAGTGTCATCGATTCTCAAAAAAGTGTCGCTATATCGTGATGCCGCCTAAATCTAAATTTCAAAATGCAATAAATGCACTCAAAGGTCAAAATACAAGTCAAGTTTTGAACTCCATATTGGTGGTCCTACGCCTAGAGGCCTCTGGTACTCTCGAACCCGGTTGGAAATGTGTCGTGAGAGCACTCATTGTGCCATTTCATCAGGAGGTCAAAGCTCAAATTGTAGGAGTTCTCTAAGGTGTGAATGCACAAATGAATTGAAAGTGACCCTTCCTCACCTATTTATGCCTCCAAATTAGGGTTTTTTACCATTTTCACCAATCTTGCCAAGATGAAGCTTATTTTGCACCATTTTTTTGCATTTTTGGCATGTTTTTTACATCCCATAGCCTTTTCGGACCCCCTGAGGCAACATTTTACCTTTGTTGATAAATCAACCCAAAATTCAAAATTTATGCTCGATTAGGGGGCAGGGAACCAACTTATTCCTTCCGTTGGGGCAGTAGTGGGGCATCCAAAAAAAAAATGATTTAAGCAACAGTTTTTAATCTAAAAGGCATCAGTCTTTGAACCAACATAGTAGGTACCTTTCTTCAAAGAGGGGAAAAATGTAGACACTTAAAATGCCCTGAATGATATCATGCACTCAAATTAGGTATACTAACATCATTTCCTCCTAAAACCCATCATCTTTTTGCTTAATTAATTAAATTAGCCTAGCTATCTTAATTAATTATGTCATATTCATCTATTAGCCTAATTAATTTAATCGAGTTAATTCACCCCCTTTAATGCTAACATTTAGTCCTATTAAATTGAATAAATCTAATTATTTAATTTAAGTCCCTAAGTCTTCTTATTTAATTAAATAACCCTAAGTTATTTAATTAAATATCATTTCACTTTCCCCCTTTTCATTAAATCACTTTATTTAATGAATATAATCTAAATTCCCCTAATTGCATAATTAAACCTTTGTTTAATTACCAATTACTAATTAATCTAATTCCCCCCCACTTGCAAGGGAATATTCTAGGGGAATACTCATCCTTTGCGCATTCCTCCAAAAGGAATATTCCCATGGAATATTCCTTCCCCTTTTGCACATTAAAACTTTGTTTTAATTTGCTAAATGTCTATTTTCCTCACCCATAAGAATATTCTCTCTCCTTACTCATTTGAAAAAGGGGAATATTCCTTTTCTAACAAACTTACTTGACTTCTTGTGCAAGTTAACTTGTGACCTCTTGTGCAAATTAACTTGTGACTTCTTGTGCAAGTTAAAGTGTTTTTGTTTGGATAAAGGTGAACCCTTGATTAAATCTCATCATTGATTATCATCCCTTGATGAGAATCCATGATCCATGCCTCCAACTTCTTTCATCGTTCACCATTGATTAAAAATTTTAATCTCACCCCTTCATTTCTCATTTGCTCTCCTATAAATAGATCACTATTTGGAGACAAATGGATCCATCTTTTTTTAGAGAAAACTCATTTTGTTGAAATCACTCACACTCACACTCATATTTATCATTTATTTAGTATCATTTTAGCTTACTTGCATTAATTATCTTAGCTTCCATTAATGGATTCCATGATAACATAGATGCATACATTTAGCTTTTTTATTAATTAGGGTTTCAATATTTTTTAGCTTAAAATCTATTTAGATTAGATTTGCACTCACATATCTTGATCATCATAGCATAAATCATGTTAAAATAGCTTGCATCATGTTATTTTAGCATTCAAATCATGTTTCATCACACATCTCACAATGGTTTCATCAATTTTCTTCAATAAAACTGACTGAAATAGGTTCATTTATCCAGGGGATTGGGAAAGGGTTGTCATTCCACATCAACGTGACACCACTCCCCCAATAGGATAAGTTTCAATTTCTTAGATTAGAGGTTTTATCAAGCTTTCATGATTTAATATGGTAGTTTTAATGGATTCTATATATTTGCATAAATTGAATGATCTTTATTGGATTTACGTTTAGTGGCTTCATTACGCTTCGTATCCTCATGGATCAAGTGTAGTTGGCCCATACTAATCTATTGGTCACAACAGGACATCATCAAAGGTGATATCAATTACATTATTTCATATTCATGCTTTATTTCATTCATTTCATCATTTGTTTTGATTACCTACAAGGGGTTTGACTGAGGCAAACCCCCATTCACTAACAAATAACAAGTTTTTATTCCCTTGAGTGTGTGATTACAGATTAACAGGTTGAAGATCAATTTGTTCAAGTTTGGAGCAAAATTGTCAAAGTTGCAAAGTTGTGAAAGTTGTCATTCAAAGTGTAAGATCACGGAAAGAGCTCTACAAAATTGCATACAAACTTCTAGAACTTGATAACAGGGAATTTGAGAGGGTAGACATCAAGGAATAGGACCCTAAAGTCATTTTTTTGAAACCCTAAAAGGACCCATTCGCCATTGAAGGCGAATGAGTCGTCCATAGCTCAAAAACAACAACTTTTTGGCCAGGTACACAAATTTTTATGCTCTTAAAACTTCCCCCATAGTTGCTATAACAGTTAGGTAGCATTTCTGATTGTTATTTTCATCTTTTGGCTCTCATAATTACATCTTTTTGTAGTGATTTAGTGTGAAAATTTTCAATGGTAGATCCTCTTATTCATGCATTTGGGTCTACCCTATTTTTCACCTAATCAAAAACTCACCATGTTGTGCCCCAATAACTTTGAAGAGACTATTGAAAAGGGACTACACTTTAAAAGAGCTCTCATAGAAAGGGGAGTCATTAAACTAAATAGCTTAAAAGACAACCCTTCTAGTTCGAATGACAAACCCAAGATTTGGGACAAAAACAAAAATGTCACCAACGATGGAGTAGTTGATGCTAGAGCTATATGGAATGTACAAAATCCCAATGGAACACAAAACAAATCCCAAGTTGCACAAATGATTCATGCTCCCAACAATGTGCAAAACAATCAACTCAGCTATCCCCAAAATAGTCAATCGAATAACCAACAAACAAATCAAGGAGGACAATAAAGATAATATAACCAACCAAGGAGGAAATTTAGTACATTAGGAGAAACACTTGAGATAGTCATGCACAAATTAGTTTAACAAAATCTCATCAAATTCAATGAGTGCACAAATTATGAAGAGTCGAGCTTTAAAACACCATGGTACAATGAAAAAGACTTATGTGAGTTCCATAAGATCAAGGGACATACAACGAATAACTACATGAGACTTAAACATATAGTGCAAGACTTAATCAACAAGGGAGAAGTTGATATAGAACATCGTCTAGGAAACAAAGATCTCCAAATCTACATGAATCCAATTCCTAACCATGCTAAGAAAAATTACAAAGGGAAAGAAAAAAACTATCGTAGCACCAACTACACCTATGGTGACACCGTCCTAAGCACCCACTCCCAAGAAGATGATACTAGAGTAAATGTGCTAACCATATGAGGCATGGACCCCAAATGTAACATAACTACCCATCAAGGGAAAGTCACAATACAAGGAACCCCACCTAAACCCACAGCTAAGTTATCTAATGACTAGTATTGTGTAACAACTGAAGAAGACCCTCACTTTGATATCCATCCTAGAGTTGTTGAAATTATCACCCCCAAATAGAGAAATACTAGATAAAGCTTTGGAACCATCGATCCCTAATGACCTGAATCCTGATCAGTTTCAAGCCATGGTTGGAAAAATCACGACCACTCATCATTTAGTATTTTCTGATAATGACCTTCCACATAAATCATTCCACAACCAAGCCCTCTATATAGAGGTTGGTTTCCACAAACATAGGGTCAAAAGAGTATTGATAGATAATGATGCAAGTATAAACATTTGCACCTTGAAATTTGTTAAGCAGCTTGGGTATTCTCATGATGTAATTGAAAAAGGAAAAAACATTACTATAAGGGCTTATGATGACCTTGAAATAAATTCAAAAGGAACAATCAGGCTTCATGTACAAATAGGACCAACAACAACACAAACAAAATGTCAGGTATTGGACCTTGTGCTACCATATAACCTCCTTCTAGGACACCCATGGATTCATGCACTACAAGAATTTCCTTTGATATTTCACTAATGTCTAAAATTTCCTCATGAAGGAAAGGAGGTTACATTATATGCCCATCCTAAACCCTTCCACTACTATACAAAATTGGAGGAGAAATACAAAAAAATCCAACGAATACCTAGTAATGATATATCATTCCACTCCTCATATGTTGACCCATCAACACTACCATCCACCTCAACTAAACCCCCATCAAGTGATCAACCAAAATTTGATCCCAAGGTTCAAGTACTTGACAAGGGTAACGAAAACTATCATTTCAATGAAGCCTTTTGTATTGGAATGCTTCCCCCAACACCTAAGAGTTATGGAGGGCCAAAGGAGAACAAACATGTTCAAGCAATAACAATGGTAGTTAAACCCACAATCTTTACCAAGTGGGGAGATATGAAAGATAAGGAAATATTCAAAGAGGACCTCTCGTCAATGATCTACAAAGGAGAACAAGAAGAACCAAAACAACTACAACCCTTTCCAATTGATCCTAGTAGTAAAGGGTATCAGATGGATAAATAAATTGGATACACTGGAAAAGGTGGCCTTGGGTGACACAAACAAGGCAAATGGGAACCTATTATAGTGGAACAAAGAAAGAAGAACATGGGACTAGGTTATGGTTCGATAGACGTGGTTACTCCAAACATTGGATGTGCCTCTTTAGAGAAAGGAACTCCTTGTACTGACGTTAAGACATTGGATACTTACCATATTATAAACAATTATTTACCAATCGATGACCTATTTGAAAGCTTTAGCATAATTATAGTCCTTACCTGACCTAACAAACCTATACTTGGAGATTATACTTACGAAACAAACTGTAACGAGAATGAATGGGATTCCCCCGCTTCTAGCAACAATGACCTAGATACTCAATGGGAGAATGATGCCACAAATATATTGACCATTTTGACAACTTCTGTAAGCTTTACAAATAATGATGGCATCCTACCCCTCTACTACCCACAGTTAATAGATTGGGACCAATAACATCATACACTTGTTTTGGATCAATTCCAAAATGATGAAGCTATTGTAGAGTTTATGGGACTTCAAACCGATATACCATCAAGAGATCATAAGGTAGGGTTTTTCATGGAACTTGAACAGGAAGCATATTTTAGAGGGGATATTGTGTCTAGTCACAAAATCAAAAAAGAAAATATAAAAATCAAAAGGAGATCCCCTAGTGAAAACCATGATATGGCTCTATCAAATCTTGAAAAGAGAAAAATAAAGGATGAATCTAAGGGTGAAAACCTCTCTGAGATGCCCGAGGACAGAGGATTCAGTCTCCCTATTTTTGAATATCAAGATAAGTCGACACTCCTAGTTGAAGAAGTTGAACCTATCAATGTTGGCACCGTAGAAACACCTAAGATCACATATCATGCAACATCACTTGATCTTGAAGAGAAAGTGAACTTCTTAGTGTTCATCAATAAAAGGAAGATAAACATCACATGGACATATGCATACATGCTAGGGATAGATCTAATATTGTTCGTACACCACCTAGTCATATTTCTTGGAGCTAAACGCATCAGCCAAAAACTGTGAAAGATGCATCGCCAGATAACACTTTTGGTAAAAGTAGAACTAAAGAAACTACTAGATGTGGGTTTCATCAGACCAATCTATTATTCAGAATGGATATTGAATCTAGTACCAATATCAAATCCCACTAGGGGCATAAGAATCTACATGTACTTCCAAGATCTAAACAAGGCTTGCCCAAAAGATGAATTCCCTCTTCCAAGAATTGATATGATTGTATATCTAACGATAGGGCATGCAATGTTGTCACTAATGGATGACTTCTCTAGATATAATCAGATAAAAATATCTCCTAACAATCCACATAAAACAACATTCACTTGTGCATGGGGGGCCTTCTGCTAGAACGTCATGCAATTCGGGCTAAAGAATGTAGGGGCAACCTATCAGCTAGCAATGACTACAATCTTTCAAGATATGTTGCATACAACTATGGAAGATTATTTGAATGACATACTAGTGAAATCCATTAAAAGAGAAGACCATTTGACCAACCTTCCAAAAGTGTTTGATAGGCTCAAACAGTACAACTTAAGGCTCAATACAAAAAAGTGTGTATTCGAAGTAACATTTGGAAAACTGCTAGGGTACATAGTATCAAGAAGAGACATATAAGTAGATCCTACAAAGGTAAAAGCCATATTAGAAATTCCTCCTCCAAAGATATTGAAGTAGCTAAGAAATCTATAGAGGAAACTACAGTCCATCAAGAAATTCATCGCACAATTGGTAGACAAGTGTCACCCATTCACCCATCTGCTACACAAGGACATCACATTCAAGTGGGACGGTAGATGTGATCAAGCATTCCAATAAGTCAAGGATTATCTACTCACTCCTCTAGTATTAATGCCACCTATTCAAGATAAATCAATGATACTCTATGTCTCTACAACACAAGTAGCACTAGGAGCTCTCCTAGCACAACTAGATCACAACAACAAGGAAAGAGCGGTCCACTACATTAGTTGAACACTAGTGGGCTATGAATTGAACTATTTACCCATAGAAAGAGCATGTATCTCTATTGTCTTTGTGACACAAAAGTTGAGACACTACATATTGAACAAACAAGTAAAGCTAATCTCAAAGGTAGATCCACTAAAGTACCTATTGGTAAAAGTAGCTCTAACAAGCAGGATCACTAAATGGGTGATGATATTGAGTGAGTTCGACATAGAGTACATAGATAGGAAATCCATCAAAGGACATATCATAGCATATCAACTAGCAGAAGCACCAATGGAGGATCACCAACCTCTCACAACAGACTTCCCAATTGAAAGCATATTCCTAACAAAATAGACAAGTTGTTGGACTTTGTACTTTGATGGGTCCCATACTCTACACGACTCAAGAGAAAGTATCTTATTTCTCACACCACAGGGAGATAGTTTACCTAAGGATTTCAAAATTTCTTTCTCGCATACAAATAACATCATGAAATATGAAGCACTAATCACATGACTCAAAATGGCCATACAATGGAGGATAAAAGAACTGCAGGTTTATGGAGACTCTCAACTGGTAATCAAGTAAGTGAATGATGAGTATCAAAAAAAAAAATGACAAGTTGATGCCATATAAAAGTATGGTGGAAAATTTAAAACAATATTTTGTCACCATCACCTTTGAAAAGGTTCCCTGGATCAACAACATAGCAACCAACGCCATGGCAACAATAGGCTCACTTCTTGATATTCTGCAAACATTCCTAAATACGAATTCCTTGTGGAGAAATTGCTCATACTAGCATTCGATATCCTGAAATCAGAACTAGTGTGTGTTGTTGTTGGTCCCAATTCACCATGGTATCAAGACACATTTGACTATATCCAACATGGTATCATACCTCTTGATTTGGCAATGACCCAAAAGAAGACCTTTTCCTGTAGGACTTCCTAATTCATAATCCTAGGAGACACCTTATATCGTCAAAGCTTAGATGATACTTTATTCTGGTGTCTTAATGTCGAAGAAGCGCAAACTGCCTTACAAGAGGTACATGAAGGAATTTGTGGGTCCCACTCTGGTGGACCTAACTTAGTACAGAAATTGCTGAGAATAAGGTACTATTGCCCTTCCGTGGAACAGGAATGCATTCAATACTAAAGAAAATACCATCAATTCCAACACCATCAATTCCAACACAATGACCTTGTTCATGCACCGACATAGGAATTGAGACCTATCACAACACCATGGCATTTCTCACTGTGGGGATTAGACTTGGTAGGTAAGATTTCTCTTGCTTTATCAAATGGGCATAAGTTTATTATTATCACAACTGAATACTTCACAAAATAGATAGAAGAAATTCCATTAACCTACATCATAGGGAAATAGATATCCAAGTTCATCTTGAATTATCTAATTTATCAGTATGGAATTCCCCAAACCATCATAACAGATAATGGAACCCCATTCAAAAACCAAGATGTCAAAGAGCTTTTTTCACAATTTTCTATCCAACACAAATTCTCCACGCCCTACTATCCCTAAGGAAATAGTTAGGATGAAGCATCCAATAAAACCATCCTAAAAATACTAAAAAAGACTGTTAATGATGTCGATCGTAATTGGAATTTACAATTGATCCCATCCCCATGGGCTTACCAAACCAGTATTCATACACCTACAAATGCCACACCCTTTTCCTTGGTATACAGATCTAAAATAGTCTTACCTATTGAAGTCAAAATCCCCTCACTGCGAATATCATTGAAAGGAATGGTCACCAATCAAGAGTATCAGGTGTCTAGATTAATTGAGTTGGAACTCCTAGATGAAAGGAATTTGAGTGTGTTAAATCATCTTCAAGTTTATCAAAATCAACTCAAACAAAGCTACAATAAAAAGATCAAAAACATAAACTTTTAGGTTGGTGACATGGTACTCAAAGAGAATGAAAAGGTATAGTTGAATCAAGATGGAAAAGGTAAGTTTGAACCCAACTGGTTAGGTCCATTCATCATCATAGAAATCTATGGCTCTGGAGCTTATCAATTGGCTACTCCTAAAGGGGAACGTTTAAACAAACCGCTGAACAACAACCATCTCAAAAAAAATTATACTTAAAACATGTCAGAATATCCCGACAAAAAAGATAAAAAAAAAAAGCAAGAAAATAGTAAAGAGAAATAAAACGTTCTTCAAGTGAAAACCACTTTGTGGCGTTTCTAGGATAGGTATTGCAGTGAAAACCTAGAAAACAGGTGCTACGTTTGAATAAAACATGCATTGTTATCTATTAACACTATCTAAAGCATCCACTCATTCATCCCATAATAAAACATGTGTCCAACCACGGCTCAATGATTGATTGATCATTTAACCTTGTTGCACCATCAACATTTGTATCCGCTAGGGAAGGTAATCTTGTCTCAAATTGGGGGAAACTTCCTGAAACTAGTAGCGGATTGAATCCTTGTAAATCCCATCATGGTCAAAAACTGTCAAAAAACAAAAACATCCAAAAAACAACAAAATCAAAATAAAGTTAAAAACATCAAAATCCCAAAAAATGTTATTCTTTTGAGTCAACACTAGTCGAACTACGTAGTCTCTACATGTATAATATAGGTAAGGCTTATCCACCCCTGAGGCCCTAGGTCAGCCCCCTTAGGTATCTATCATTCTTTCTTTCAACTTAGTCAAAAAATTCAAAAATCCAAAAATATTATAAAAAAACAACAAAAGATCAAAAACATGTTCTTATCAAACCAAGCGAGCTAAGAGCCTCTGCGTGTACAATGTAAGCAAGGCTTATCTTTGATGATCCCCCAAGGCCCTAGGTTAGTCCCCTAAAAATATATATATATATCATATAAACTCAGAAAACCAAAAAGGTCCTACCTCCACATCACCAACCACAATAAAATTTTCATCCATAATAAACAAGTCGTCACAATCACCCTTTGTCAATGCAAACAACAAACAAAGAAAACATCAAAATCAAAAATTCCAAGGTGAAGACCAATACGATTAGACAACTATCAAGTGAAAATAATGCCTAAGTATATATAGACTACCATACTCACTTGAAAATCATATCAACAATCCTAACCATGATTATTAATGGATAAAACGTTCCTACAATAGACATCAGCAATGGATTTCATCATGAAACATCAACAACAACTATGGCAAGTGATGCAACAATAGTTTTTATCTTTTTATAGCCTTATCTTTTTTATTTATCGTAATACCACATTCCCAAGATCTCTAAAGGATGTCCATATGGATTTAGAGAAGAAGGAATGATGATATTAGATTTTGATTTTTGTTAGTTTTGTTTGTAAGATATTTCTATGATACTACCACAATGAATACTTGCTTTTTTTAGTGTATGAAATTTGTTTTCAAACAATTTGTGTAGCGGTTGCATGTTAGGTATTTCATACCTCTCTGTGTAACTGGTTCGAGAATTTTTAACACAACTCAACCATGTATTCTAACAAAGTTTGTGTATGCCTAGTATGAGCAATAATATTCTTTGTATGTCGAGTCAAAGTCCACGCAATGGATACAAAGCCAATTTGGTTATTAATACCCCGGGGCATTGTATTTGTTTGCTACATCAAAAAGGATTGTTAAAGATACGAAGCCTCTATGCAAAGCAAAAGTAACTCATTAGTAACTAACAACATCAAATTTCTATCCATCATCCAACATTTCTTCTAACTAATAGCTCCATCCTGCATCACAGTATCATTCACTACTGTATTTGACTACAAATTATGATGAATGTTTGGTGACATTTTGACAAAATATTATCGACTTACCGACGCAACACTAATTTAAATTTTTTCGCTTTAACGAAAAAAATTTATGTGTCAAAACAACGACCCAACATCGTCGGTCAGCGCCATAGAAAATGTTGGCGGTGTCCGTCACAAAATCAACATAACTTCGTCCATCTATTGATGCAAAAAATCATAAAACGTTGTAGAACACCCATTTGAAATCGTCAAAATAACACCAAACGTTCATCCATTTTCTGACGAGGTGGAGCAAACCGTCGTCGCCATTACGATGAAAACTACGTCGTGTGTACAACAACCTCTTCACAAATTTTTGTGGTTCGTTGGGCTATGTTCGTTGAAATAACACCAAACGTTCATCCATTTTCTGACAAGGTGGAGCAAGCCGTCGTTTCCATTACGATGAAAACTACGTTGCATGTACAACAACCTCATCGCAAATTTTTTTGGTTCGTCAGGCTATGTTCGTCGAAATTGCGATGAAACCTTGCATTTAAAAAAAAAAAATTAAAAGTGTAGCATAATGAAATATTGAAAAGTGCATTACCTTATTGAGCTTCTCTTTGTTTCAAGAATATTTTAATATTATCTACTTAACAAGTCCAACCACGTGACGGTGGAAGCTCATTTGGCCCCTCCCCCCCCCCCTCACATCACTCTTAATTCCCCATACCTAATCATATAACATTAATCATTCATTCATCCATTAATAACATATAACATTCATTCTTTCAGTTTTTACATATTATCAAAAATATGGTTGTCAAAAATATCAGTATTTAACATTCATTAACATATTATCAAAAATATGGTTGTCATAATATGATTACAATCACTTTTTTTTGTTTCTTTTTTGCAGCTAAAAAAAGAAAAAGTGGAGTATCGTTTTCTAAATCATTTGTCACCCCTTCAGTTGTTATGCCCTCTGCTTGTGATCTTAATTTTTGCCTAGTCATGTACTCACGACGTGGAGGCCACTGCAATAACAAAGAAATGTTAAATTGATGTGTTTATTATTATTGTTACAAGTATTTCATTAATTAAAAGAACATTAGAGTGGTTCTCTTTACCTGATGGGGCCACATCATGTTCTTGATCTTGTCTTATAGCCTCATGCTCAACATGTTGAACACCCTCTAAATCCTCTATAGTTGAAACATGAAAGGTTGCATTAATTAATACACCAATTGCAATTAAATATGTTTAAAAGAACATTAGAGTGGTGCTCTTTACCTAATGGGGCCACATCATGTTCCTGATCTTGTCTTATAGGCTCATGCTCAACATGCTAAACACCCTCTAAATCCTCTGGAGTTGAAACATGAAAGGTTACATTAATTAATACACCAATTGGAATTAAATATGTTTAAAAGAATATTAGAGTGGTCCTCTTTACCTGATGGGGCCACATCATGTTCCTGATCTTGTCTAGCCTGATCATGCTCAACATGTTGATCACTCTCTACATGCTCTAAATTTGAAACATGAAAGGTTACATTAATTAATACACCAATTGCAATTAAAGATGTTTAATTGTATTAATCCATACTGCATTTTGTATAGCACATGAATACATCTAGTACCAGGATGCACACCATGACCTTCATCTTCAGGTTGTGCTCCACCCTCACTAGGTTGCATTCCAATGTCATGTGCAGTATTGCAGTATTATCATTGCTTTCCTATTTAAAACAAATAGGCACATAATTACTTTATGGTGAAAATTAATATTGAATAGATTGCACAAGTATTCAATTTTAAATAAACTTCATTGAGTTTATTTACCTGCATGTCGGATGCAGTGGAAGCTTGTTTTTTCCTAGTCAAGAGTCTTAGGCGTTCAACCATGACTCCATAGCCTTCCGGAAGGAAATCTTTAGGTCCTCTTCTATGGGAATTATGTTGAATTCAGAGCCCTGCATTTTTGCATAAGATCATGAATTTTTCCTCTATGGTGTGATAAAACCAAAATTGTTTGCAATTTATTATTTGGATGCAATATTTCATTTATTAATACTTACAATTCATGCGGCTAATTTCATATAACCACCAAAGCCAAGTTTTTTCTGCCCGTGTTTTTCTAGTCTTGCCTTTGTTGCCTTCGATGTGTCGGGCAGCCTATGAAAAGTTTGAAATATGTTAGATTATGTAAAAAGAAAGAGTAATCAATATATAATTACACTTTTGATAGTATCACATACCTTCCTTGGCCCAGTGGTGTCTTTCCTTTTTTCTTTTCATCCTTCTCCTTTCCATCTGACACTAGGTCCTTCCACTCCCTCTTCGGAATCATGGGGGGACGCTCGTACTTTTTGTTCTTCTCTAAATGTGACCTATATTGGTCCCTTACATACTTTAGATAGGTACCAGCTTTCTTAAGCACCTTGGTTCGGTTGAATGTGTTATTACTGAACAACACAACTAAACGGTTAATGAGCTCATCTTTTAAATCTTGATTTTGGGCATTCCACCATGTACGTATGGTGGGCCCAAAGATCTCCAAAGTAATATCATTTAGATGTTTATAAAAAACATCATTTCCTGCAAAGTGATCATGGGATCATTAGTCTAAAAAGAGTGATCAATAAGTAAATTTCAATTGGATTATATATAATAATAATTAAAACATTTTAAAGTACCTGGGACCTTCTCTATCTTTATGGAAACGAAATTCTCGATCACCACAAATGTTACTGGAAATGTTCTCGTACTAGTAATACGGGAAGATCCAGGAATTGCTGCTAAAACATCACCAGTACTAGTGGTCTCTGCATCCCCAAGTACATGTCCTGACGCATGTTCTGGCATGTGTTCGCTGCCAAAGGTTGCACTACCTGATGCCTTCATGCTATGTGTTTCCGACATTTTAGTCGCCAATATAGGCACAGATGATGGGGTCTGATGATGTGATGTATGTGCAAGAAGATCAGGATCGACACTTGTTCCAACCCCTACTCCCCGGGCAGCACCTGTAGTACGCTGATCATGGCCAGCAACATCATGAGGATGCAAAAAATCTTATAAAAACAACACATATTTTAGTTCATGACATAAAAGAGTACAAAATATAAAACCATGAATGAACTTATGTTATAATTAAAGATCTCATGACAGCTTACTTGCAAGGTGCTCTCTTAGTCAATATTTTAACCCTTTCTCTTATCTCATCTGTTTGAGGCACTATGAATAACAACTGAAGGATTTCTTCATTGCATTTTTTTTGGGTCTTCCTTATCATATCCAGAGGGTTTGCAAAATATGTGATGTCATCATCGCATAATATGACTGCACCTCCCTATGGATGCTCTCCTCTACTTTCCTCGATCATCTGACTACGACAAGAATATTAAAAACATTATTGAAATTAACCCAATAAACTTATGAAAAAAACATAATAATAAAACATTTTGCTTGTATCTAATTTGTACAATTACAATGAGGTAAACCTGTTAGTAGAAGTTCCTGAAGATGCATCGTGATCTGTGCTCTAGGCTAGAGCCTTCCCCCTACGATCAATGTCCCATTGTGACAAAAATTAAATATAAAAAAACATTACCGAAATGAAACCAATAGACTTATGAAAAAAAACATAATAATAAAATGGTATATTGGAGTCATTAATTGGAGGTTGGGTAAAATGGTATATAGTACGTACCACCCCCATAGTAACTTTGTTTGCATCTATGTGATTCAAATTGTAATCGATTAGCAACTCTTCCCCTGCAGTTATTGATTTTATTGCACATACGAATACACGATTTCCCTCGCGCGCCTCAAATATGCAATTGGATTGCTAGTTTGTTGACCTAGGTCATGTACTATTTATAAACCCTACAATATTCCCTAATGTTTTTGGCCTTCCATCAATGTACATAGCCACTCCTTTATTTTGATCCTTATCTTTTAGCTGTATATAATTTGCTAACAGTGCATACCTACACATACTTCGTGTATATCAAACTAGTTGCATCCAATATTTGTAACTGTAACAGGGTCTGACATACTCCATCAATTCAGTAACTTTTCTGTAACAAACATTTATGCATTCCATGCAAAATAGGCCCAAACCATGTAATGACGATGGTGTTGTGTGATATATCCTCTCGTTGACACAAAAATTAGTGTTTATTGGAGGAATTTCCTTGGGTACCCATTGTTTTCATAGATTTTTGTACCTCAAGGGCACCTCGATGTTGCCTATGCTCTCATCATCATAAGAACATGATCCCCCTTCAGCAAGAAAAAATTCCATGCGTTTACAAAATTTTCTTCTAATCTTTTGACCTCTAGTTGATCTCCCTCTTTTAGACCTACTACATGTCTCGCTTTCCTCTTCTCTTCTTGAATTTCCCTCCCTCGAGGAAGACATATCTAAGAAATACCTATTTGGTGGTACTTGCACTCATAAGGATGTTGGATGAAGTTCTTTAATGGTGATGTGATCCCAAGGTATGGGGTTGGAGGATAAAAAACCAAGGTTGTCACTACTAGTCAAATGCATGTGGAGGTAACAATATTTGTGAATGTATCAATAAACCTTGTAAGGGTTTGATGATCAAAGATCACTTGGTAAGCATGGAAATGGTTTGTAGGGTCACCAACCTTGTGTTTTGAAGCCTTTGGTTTTGGGAACATCTAGAGGAGTCATTATCTTGTTTCTTAGAGGATGCTTTAGCCAATCGAGCTAGGCCCACCGTCCCAGGCCTATAAGGAGTTCAAACTAGTGTGCAAAATGCGATAAAAACAAAAATAGAGATCCCAAGGTGCCAAGTGTAAAAACAAATGATTTAATAGTAATGAATACAATAAATACTTGAAGGTAAAAGGATAATAAATAAAATAATACACCTTAAATTATTGAATAAGAAAAGAGAGAGATTTTGTTTATAGAGTGATGAAAACACCTTCAAAGGAAAAAAATTTAGAGTGATAGTATGCTCACATGTTCAAATCATAATGTTGAAGAGTATAGTAGACAACTTCAAAAATTACTTATTCAAGCTTGAGAGTGTGAGAGATTGATGGATTGAATGATAATGAGAGAGATTCAAAATTAGAAGATAGAATGGAAAATGAGCAAGTATAGAGGTTGGAGATCCACTGAATTTTTTTAGATCAATTAACACCAACTTTGGTAAGTGGCAAGTGGTGAAATGCTAAAAAATGACAAATTATTATAGAAATTATTAGTGCAACACATGGATGTCTACATGTAATACTAGTGTCTAGATAGTTTTAAAATTTTTAAAGGCCAAACACTATAAAATTACAAGGCTAACAAATCTCAAACATGTCCTTTCACAAAAGGGACCATGGGAGGCATGATCTTGGCACCATGAGAGGAAAAATCTAAGGGCCAAATCAGCCTAACAACATTTTAGGGGTGACAAACGCCAAAGTGGGTCCAAAATGCAATGTGAAATTTTAAGGGTATGAAATATTTTATGTTACAAATATGTAAGAATCTAATTTAAGGAATTAGAATAAAAAAGGTTATAAATCTAGTAGTTTCCTTTGTCACTAACATGTCTAGTTTACATTACTGAGTTCGGCTTATAATATATACTCAATTTTCATGTATGGATAATGCATATAAACACAAAGTAACATTATAATGATGATTTATGTACTTTTGAATTTTAGTTTAGCATTAAAATTAAATTATTCTTTCACATAGTGATTTCTTTAATTAACATAATAGGAATAAAATTTGATTTGATATTATCAAGATAGTAATGTTATATTTCTCCTAAACTAATTTAAACACAAAATCACCAGATCATGATTATTTATCTATAAAAAAAACATAATAATTATACATTTAAAGATTAACACAACTAAAATTAGATATTATATAGTATAGTTTCTCACATACTCTTAAATATATAGTTGTCCAAGTTACGAACTAGTTATGTTAATACCATAACCCGTGACAATTTTTATATTACAAAAATATTATTGCTTCCAAGCTACTACCTACAAGAAATCATCCAAGAATCAAGCAAGGCTAATAGTTACCATCTAATATATTGGGTCACTAATCTAAGTTGTTTCTTACTATCCTCTAGGTAAACGGTGTTCAATTTTTCTATATGGTAGGAAAATAAATCAATATGACATAAATAATCAATAATAAATCATCAAAATAATCAATACTTATAGGAATTTTCCAAAAGATTACATCTATTATGAGATTCATGAAGCACGGAGCTACTATATTGTAAAGAATGACAATCCATTTTATAAATATCAGCCATGTCATTCTTGAGCTATGAAAAGGAAGTTGTAAAAAGACACAATTTTAAATGCATATAGGAAAAACTTGTCAAAATTCAAGGCTACCTAATTGAAAGGATAGTCCTACAAGAGAAGCTCATGGCCATTCCCTAACAAGGGCTAAGGCATCATTGAATAATGGTCTATCATCTCAAAAGGGATAACATGATAGTCATTAATCAAGAAGGTAGAGGTTTTGTATACAATGCATAGTCAAGTGATCAAAGGAGCTTCAAAGATAATGACAACCTCACATATAAGGTTAGAAGATTTAAAGGAAATAAATGTGGAGGATCTCGTGGAAGTAGACGTTACAAGATTTGAAGATTTAAGGGAAATAAATGTGGAGGATCTGGCGTAAGGCACAAGGTGCAGAGGAAATTCAAGGTAGTGGAGATGAAGAGAAATTGATGGGATGGCGATGTCGAAGTACCATCGTATTTAATGTTTCAGTCTGGAAAAATGGGGTGAGTTATTAACTCACTTGAAGTCTTTTTAGGAGATGGTTGCTATTTTTGCGGGCAGTTTAAGTGGTGATGTGAAGTGGAGCCGTTGGAGTGTAGACATCACGATGGAAGCTAGTTTCGTGTTGTCCTCGCATAAGAAATTGGACCCTTTCATGGGGAAAGCCTCCATGAAGAGACCGCGAGGGTTATTTAATTTTAAGGAGAAACAAGCGGCGCAAGCTATGAAGATTATGCTCGGTGATGGGTTTGAAAAGATGACGCACCGGTATCGAACGAATTCTGGTGTATATTCGTTGGTAATGGCGCGGGGGTTAGATGTAGGGGAGTTGGTGACTGAAGTGAGGTAGGTGATGAAGGCGCTAGTGCTAGAGGAATTCCTAGGGGACATGGAGAAAATTATGAAACAAGAAATCCTAGGGGTTGGATTGATCAAGGAGGAGGGTCGGGATGGTGGAGGCCCGAAAATGGTGAATATAAATCATTTGTTTATTAGATGGCCAGAGGGACGAACAAAGGATTGTTGGCAGGAGGATGCAGAGCGAGGATGGAAAGATTTATAAATATGTGTAGAGCTCACAGAGATGGAGGTAACAATGGTGGACCTAATGGAGATTGCAAGAGAGGAACTATGCGAGTAGAGGGGTTTACGTCCGCAGAAAAGAGCGAAGCCGTTGAACAAAATACTGCAGCTAGAGCCGGGAGAATGCTCAGAAAAAATGATGTAACTTGTTTTGAGAATGTTGGATTTTGTCTACTATGGGGGATGGGTTTAGAAAGAATTCTCGGAAGCGTTTCTATTTAGATTTTGTTTATAATATTTAGGGGGTGCGGGCATAGGTGTATGGATTGTATGCAAAAGTAGCAATCTCGATGTAGAGGGAAAATTTTGTTGTGCTAGTTAATCAAATACTTGGTGATGGGTTTTTGGTTTTATTGATACAAATGTAGACTCTGCTTTTTACAATTCAATAAAATAAAAACTTATTATTGACAAAAAAAAAACAAGATTTCTAAATGTGGGGGAAAAATCACTTACAGTCATTGTCCCTTGGTCGATTTTCCCTTTCTGAGTGCCCTCACCTCTTGCTCTGGCTTTCCTCCTGCCAAATGGTTCATAGTCTTCCTCCTCAACTCAATGACCTTGCAGCACTCATCCAGTGAAGTCTTTCAACTCTCCACTCAGGGGCTGGATGGAGTGGTTCTCGGTGCAACTCTCCAGTTAGGGTCTTGGTGCAGTATGCTATATCGTGCTCTAGCGCGCGCGGGGCCAAAATTCAAAATAGCTTATGTGAAATTGGACCAAGTTTATATTATGATACAAATAGCTTTAGAAAAGGGATGATGAAATGGTTAAGTATGGGAAATTGTAGAGATAAATATAACACCAAGGGAAGAACACTAGAACTAATTTTAGCACTATGGACTAATCCAAGACTCAAAATTCCACTAAGAGGCATCCCTTACCTCTTAAATTAATTCCATAGGTGGTTTTATCCTCCAATATAGTGTCACTGGTTAGCTTATCATGTGAACTTCCACTATAAGGAGGATTACCATACACTTTCATAACATGCATGTGTGATTTCAAAAGGTTTATACATTCTTGTGAATTTGAAAGAAAGGCATGTTTTGACTTTTCCAATAGGCGTTAGGGGTTAATTTGACTTGGTTTTAGCATTAGAGTGACAAACCTTGTGGTTTAGGTTCCATAAACAAAATATACTCATTTTTTTAGCTTCCTAATATCATCTTTATAGTCAATGAGATTTTTAAAGATCATCTAAATATTCATTGCTAATGAAAATGCACAAACTGATGTGTAATAGATCCAAGGTGAGGCTCAGAGAGCCTCATCTTTTGAAACCATTAACCAAAGAAATGCTAAGAACAATATATGAAAGAGACGAAGAATAAGGAAACTTGTATTATTAGGAAGGACGAGATGCCTTTATATAGCATGACCTCATGTTTGAGTCTTGAAACCCTCCCATATCATCAACCCATGTGTCTAGGCTAACCATGTCAAGTTTCACTCCATACAAGCACAAATTGAAAAAAATTCAACATTGGCCCCATTCACATGTCACTATGTGGGGTCAATATGAGGATACGCTAATTTTTTGGAAATGAAATAACCAAATATATGATCAAATAATATGAGGATATGTAGAGTAATTAGGATTTGATCATATGGAAATTTCTAGGAGAGCTACAATAGTTGTAACATCATGAATTAACAACATTAAAAAGTACATCATGAATTAATTATGTAATGGCATAAAAATTAAAAACATCATGAATTAATTATGTAACCATATAAGTCAAATATAATTCTATCAAGAAATTAATATCAAATAGATAATATAATTGCATAACACATACATTTCAATGTCATTGATCTTCTTCTTCATCCAACTCTTTGTCTATATCATCCAATCCAGATTCGACATTGTAAGGATTGGTCATATCATCATCATCATTGATATCATTGATCATCGTGATCATTCATCATCCACAGGAATCATTCATTCGATCTCATCATCATGATCTAGTTCCTCTTCTTTGACATCTTTCATCATCAACTAACCGATCATCATCTACATCATCTTCTAGTTCTTCGGTATCTTCTTCTTCCACCACATTATACTTTACCGGCCTTCCTCTTGGATCATGTCTAACAACAAATGACCAAACCGGTTTACCTGGAACCTCTGAGTAAAATACTTGCTCACATTGGCTTGGAAGAACATAGGGCTCATTTCCAGCTTGCTCAATCGACCTTGTATTAACCATGGTAAATCCATTATCAAGTTCAATAACAGTTCTCTTGGGATCATTTTCATTCAATCGTAGCATGTACCATTAGACGATGAACATAACTAATTTGAAGGACTTACAGTCACAATCAAGTATATCATCCAAAATCCCATAGTATCAATTTTCTGAGACTTTTGGATGTATGTCGCTTCTAGATGAAACATTAGTCACCTGAAAGACTGCAATTATCCCAGAATCAAAAAATTTCTTCTTGTCATCCAAATTTTTGATTCGAAATTTATGACCATTGCACCACATAGCCTTGTGGTGTTTCACCTGCAATATGTCAAACATGTAAAAAATATTGCATCGTCAGTTGATAAACATATTTATTCTTGGTTGAATGTATGCAAAGAAAAAAAAACTCAACATAGATATACATCAATATAATTGAAAATAATTAAATAATATGGGTGATTAATATATTTATACGTACCTATTTATCTCTTAAACCATATGCTAAATCAATTTCCCTTGGTGTAACATTGGAATCTCCATTATGATGAGCTTCTTTAACCAATGAAGCCACACCTTCCCATGTTAATGCACGACTAGATTGTTGACATCGATCAATCCATATTATCATCCAATCAAGATTGTTTGCGATGTACAAATGTAGTGCATCCCACTCTCGAACAACTGTATCAAAAAAAATTGAAATTCAAAAACGATGTATAATTAGTTAATTACCATAGTTGATGTACTTGAAAACCTAACATCCCACTACCAATGATCTTACTATCTTTCATAAGAAACCTCTTAACTATATGTATCCAAGACCCATTTTTCACACATTTCAAATTGAAGAGATATAACATATTGGCCAAGTAGTATCTATGTCACCCCGATCATGTTTTATGTTTATATTGGCAGGATACAATATATCGGCACAACAACTAGCAAGCTTCACTGATAAAAAACATTAAAGGAATGGCCTACGTGTGTTGGAACTAGAATTTTCATTTGAAACTTCAATGGTCCTTTCATATGAAATCATTTGTTTTCCTTAAAAACCATTTTTTTACCATCCACAAGGTCAAAATTGCCTTTTACTGCCTTACCGCAGCCTCCAATAAAGCAACTCATGGTAGCGTGGTGGGTAAAGGAAGTAATACACTGTATATCGCTATACCACAGAAGGTTGATGTCTTGCCCGTGGTAGAGCGGGGTCATGGTTAATACTAATAAAGGGAACCGCTATACTGCAAGGGGTTGAAATGAACCCTGTGGTAGAGTGATAAGCTAAGAATAGAGGTAATAATGCACCGCCATACCACGGAGGGTTGGAATGGAGCCTGCGGTAGAGCGGTGAAATAAGAATAAAGATAAGGAGGAACTGCTATACTGCAAGGGGATGAAAAATTTCATGTGGTAGTGCGGTAATCTGTCATTGGAGCATTAAATGAAGGCTAGTCACATCAATCAGTATCGAAGTATGAAATTCAGCTTGGTATGAAAGATTTGAATGATGAAGAACTTAAGATATGAAATTAATGTAGTATGATATCAAAATTTAACAAGGAAAATTGAGAATTTGTGCGCTCGTGCTAGCAGAAGCTGAATATAGGTGAGCTCAAAGTATGACAGTGGAAGAATTCTGCAGAGCGACAAAATTCTAGGTAAGTCTACTGATCATTCACTAAAATTTAAACAATGGTGCCAAAGAAATCAAAGGCAGGAACTAAAAAGGAAGAAAAATCTAGTAGAATTTCATTGCAGTCACCATTACTTGCCCTGTTACCTGGTTCGATAGATAAGGGTTATAAGAAATTCTTTAAGGATTTAGCTCAGGGGTGTAGGGACCCAATAATTCCACAGTCTGGGTGGAATTTATATTGGTATTTTTATAGGAACAGAGATGAAAGGGTTCCAGTGTCAAACCCATGGACTTTTGACATAGGAAAATTAGTTGTTCCTAATGTTTTTGTTGATGTCGAGCTAATCAGAGCCTTGGCCAATAGATATCATGCCCCATCAAAAATGGTCAGACTTCCAGATGGTCAATGTCTGGTACATATCTCGAGCGAAGCTATAATTAGGTATTTTGACCTAAATAGGTAGGTTGTCATTGAAATTGACTTGGGGAAGCTAGAGCAAGAATATAGAAGGTTGAAAAGGACCTATATAACTGATGAACTCCCCTTACACATGAAAAGGGGTGACAAAAACAGAGTCCTGCCCATTCACTCTTCAAGACTTGAACCCTTTCTAGTGTCTGACTTTTAGACCTATTTCAAAAATACCTACTATGCATTATGTAAAATTCTTGGAGTTGATGCAGAGGAGAATATGTCAATAGGGTTGATGAGAATGGCCATGATTATCCAACATCCTGAATCAAATGTGGAGTTTTATTTTGCTTCATTCATTGAGGAACAGATTCATGAAGGTCTATTACAGGTTAGGGAAGCCAAGGCCCCCATAACTTTTAGAAAGTACTCCTTATTATGTCATTTGATTCTATCTCAAAATGAAACAAAATGGACAAAGAGGATGAAATTGAGAACACGTCAGAATGGAGTTATGCTCCGAGTACAAAATTGGTGTTATATTTGGGACAGTAAATGCAATGAAAGTGATTATGTTGTTTTTAGGGATGATTGTATCATTAGCCTGATTGCTCAGCTTGGTTTGCCTACACCAAGATTACCACAATCCCTAATGAATGTCATGAGACCCCTGCAATACAAACTGGATCAAGGTTTTACACATAATTATGTTGATTGGTTTTTGATGCCACAACACACCATCATCAGGGTATATGGTTGTGATCAGGCCCCTCATATTTTACCAAAATGTGTGCCTAGCAGAGTATTGTTTTTAGAATTTATGTGGCAAATGCTCTGGATGGAGCATGGTTTGATGAAAAATTAGAAAAAAGGAACATTTCTACCTGATTTGACAGTATTTGAAGAATTGTCAATTGGATCAGATATGTTGGAGGAATTGCAGAGATTTATAAAAGCTAATTTTTCTCTCAGACTAGGGAAAAAGAGAATATGTGATCCAGAAGGCCACATCAACAATATCAGAAGAACCCTACTCACAAAGAGGGAAATAACACATGAATTTGATCCAGAAGAGGATGTAATAAGAAACCTGGTCCATTTTGTAGATGTGTTTGAAAGAAGGAAAATATGGTTAATGATGATGAGATGGGAGGATCAAGAAAGAGGAAAATATAAGAAGTTCAAGGGGTTTTTTGATGAGCCATATTTGTTGAAAAGAATGCAATTAGTCCTTGGTAAATTTGATGAATTATCTAAAAAGGCTCAAGAAGAGAAATCAGCCCCACTTCCTACACCCCAGCCACCAACATCCACAGCCTCTACATCACATACACCGCCTTCATCACCAATTCATCTATCTCCTCCATCTCAAATAGATGAGCCTCCTGCCAAGAAACAGAAGATTGAGTCACTAGTGGACTATGAGTCAAGTGATGAAGAACAAGAGGTAGTCTTAAGTTTGGCTGAGATGAAAGAGGTTGCAGAGAAACATAAAATCCTTGAGCCTCATGATCCCAAGATGAGAACATCGAAGGAGGCTATTGATGAAATGTAGGATAATGAAAGAATTATTGCTTCCCTGAGATTCATGGAGGATGATGACTTTATCCATACTAGGGAGTTCAAATATTTTTGGATAAAAATGAAGATGAAACAATTTGATGACAAACTAAAAATTAACCTCATTGGAGCTAATGATTCAAAACATACAGAAGTGCAGGCACAAACAATGGCAGAGTTAAATATTGACAATGTCGATATTACTCCTAAAGAAGCAAGGGAGTTAGTGTTGAAAAGTAACATACTCATTATACCAAGAATGGAGCTCTCCAAAGTGTTTTTGTTGGATCAAATCAGAGCTCAAGATGATCCCAAATTGGTTGCAGAATTTGATTCAAAAGGAGTATCAAGGATAGGATATAATCCAACCACCCAGACCCTTACCCTATGGACAAAACATAAAAGCACAATGAATCCTAGGCTTCTATATGTGGTGTAGGAAATGAGAGGGTCTTCTCTAGTTAGAACTATGAAGGACACTACTCCCACAGAAGTAGCAACATGACAATGCATTCAACAATGTTTACAAGAGATGTAGTGGAAAACATGGAAAAGAAGATGACAGAGTATGAGAAAAGACTCAAACTATCAAATGAGGAGATAAATAAGTTATTCATTGAAAATGTCAGATTGAAACAACAATTGCAACAAGCCACAGATGTAAAGGGGAATGAAATGGTTGTATATCATCCACCTTCTTCAGTTGAAGATCCACATATTCAACAATTGAAAGAAGAGGTTGAGAAACTAAAGAATCATAATATGGATGATATCAAACGACACATCTTGAGTACCTTGGAGGAAATACTGAAACACAGAGTTGAAGTTTTAAAAGAGAAAATAAGTGGAGCTCACGAGGGCTTCAGTCATTTGGTAAAAGCTCTGGAACGAATAAATACTAATTCCCCTATCTTAGAGGAACTGCAAAAAAAGATGGTAGCCCACTTACCATATCTTAACCACTCTATGCAAAGCCACACAAAGAGGTCCTGATGCACCCCAAGGTTAAAACCTACTCAAGAAATGGTAAAAGGAATCATTGATGAGCATAAGTATTTGATTGATATGAAGAAGAAGGTAGAAAATAGAAGGAATTCATTTCATTCAATAAAACACAGTTTTAGCCCTTTGATCATTAAAGGTGATGGTAAACTCAAGGATGTGGATGAATGGAGAAATTAATTTGATCAAATGGTTCCACAATGTTTGACACATATACAGGGTGATGGTAATATCAATTTGGAAAAATTTCATGCTCTGCTTGATGGAATTATTGCATTGGATAATGGTTATACAAAGTTTATTGTAGATGCCAAAAACATGCTCGATAGCAGATGGAAAAGCCACCTGTCAAACTTCACTACTACACAAGAATACAAGTGGTCAAATGATTTAACCATAAGAAACTGGCAGGAGAAATACCTCAGTTCAGATGAAGATTAATCACTATCATTGATGATTATCATAAAGTAAAAGCTTTGCACATGTCTTTGGTGACTCGGGCTTTTACTCAGAGATTAACAGAATTTTCATGTGTTAGTTGTTAATTGTTTCAATTATATTTTACATGTTAGTTAAGTTTTGTTATCAAAAGTCATGTCTTTGGGTCTGAAGCTTGTTGCCTCTCCTATAAATAAGAGAGACCAGGACAAAGAAAAAATTATTAAGATAGGAGTAGATAGAAGAAATAGGAGAATAGGGATTGATACAATGTTTACATCATAAAGGACCAAGATGCACGTGTAAAAATTTGTATGAAGTTAATGGAAAATATTTGATTTAGTGGCTCTATGTTGGTATCAATTGTTTGTTAAGTTTAATGAAGATATTGCTAGATTGTCTCCATAATTAATATTACTTTGTTGTTTAATTTGATATATCAAGCATATTTTCAATTTATTAGTGCATATTTGTTGTATCTGTGTGGCATAATTAATTGGCTCTTTCAAGTAAAGATTAAAGTCCTTTTGATTATTCATAGCAACTTAGGAATATTATTTTGGATTATTAAAGAAGAATATGATAATTGCATCCCTACCTGTTTATACAATTTATAAACATAGAAGTGCCAAACAGTTTGAATTATTTCCAGTCATAAGTCACTTGTCTCTAATTTATACTTGACTCCATATACCCAACAAAGCACTGGCCTTCACATTTCATCACTTAGTTTCATTTCATTTTAAACGTTTTACATATGTTAACTGAACATATTTCTTTGATACTGCTTATACAATTTATGCTCGATTAGTAGTACATTTGTTCACTTTCAAATTGCCATTGTGAATAGACTGATGTAGGAGGAATCACATAGTTCAAGTCTGCTTCATTCACATAGGTAGACCCACCTAGGTCTGGAAGCACCTGAAGAGAAGAAGGTCTAAAACCATTTGGCCTTGTATGTTACCCTAAAACATACCAAGAGTTTGGCAACCTCTTGAGGTACTTTTACCTGCATTTTTGAGAGCTAACAATGTGAACAAGGAAGCACATTGTACAATATCGGCATAGGCACATTGCATTCATATCGATCGGTATAAGAAATTGGGATGTATATTTTGATTAAAAATGAGCAAATAGAGAATGCAGCAATGTAAAATGTATTCTAATTAATCTCTATGACCATCTCATAATTACCTCTCACTTTCTTCAATCTACCTTTCCCCATCAGGTACTCCCCTTCGAATTTATTAATGGAGTTGGGATCCCAAATGCGATCTACATGGATCTTTGTTGCGAACTTAGGAAGATATTCAGTAATGTACACCATGGTCTGGTATGCCATATATCCCTCCACCATAGAACTCTCAGGATGTGCTCTTTTTCTAACCAAATCCTTCAAAAATTTCAAGTGCCTCTCAACCATCCACATTGACCTTGTGTGTATAGGTCCACACAATTCAATCTCCTCAACTTGGTGTATGAGGTAGTGTTCTTGTGCATTGAAAAATGTCGAAGGTAGACACTTGCATTTCACACATTAGACGAGGAATTTTTCTCTTCCAATAATTTATATCTTCTTTATGGATTTCTTTAGATGACAACCATCTACAAGTGATTCAAGGCTAAATATATTAATGATATTTAACAAAATATACAATATATTACATAACAAGTAAAACAAATGGAAAATATAAGATCTATACAATGAATTGAACAAATATTGCTACTTACCTCATGTATTTTCCAAGATCATATATAACTTGCTTGACTTTGTTGTTGAAGTTGTCTGGGAGAGATAGAGGTAGAACGTACTGCAACAATTATAAAATGATCTTTTCATTATTTTTCCAAAACTAGTAAACATAATACACTGAAAAGTACATGTAGTACACAAATAGATATATAAAATATATCAGAATAATTACCTTAATGAAGGTATGCCAATCATGCATTTTCATCCCTGACCCAAATTCACCTTTCTTTGTTATGATATCATTTATGTTCGCAGCAAATCCTGTGGGAAATTCAATTTTTCATATGACTTCTTTTATAGCATTGCTTTGTTGATCCATTAATAACCAAGGAAGGGCGCTTATATTAATTTTTTCTCCATCGCTATTTAATTGAATGACATTTTTCATTGCATGATTGGCTTCATGAATGTCACTACAAATTTTGACAATTTTTTCTTTGTCATGCCCTCCATCCAATATTTTCCATAATGTTTCTGTTATATTCTTTCTGATATGAATTGTATCAAACAAATGCACAATTTGTAGCTACTCATAGTAGGGAAACCTACTAAATTTTCGGGATAACTTTTCAGTCCCTATGGAAGTTGGCCATTAATGCCTTGACGACCTTCATGAAGCATATAAGTTAAACAAATTAACAACAAAAATCATTGTCAATTACAACATGAGTAAACAAAAGATAATATAAAAATATAAATTACAAAAATATCATATATGATAGATAAACAATTTGATCCGATGTATAACCTTGACGATTAATTCTATTATATTCCAACTTCCTTAGGCGAGGTGTCATTCTTCGTGGTTTTGATGTAGTCTCTTCTTTCCCATTGAAAAGATGTTTTTCAGTAGTTCAATACTTATGATTTATGTGGAGGAAGTGCCTATACTCATCAAACACCTACTTTCCTAAACTTGTTGAATGACGAGATTTCATCTTTGGACCACTGGACATGCAAATTTTCCCTTTGTTTGAAGACACCTGCAAGATCATATATAATTGGATTAAATATGCCAATTTTTATAATTATATATAATGAATAGATTATTTAAAAACATGCATGATATCTACTTCATAAAATTAAATATCGTTAAAGTGCAGTCAAACATTATAACATACCACAAAAATGTGTTATCCCAGGGCATCATGAATTTTCCATACAAGCATTGCATGGAATTGAAATTGTCTTTGTCCTATTGGTCTAGAGATGTCATACATAGTGATGCCATTCCATAACTTTAGTAACTCGTCGATAAGAGGCTTGATATATACATTCATATCTTTAATTTGGTACTTACCTAGTTGAATGAACATAAACATTACATAATTGTTATAACCATTTTACTGCAATATATATAAATTAATGTACATGACTATTAAATGAAAAAAATATAAGTCATTATGCAACAAATAAAATAAATGAGATGCTACTACTTTAAATAAAATTGATGTAAACAAATAATTGGAACAATCATTGCCAACATTATGTGCTCCCTCTTTATTAACATCCATGGAGGAATGATATTGTTGATAACAAAAACAGGCCACACCAAGTAAATAGATCTCAACTCTCCAAATGGATTGACACCGTCTGCTGCCAATGAAAGCCTGGGATTATGAGGTTCTTCTTTAAAGTGTGGTCATTTTTCCTCCATGTCCCTAAATATAGAACCATCTGCAAGCATTCGAAGAATGTCATCTCCACTTCTGTAACACCCCTCTGTTTTGGCTCTTTGATTGGCAGTGTTTTCTTTGTAATGGTTGTGTTTGATTATGCTTTGACATTGGAACTTGGTTGCTTTTGACCACTATCTGTTAAATGATGTGAATGATATATTTTGATGTGATGATTATTTTACTTTGATGCTACCTTTATGGCATGTTTTGGATTAATTTAGCAAATAACTGATTTAATGATGTTTTATGCTTGTGATCATATCATGGATGTTAGAATCATCAGTTAGTAATTGTGTACTGGTGAAGGGGACAGGATTGTATCACTCGCTTGCGAGTGCCCTACGATTCTGAGATTTCCTCTTCATGGTGTGTTTGATCATATTATATATATATGCATGTTTGATGTACCCTTTGTTGTAGGTTGACAGGTACATGACATCGACTCCACCTGGTTCACAGGTTTGAGCGTGTCCATTGACCAATGGTAATCGATTGGGAGATAGTAGCTAGGTTTTCCGTGCCGAGTCATCACCCTAGTCATAGTGTGTCATCGGGTTGTTGTCGGGTTAGTTGTTTTGATTTGGCCCTTTTTCACCTTGAGTGTTTATTTAATTTCAAATTTTAAAGGTTATTAAATGTTAGGTGTAATTTAATTGATGATTAAATATATTTAGTTGCAATGTTGAAATACGATTTATTTTATTGATTTATTTGATTTAATTAATAAAATAATTATTGGGTTATTGATTGATTTGATTAATTAATAAAATTAAATTGAGTTTAATGCTTAAATAGATTAATGGTGAGATATTAATTAAAATAGTTGTCTTGGCATTATTATATATTAGTTTCAAATTTAAATTGAAAATGGAAATTATATTGGATATTAAGATGTAATTAAAATAAAAGTTAAAACCTTGTTTGAATAGTTAGGGTCAAATTAAAATAAATAAATAAATGATAATGTGTTTTTAATTCCACTTTTGAAATTGTTGATAAAATCATTTCTTTGCAACTTTGAAATGCTTTTGTTTTAATGAAAATTTGAAATGCATGAAGTTGAATTAAAAATTAGAAATTGTTTTCAAATTAAAAATTGGAGATATCCTTCAAAAGGTTTTAAAAATAAACTTAGTGAGTGGGATTTTTAGGGTTTTTGACCAATTTGGGGAAAGACCCTATTTTTTATAATAAAAAAAAACTCATCTATTTTTCAATCTTGGAATTTGGGAAAAAAATTTCTTGGCTATGGTTTTTGCTTGGATTTGTGAAGAGGATGGAGATTCTTGCTTGAGCTGGATCCTTGCTTGAGCTGGATCCAAGGAGGAGTTGGAAAACACCATTGATGAAGGCTACAAGTTTTTGGAGAAAAATCAGGTTCCTCTTGTTCTTGCTTTGTTCATTTTGAAAATAGTTTAAATCCTTAATATGTTGTTTGAAAATCCTTGAAATGAAGTTTAAACTTAATGGAAACCCATGAAAATTCATTTTTAAACTAGCAATAGATCTTGGAAGGGATTCAAATGAAAAGGTTTAATTTATTTGTCATTTGGGGAAAACCCAGAAAATTCATCATATTTTTGTGTTCAAAATTCTTCTTCTCAATCTTCTCCTCAAGAAAATTTGCCCAATTTGGGCTGTGAAATGATACATTCATATAAATAACCGCTTATACTTTGCATATAAAATCTATGTAGGCTGGGAAATCTTTCTTAAAAGATTTGCTATTTTTTTTTAAAAAAGGTTGTTGTGTGAAATTCGTTCTGGTTTTTTTTACCAGAATAGGGTTTTGATTATTCTCTATTTTTCGTTGTTAAACGAAATTGTTTTTTTTGTAAAAAATAAAATTAATAAAAAAATTATTTTGTATTGTGGGGGCTGCCCATAGCCATCCCCCATCCATGGGGACGCTGGTTGTGCAGTGCTCCCCATGGTTGGGGAGGGGCTGCAAGCAGCCACCACAAGGGTTGTGTCCCCTGTGTGAGGCTGCGTAGCAGCCACCACAGGGGTGCGTCCCCTGTAGGGGGCTGCGTGGCAGCCAAAGGCCTTTGGCCTATTTATTTCAATATAAATTTGATTTATTAAAAAACTTTAGTTTTAATTTTATTTTTATATTATAATATATATTTATTATAATATATATATATATATTATATATATTGATTTTGATATATATGTAATATATATTTATTATAATTAATATATATTATATATATATTAATTTTAAATTATATAAAGAGTATATATATATATATATATTTAATGTATATATATTTACTGTTTTCTCTTCTTTCCATTAAGTGGTAAATTAGAATGTTAAATTGGATTGTTTTAAATAAATATATTAAAGCATAATTATATTTAAATTGGTTCTATTTAAATATAATTTATTTAGGTAGTTTATTTTATCATCAAGTCGAAATAAATGGAGTTCTTGTAATCAATCGATTTTATTTAAAATTTTGTTTTGATCGGGAAATCTTGGGATTTTAAATGATATTCTAGAGGTATGCATTTAAATAATATTTGAATACCTAAAAATAGAACTTAATCTAAAATGATTATCGCATTGGTATTGAGGAAATGAAAATTGATGTTTGATCAAACGTTTTATTTAGAATATTGATTTCGATTAATTTATTTATTTATTCCATGTTGAAATATGGACTAAGTGATTTAATTAAAATTTAGTCGATTTATTAATGCGAATTAGAAATAAAGACTAATTTATTTGGTCTAAATGTCTATTTATCAAAACATTCCAATTATAGAATACAATTGAGAAACTTAGAGATAACGAATGTTTTATTTAATCAGATGACTTTATTTGTCAAATGCTTGACTTGTTTATAATTTGGTTTTGATTATTGCGGGTAATTGAGACGAATGAAATTAAATGGATAAATTTAATTATAGATTATCTTAAGATGATTTTGTTACGAAGTAGAAGCAAAAGTGGATTTTATATTCAAATGATTGATTTAGAACGTTGAATTTTAATAGTCAAATGATTTATTTTTTTAAAAAGTAGAATTTAAATGATTAAGTGTTTTCATTTTTAAAGGTTGATTTAATTAATAAGGTAATTGGGAAAACGAAACATAATTATTGGTTTAAACTCATTAAAGTTGTCAACGTGCTTTGAGTTACTATTGAGTTGTGCAGATAAGGTTAATTATTTACTTAATTTCTTGTGCGACGTAATTGATTGACTTATTATTTATTCCAAATGTTATATTAATCAAGTGGTTTTATTTAAGTATATGCTCGTGTAACTTAGAGATAAATGAATACTTTATTTTAACCGAATGAATTTATTTGTTAAAATATCTCGATTATGAAAATAACTGTTAAACGTGGAGTTAATGATTGATTATTTTAATCAAATGACTTTATTTATTAAAAACGCTTGATTAGGAAATTTAATTGTGAAATTTAGAGTAATTGAATGGTTGATATATGTTTCAACGTCGTGAAAGGAAATGAGTTTATTGATTGGATAAATGCAAGTCATGAAAACTGTGTTTGATTGGATTTAGGAAATTCGAACCTTAGCTTATCTAATTGTCTGAAATGCTTTTATTGTTTGATTGTTCGTCTTCGATGTTGTGGAATTAGAGTGAATGTTTTGAAAGTCTTCCATATAGGGGTTCGTTGTTGGTATGGGTTGTTGTACGTAAGTCAACTTTTGATGTGATGTGGAAAATATGCATAGTTACACCATGTTGTTTCACCCGGTTCTCACGAACGGGGATGATTTGTGCCTCCTTGGGAATAGAAGAGGGTTATGTAATGTGTGCCTCCTTTGGAAGGAGTGTATTTTTGTATTTGGTTTCCTCCAGTGTTTGGAGTGGGTTTTGTACCTTGTTTTCCTCCAGTGTTGGAGAGGGTCTTGATCTTGATGCTTCCAGTGTTGGAGTGAGTTCTTGATTTGTTACCTCCTTGGATTGGAGAGGTCATATTATCTTGTTACCTAATGTGGTTTTCACCGTGTGTGTTGTCTTAGAAGAGTGGCTTGCAATGGGGGTCGGCGCACAAAGTGGTGCCAAGGATAACCCTTTGCAAGTTGGTTAATTCAGTGATAACTAAATAATTTTTTAGAAGCTTAGGTTGCATCAAACATTAAACAAGATTAATTATGCCTCGCTCATGGACCCAAGGGATTGTTTTAGACTTGGGATGAGACGAGAAGGCCTGGAATGGCAAGATCATCTATCTCGTCTTCACGAGAGGTATTTGATTCCGCATGAGTAAGCATGGGTGTCAGGATTTCGGTAGAGGCCACCAGGATAACCCATGGAGTGGGGGCCGGAGCCTAGGAAGATTCCCAGAGGATATCCCTTGATGAGCTATGCGATGACACTCTTCCTAAGTCAACAATTTGTACTTGGTATTTGTGACACTCTTGATCTATTCTATGTCTGGAAGCAATGTAACCTATGTCAGTGTTGTGGGAGTCATACCTAGAATTGTGCGTATGACCATTCATTTCATTGAGATGTGTACTTGTATTTACTTCGTATCAATTTTTTGTAGCCTGTGTCTAGTGGTAGATGGTCTTGTGTGGGAATTGCTTGTTACTATCTCCTAGCACGGAGGGAGTGGAACTTTTGGGTTCCACGTGGTCGGGTGGCACGTACTTCTTGATCCGTTGGTTCTTCTTCATGTTCATGTGGTCGTGATTTCCAGTTGGAGGGCTCGTGGGAATCAGTTTCTTCTCATGCCTTATTCTCTCAGTACTTATTGTAATTTTATTACCCCTCAGTTGTTATCGAGGTGGAATTTGTAATATGTAATCATACTTGTTGGATTTACCTCATTCAGGGAATGAGTATTGTAATCATATTGTAAATTATGTTATTGGAATCAAGTGGTATCTCACTCTTGGATGTGAACTATTATGAATAGAATGTATGTGAACTTTATTTGTTAAGTAATTATATGGTATGGTTTTAATTCATGTTTCATGTTTGGTTTAAGTAACACAGTCTCGTAACCTTAGGGGATTGGTTGGCATTGGTTAGTGAACATGTATGTTAATTATTCTTGCTAAAACAAAATTAGTTTGTCTGTGTAGTAAATTGCAACTTCCCCTAGGGTTGTGTGGCAGGGTGTTACAACTTCTATTTCGTGCATGGTAATCCATAAATTGTGCTAAGCTTTCGCACCTAAATAATCATTGCATACGTGGAATAATGGGAATATAACAAAGAACCTTGCGAGGCACCTTTTTTGTTAGTTGATATGTTTGATATCTACTGATATGACATTCTGGGCATTCTATTGCAAATTCATGTTGTTTATGATATATAATATGATCATTGGGACATGCATCTATTGCTTGATACTCCATTCCAATATCTTTCATAATGGCAGATAAATCTCGATATGAGTGAGGTAAAATATTTGATGGTGGTAACAAAAATTCACCTATCAATCTACAACAAAAAATAATTTGTTAATATAAAGAATATTAATGGTACATATTTCATCCTTTATTTACTAGTGATGAACTAACAAAAAATAGATGAAAAAAGATGACATATATGACATACCTTAACATCCGTGAGATTGCTATGTTGGATAAACCATTCATAACCTTCAAGTTCACCAGCAACAATACAACAGAGAGAAGAGTTGTTTGGGAGCCTTCATAAAGGGGCATGTATGCCTTCTCAAGTATAAGTAAATCATGAACATCATCAAATTCATCTCGATCATCATGATCAGCTATGCCACTAAATGTGTCATGGATCAATGTATTTGTACCATCACCTTCAACTGTGTTTTCTGGTGCATGATCATCTTCTTCCATAGGATCATTAACTTCATCTTCGATATTCATAGCTCCATGTTCCTCCGCTTACAAAACTACATTCTTTGGGCCGTGATAATCCATATCATGTGCCCTAGGGCAGCCCACCTTTATAATAATGATTGACACAAATAAACCATGATCATGATCAAGTGATTTTTTATATATATAAAAAATGTTAAAATGATATAAACATTTACAAATTCAATCAATATAAATACATATAATGAACAACTTACCAATGGACGATAATCATGCCCCCCTTCAACGTGACCATGTTGCCTACAATGTTTCTCAGTTGTTGTAATTAAAATTCTTCTCATCTTTAAGCCCTTGCAATTATTGCAAGGACAATAACATTTCCCATCACCCTTTCTTTTCAATCTAGCCCACAATCTAACAAGTGTCTCTTCATTTTGTTCTCCACTAATATTATCTGACATGATTTTTCTTTACCAAGCTTGAATATTTATATCTTCAAAAAATATCAAACTCACACTCCAATAATTTGTAGTCATAGACAAGTAACAAAATCTAATAATTCTGATATTTTTCACCAAAAAAATTGGCCTATAACCTCCACAAACTGTCACAGGTATAGAAAATTTGCAAGTATAGCAAAACACTGTTGCAAGTATAGATAAATTGTCGAACTCACTTTTATTTATTAAAAAACATTCGTCGGAACCCCGACGAACACTAACCATATACCCGTTGACCCACAAATTAAGGAGGCTATTAACCATATGTCGGCCCACAAATACATAGGTATATGTCGAAATAGCGACAAAAATCATAGAGCATCATAATTTCGACGAACGTCGGGCATAAATTTTTTTTAAAAAATAAAATTTCACATTAAATACATAGGTACCCGACAATACATCTAATTATACATCTTTCATTCGAAAGTTTCATCGTATTTTGTAGTCAAATGAGTTAGTGATTAGTACCACATCCATCCTGCATCCACAATTTTGTCAATACATATCATGATGATAATAAAGCAATAAAAACATCATGTATCATGTATAATAATACATCGCATATATAAGATATCAACATCCATCATATACATAATAAAACATCATATATCATATCGGGGTCATCCCACAATAATGGGTTACACTTTTTGGCCAAACTTGACATTGAAATCAATATTTTCAGAGAAAACTTCACTTTCTGACACTTATAGTAGGTAAACTATTAGGAATTTGAAAATGATGTAAACTAGTGATTTGTGAGATTTTTTCTATAGGTTTTAAATGTCTTTTTTTTTAAAATGAAATTAAATTGTAATTGTTTTGCATCTCCTTTGATAACTAGTTTTTAATAGTAAACAACATTTTTAAAAAGTGGTGTGTACTTTGGCTCACATAACTTTTTTTCTACGAAGGATAAATTTTTGATTCTTTTGAATTTAGGTTGGTAACACAAGTATCTAGTGCTTTCATTTTGTTTCATAGCATTTTGTTGAATATTTTTCTTTTAATTAATTTTTGAAGTCAAAACATTTATAATTTAGACATAGGTGCACTTCGGCTCTCATAACTTTTTTGGTATATATTGAAATTCAATTTTTCTTTTTTTGTTGGAATGAGGACATCAATACCTAATGCGTATAAATTTTTCAAAAAAAAAATCCTTAAATTTACTATTTTTCCACAATGATTTTTCATCGAACTTGATGTTCAATGAAAAACCTATGTACAGTAAAACTAAAAAATAAAATATAAAATAAAAACAAAATATATTAAATTTATAGTTGTTGGAAAGCATGTTTCAATCACTAGAATCATCCAACTTGGTTTATCAAGTTGACTTGATTTGCACCTCCTTCCCAAGCTTCGATAGTAAAAAAAATGCATAAATTTTGAAATGGTGGAGGGGAAGGTGAAAAAAGGGGGTTCATTAGAACCCCCCTTCTAATGAAGGGGGTTCATTCGAACCCTCCCTATATGGTGCAAGAGGGGCTTCATTAGAAGGGGGTTGGTTCATTCGAACCCCCTTCATTAGAAGGGGTAAACCATTTTAAATTTTTTGATGGCCATTTCTAATTTTTCTTCATTCAAAAAATTGTAACCCACTATTGTGGGTTTACCCATCGATATATAGATCATCCATCCATCCACATCATATGCATACATAAAAAAGATACAAAAAATGAACATAAGCATATACACATCATCATCCATAATCATCTCATAACATATAATGAAGTTGAATTGAAACATGTATATCTCATATATATCATCATAAAAAATGATAATTCCAAGTACATCATCAAATAATATGTGTGATATCATATACAAAAAAATACATATATACGAGGCCTCAGTTGGGCCAATGAATGTATATAAAATCATGTCTACAACAATGTCTTTGAAACAATATACATCATAATGATAAAGTAAAAATAGTCCTACTGCCTGGGCAAAGGAGGGAACCTCTGATGATCATGACTCCAGTACAAAGAGGGTTGTGGTATAACTACAGGATGACCGGGCTGCGTAACCGACTGATCACCTGAATCGCCTGCACCAGTACCTATACTAGGCTTGCCAAACCAAGGATTTCTTTGTGCTCTGGGAACCAATACCTCATATAGAGTCTGATAATAAGTAGCCTCTCTCATATTCTGATCTTACTCTACTATGAGGGCATCACGCTCTATCCTAAAGGTATCCCTCTCAGCGGTAATATCTTGTACCTGTTCCTCGGCAGCATGATGTCATCCACTCTTAGTGTCCTACTCTTCCCTAAAACCATCCATCTCCTGCCTCGTAGTGTCATGCTTGGTAGTCAAAATGGAAACATGTGCCTCAGTGGCCTATCATTGCACAACCTTTCCATCTCTACCAGTTGTCAACTATATAATTTGCATCGCTGCCACTGCATCTCCAAGTGGTGGAGGAGGAGGACCCTGTGCCTGATCCTATTGCATAAGATCATCCTGTTGGTCCTATTGTCTATCCTACCTCACTTTATCCAGCTACTCGACAACAATCTAGATTCACTCTCTCTCCCCTCTACGGTCAGTAATGTCTGCTCTCCCAATAGTTGGCACAATGCCAGTAGGATCAGTGAAACAGAGAGGCACCCGACGAACCCACCACTAATCATAGTCTGGTGTGGTCCCTACATCGACTGGTCCCACAGACTACCCCCATCCAAATGGGGCAAGTGCTATAAACTTGGCAACGAATGCATCTTGATCTACTTGCAATCCCCATACTCAGACCTCTCAAGTGGTCCTACCAAAATGATCTTGGTAATCATCTGCAAAACGGCTCTATCTCTCACTGAACTGGCGAAGCACTCAATTGGGTAGATGTCACTCAAGCAAAGAATGCACTCATTTGATCAACCAATGAGTTTATCTACAAAATGTTAGCTGCTCCTGATCGTCATGCCATGCATCACAATCTAACCACTTCCTCCAAACAAAACATGGCATGTCATCTATCACACTATGCCAGTAAGAAAGTTGACTGAGCCAAGTGTAATGAAGAAAATCACCATATCTATAAGAATATGGATCCTCTAGATCCCAATTCAAGATGCCATCAGTCCTACTAACTGGGATGTGCTCCCAGGCCCATACATGAAGTAATGACATACCAGCAAAAATGGAACTGCCTCCGCAATAAGCGACCTCATGCATATCTTTGTATAAATGAGCAAGGAGACACAGACCCCATGCATATTTGGTACCATGCTCAAACATCTACTCGATGCATACACCCCAACCAATGAGAAACCACCTACCTCACCAATCAAAAATGACAAGCCCCAAGACCAAAGCACATAGAACCAATGACACAAGATTTTCACTGCCAACAAAGGGGGACAAGTCTATCTCTGACTCCTGAACTCGAAGATGCATTTAACACCAAAGACTTGTTGCATAACACGTATACCCTTTCATACGAAATAGGTCACCAACTTTCCATGAATCAAAACATGGAGGATCCTCCACACATCCTCTAAGGTGATGGTAGCCTTACCAATCAATAAGTGAAAAGATGATGTCTCAGAATGCCACCTCTCAACTAGAGCAGTCATCATCGCTCGGTGGCATCTAATCATTGGCATATAGAAAATATGTCTCAACCCCATAGCATGTAGCACATCTCACTCCAACTTGTGAAAACCACTGATTAAATTGAATAACTCCTGCAACTATCGCTCTCTAGAGTAAAGCAATTTGAGACCCACCTGCAAACATTCAACCCATAGTGTTAAGAATTTGCTATGAAAACACGAAACCGACATAAGATTGCAAACAAACTAACCCAATCTTCCAAAAATTGAAAAAGTAGTCACTTTTTCTCAAGGGCAGTCAAAATAGTCAAAAGTGGACCTATTTTTAAAAAAAGTGGTAAAGAAACTCAAAAGTGACACAAATATCAAAAGTGAAAAGTATCTCAAGAGTGAACATATTTCACAATGGCAAGAATTTAACATGAAAAAATTTAAAAGTGAACATTTTAATCAAACATTTTCAACTAGAGCAAACATTTAAATCAATAGAGGTTGCAAAATGAAAAAGCAGTACAGGTAAAAACTACAAAAGTGGTAGAAATGATTCAAAAGTGAAAAAATCATAATATTACCGCTATTGCCTAATTTGTGTTCATGCATTAATTACTCAAAAATGAAAAGATGAAAAATAGGAAAGGAAAGGTTACATACCAACGCACCAGTGCCAATAGGCTGCTCGAAGTCATGAACCACATCAACGTGATGTGCAGCTCCTCGAATCCTCACCATAACTCCTCGACAATCGCAACATCTAGAAATTTAGAGGCAAGAAATTAGTATAGACTCATAATGCAAATGAGGTAAATTAAATCCTAATTACCTTTTTTAACCCCCCAAACCCTAAATTTTTACCTAGGAAACCCTGCTAGGTTGAAATTAGGATCTCCCGAGAACATTTGAACTATCAACAAAGGTCTTATAGGCTTACTTTTTCTTCCTTTACACATCTGAACTGAAATGAAATAGTGTCGCGAACCCAACCTAAAAAATGATTTTTTTCAGCCAACATCTCGAGGGGGTAGCCCAACATCCTACCATTATTCCACTGACCATTGGGACACAGTGAGGCATATAAATTTTTCAAATCTTGATCTTAACATCGAATTCTTTGAAACAAATCAACCAGTACGTTGTCTCAAAGAGGGGCAAAATGTAGACATGTAAAAATGACCTAACAGTTATCACACATCCTAAATGACCTTTTCTCATCATCGACATCATTATCATCTAATATCATTGTGTTTCACATCAATTGCATCAAAAAACCCTAATTTCCTCTATTAATTGAATAATATTACATTATTTAATTAATTCACTTTTTCATCATTTTTGACTAATTAAATAAATTTCATTTATTCCTCTTGATTAATTAAATAACATCAATTATTTAATTATGTTGTTAATTTACCCTATTCCCCTAAGTCAAATAAATTATTAAAACATAATAGTTTAATTAAATCACTTTCCCCTAAACTTGAATAATTAAATAAATTATTCAAAACATCATTCAAAAAGGTCAAAACAAACAAATACAACTTTTTTTGTAAAATTCAACTATGATTTGCATGTTCAACTCAAAAAGATTAATTAATTAAAATCCATCTATTCTTCAATCCCACTAAAGGCTCAATCTATTTCCTCAATTCCACTAAACACTCAAATTGATTTCATCAATCACATCGATTACGTAATTAAAATCCATTGATTCTTCCCATCTAATTCCTCTCAACGGTTTTGAACTGTTGATCAAGATATTCTACTACGCAATCTCGATCGTTCATCTCAAAACATAAAATCTATATAACAATCCTCTTCATCCTCAAAAACATTCAAATAATTGACATCTTTTGCACAACGAAGTAATGCTGAAATTACAATCAATTTCTTGAACTTTGACACACATTTTCGATCAACACACGCACATTTGAAGCTTTTGCAATGCATCAATGGAGGCTTCGCATTGATATAATGATCCAACATCATTGTGAATACACTTCGACATGAGATGGGTAATGACATTATTTAATTGAATTCTTTGTATGTTCTTTCATTGTATTTGCTTTAGTTCATTGGATTTAGTAATCTCATATCATTCATTTCATGAGTAATGGGTATGAACCTTAGTCTATGTTTTGAATTAAATCTTGTTTATTTCCTCACACTCCTCGATTTCCCCCTTACACAAATATATATATTACATATATATAATATTATTTTAATATCCTTACATAAACACATATATTCTCATATTCATCAATCGATGTATATACACGAAGTATATATATCACATTCGTCCAATAAATAATCGCATGCATATGAGTTATTCGTTCATGAGTATGTATAGATACGTCTACCTACGTATACTCACGCACTTCTTTACTCACATGTATGAGTTATAATAGAAATATAAATATATACATATAAAAATTCTATGTATATACTTCATTGATTAATATATAAATATGAACACACGAGGAAGGACTTTCACTCGACATAAATACTTAATAACATTTTCCCAATCAAGAACATTCAAATATTGAAACCACAAAACAATACAAAACATTCCCAAACCAAAACTGAAGAACACTTACCAATTCCCCAAACTAACTAGACTCAACTTAGACCAACTAGGATGTGAGTGTGTATGCTCAATTAGGCTTATTAAGGGTTACCAAACCAAGTTCTTCTCTTGAGTGATACTCCCCTTCTCTTCAAGATTTGAATTTGTTCTTGCATCTAGCTTATTACATTACAACGGTAGTTAGCCGATAACAATACATTCATATGCATCATATATTTCATCTTCAAAATCATTATAAAACATCAAATTGAATTAAACATTCATTCATCATATTTTCATCAAGATTCCTATACAAAACTCAATCATAAATATTGATGCAGTCACGTTCAGAGGGTCCTCAAAGAGAACAGTCCAGACCATGCAACGAGAGTCACACAATAGAAGAAACACATAAATTGGAAGCAAATACCAAAGCAAACATTCTTATTATCAAAAAATTCAATTACAAATAGTTGGCAACATCTGGGCTTACAGATTCGGCTCGCAAGCCTGATTACAACATGCTCAAAATACCATCTTCCTACATGCTCCTCAAAATGAGCAAAAATCCTACAAAGAAATTATTTCTTTCTCTGGTCTCTAACTCTAATCTTCACTACTGCTTTCTAATGATCAATTACAATTCTTTATACACATCCACAAGTCTAGAAACATCCAAGTCGGCCCAAAGATCATTACATTCTCCAATGAAAGAAAATATAGCATCTGCATGAATAGGTCGGCCTCAAATTGAATTACTCTACGGTGCAAGCAAAGGATGAAGTGTGGACCTAAATCAAGGTCGGGGCACCCCATAGAACAATTTGAATCTCACCAATAAGATCTGCAAGATACGGAAATGATCCACTAGCGATCAAACTCTAGAGCCATTAGATGAAAACATCATTTTGGTGCCGATCCAAGAAACTACCACATAATCCGAAAGCGATAGCTTTCCGAAAAATGAACCAATCGTGTTCAAAATTTGGAATAAGGAAAATGAACATGTCCACGCTGTAAATATAGGTCTGCAAGGTCTAGTGAGCAAACATGAAGAATTACCGGATCTACCAACCTGAACTGAACAGAAACTGAAACAAAGAAAAATTGGAATGAAAATATATTTTTGGGTGATGCAAGATTGCCACGACCCAAGGATGATCTTGCATTAGACACCCCTGGTGAGAAAAGATGTTCCATGAGAGGAACTCATGAACATTGAACTGGGTTCGGGATGTAGATCCCATGCTCATTCTTGATCCAAATATCTTCTATGTCTATACTTCTCTTCCTCCTAACCTCCCTTCTTTCCTCTATCAAATCCTGCAACTTCTTCTTCTCTTTATCCTCCTTTCCCTGTTTCATACCTGTACAAGGTAGTAAGTGACTTTTACCACCACTCACCTTCTTCCTCCCATCTAATCTATCTCTTCTACAAGACTTCACCTTATTTGTCCTTCTATCTGCAACCCAAATCTTTTGTTGTACAATTCGGCCTTTACATTCTTTCAGTCCCATCTCACTCCCTGATCCAACCACCAAGTTCTCCAACACAACCTCTACATCTCGCTTTTCAACTCTGCAACTCTTCACAAGACTCAAGTTCCTCACTTCCTCCTTCTTATTCTTTAAGGAATCCAAAGTAAACTTCTACCCATTCTTCTCTACAGTAATCAAATTCCTTTTGCAATCATATATGGATCCTCTATCAAATTTCGAAGGTCTACCCAACAGAACATGACAAGCACTCATGGAAAAAACATCACACAGAACTTCATCTCTAAAGGGGCCAATATTAAAGTTCACCCAACACTGTTCTTTCACCTCCTTTACATGATCATCTTGTAACCAGCTTATCCTATAAGGAAAAGGATGTGGAATCCTCTTCAAACCAAGTTTCTCCACCATCTCCTCAGATACCAAGTTATCAGTACTTCCATTATCCATAATAACCTTACAACACTTACCTCCTGATTTGCACACAATCCAAAAAATATTCTTCATCTGTGAAGTGTCAACCTTTTCCTTGCTCTGCCTCATCAAGACTTTCCTAAGCATAAGAGATTCTCCCTGCTCCGGTTCTATCCCCTCTTCAATCACTTGTTCTTCATATGCCACACAATTCTTCTTACCAGTTCCTTTACTCGATCCCTCGGGACATTCAAAAGATCGATGTACAATTTCTCCATACTTAAAACATTTACCCAAGAACTCCCTGTTGCCATTTCCTCTCCTTTGTACTCTCTGGTCTGATTCTTTACTCCACTTAGGTCTTGATTCTTCTTCACTCGTCTACTTCTCCTTGCTGTTGCTTATATGCTTCTCTCTCCCTCTAGGATTATTCTACTGTATTTTCTTTACTTTATCTTTTGCCTTCAAAGCATACTGGTAGGCATCTTCAACTATGGACATCCTCAACATACTCATCTCATCCTGAATGTTAAATCTAAGGCCATTTATATACCTTGCCACCTTCTCCCTAGTCATCTCTCGGTGCCCAGATCTGATTTTCATCTTGTAGAATTCCTCAATATACTCTTTCACACTCATGTCCTTCTGCTTCAGGTTCTACAACTTCTTGAATAGTTCCAACTCATAGTCTTCTGGAATAAACTTAGCCTTCAACCTTGCAACCATCTTTCTCCACCGGGTGATCCTTGTTTCACCATTCTCCACTTTTTCCTTCTACAACTCTTTCCACCATAAAGCAACATGTCCTTTCAACTTAGTTTGTGCCAACCTAACCCTCAACAGGTCTCTAATATCCTCGAGCTCAAAATAGTCTTCCAACTCTCCTATCCAGTCTATCAAGTCTTCTAGATTCAAAGTTCCAGAGAAGTTAGAAACCTCCACCCTATGACTTCTACTTGCTTGTGCCATTGCTCTCAATAGTCTCTCTTCTCCCTCAGCTGTCAGCTCTTCAACCTCTTCAATCTCCAGTTATTCTGCAGCTTCTTCATATTCATCCTCTGGTTTAGGGTTTCTCCTCAAACCACCCAAGAGGTTTTGGATCTCATTCTTCATCTCATTTCTAAATTCCTCCATCATTTGCTCCATTCTTCTAGGGTTCATCCTTCTCGGCGGAATTTCTTCCCTTGCTCGCTGCAACTTCCTCAACTTCAGCGATCTAACTACAAGGTTTCAATTGCCTCTCTCTCAGCGATCTATTGAACACACTTAATCCTGCCTCAAATCAGCGACCAGTTCACCTAACGAATACCACTAGGATGGCAACCCACTCAAGGTTCGCAACCGGCTCTCATCCCAAGATTCATAGGTTTGCAACCTTCCACTCTAATACCATCTGATGCAGTCACAATCGAAGGGTCCTCAAAGAGAATAGTCCAAACCCTGCAACGAGAGTCACACAACATAAGCAACACATAAATTGGAAGCAAATACCAATGAAAACATTCTTATTATCAGAAAATTCAATTACAAATAGTTGGCAATATCTGGGCTTACAGATTCGGCTAGCAGGCCTGATTACAACATGCTCAAAATACCATCTTCCTACATGCTCCTCAAAATGAGTGAAAATCCTATAGAGAAATTCTTTCTTTCTCTGATCTCTAACTCTAATCTTCACTACTGCTTTCTAATAATCAATTACAATGCTTTATACACATCCACAAGTCTGGAAACATCCACATCGGCCCAAAGATCATTACATTCTCCAATGAAAGAAAATATAACATGTGCATGAATAGGTCGGCCTCATATTGAATTACTCTATAGTGCAAGCAAAGGATGAAGTGTGGACCTAAATCAAGGTCAGGGACGCCCCATAAAACAATTCAAATCTCACCAATAAGATCCGCAAGATACAAAAACGATCCACAAGCGATCAAACTAGTCATTAGATGAAATCATTATTTTGGTGCCAGTCCAAGAAACTACCACATAATCCAGAAGCGATAACTTGTCATAAAATGAACCAATCGTGCTCAAAATTTGGAATAAGGAAAATGAGCATGTCCACGATGTAAATATAGATCTGCAAGGTCTAGCGAGCAAACATGAAGAATTATCGGATATACCAACCTGAACTGAATAGAAACTAAAACAAAGACAAACTGGAATGAAAATATATTTTTGGGTGATTCAAGATTGCCATGACCCAAGGATGCTCCTACATCAAATATATTAAAGTATTTTAACCTATCAAGGTAATAGTAAACAGGTAATAACACATGGGGTGTAACAAATTGTGGCAAAAAGTTATGAGCTCGAGAGCCATAAATGGAGATCTGACTTCCACTAGCAATAAATGCTACCAAATAGAAAAATTATTGAAAATAACCTACATCACTATGAAACTCATAGCACCAGCTTTCCAACAATATCTCAATTTCCAAAAAAATTCCTCCTGGATTGCAAGTTATGAAAAAATGAAAAAAAGGCCTACAAAAAGGCACATACAAACTAAATTGGAGCAAAAAATAGTCCTCAGGGGCTAAAATACATTCTCCCATATGATTGCTTTGTGCACAGTTAGTTTAAAAAAAGGGACCCACCGCCACTAGTGGCGAGCGAGTGGCAAGATTTTCGCCTGTGTCACCTAGGCATTAAACCCTCAATGGTGGATGGGATTGCTCGCCCCACCGAGCATATGACCAGTGCTCAAACCTTGTGCAATCAGTGTATAATAAACTTTGGTTAGTGCAAATATTTTTAAAAATGAAGTTTATAATATAAATAAAACTTTATAACCTATGATATTAATGATGATTTGTACCAACCGAAAAGACTGATATGATAGTCGTAGACCATGGAGGACAAAGTACGTAGATCACTGGCATAGGAGAATATACTGAGTGAATATGCCAAATTTTTTGTCGAATGAAGATTGCATAGATCTAACATGATCGTGTGTCGTATGATTGTATGACCATGTACAGATCCGTACAGTCATACGAACTAAAAAATTTCCTTGACCCTCGACTAAATGTGTCTAAAATCGATGATTTGATAATCAATCTTTAGGTTTTTGGGCCTACCAAACGTAATGGTGAGGTCATATTTCGCCTAAACTACTACAAAATATCAACTACCCTCTAGATTTGGCAACTGAAACCCTTCCTTCAAACCCTTGCAGATCTGACAAAATATGTCAAATTTTAACAAAACAAAAGCTAATCTTGACTTTCTCTGACACCCTGGATTCAATGGTGAGGTTCTCAAGAACCCAACTAACACCTAGCAAAAATTTCATGCCAAGATTAGTTCCTCTGATCTAGAAATAAGTCTACAACATTGAAGCTCTAATACCATGTATGAGTTTATGGTGAACTCCTCAATGCCTCAAGATTGCCTGTAAGACAAAATAACTTCTACAAGAGAGAATGGGAAAAATATCATGCTATGATTAAGGATGCAAGAATTCTAGAATGGAAGCCACTAAATATATGGCAACCACCATGAATATGACAATGTACATCTGATGCCTTGCATATATAGGCAAGGTGAAGAATAGGATAAGGCAAGATCATGACAAGTGTCTTAATCCTATCACATGAGACAACTAACTCATAACAATGTAGGACACAAGGATTAAATAAATGCCAAATAGATAAGATAAGTGGTAATTAATGCTTAACTAGATAGATTCCCCCTACTTAATGCTAACTAGAAAGATACCCTCCTAGAACTTGAGTGGACTTAACTATGTGCATAGGCCTAGATAAGACTTGTTTTTTATAAGTTAAGCAATATTTATAGGGTGTTGTACCCTTTACACAAGGATCCCGCATGGCCAAAAAGGAACCAAGTTTAACAAAAATTAAGAAACCAAACTAAAATCAATAGAAAAATTACACATACACTGCACCCTAATAGCAAAGACCTAGTAGAAACAACCAGACCAGACCACTAATTGGCCACACCTTCCCATTTTTGAATGAGGAGATTTAAAACATCATCCCCAATCCAATTGGAGCCTTCACCCTCGGTATTCCTATCAGCATCCTCCTTGATGACTTCAGAAAGTGTGATCGTAGATTTGTGAATCATTTTAATAGTGAAACAATCCAGCTTATTTAATTTCCTTTCAAGCTTCACCACCTGCTCGCACAGCTTATTGGTGTCCACGTCCATGTCGTTCTTCCACTGCGTCGTCTCCTCCTCGATAGCCATAGGATTTGAAGAGTGGGTAGAGTCATCTTTGAGCATTTTGTTCATGTCCAAGAAATGGCTAGGACCCTCCACAAATTCCTCTTCCATCTCCTCAATAGTGTCTTTCTTGCCTTCATCTCTCCCAATGGTCTACTTCGAGTCACTTGAAATATCATCCACTAGAACCCCTTTTTTGTTCTTAGCCAGTCTGTGGGACCTCTGAACACTAGTTTTTTAAGTCCCCATATCCATAGTAGCAGCCACAATCATGTCACCTTTGGAGTCTTTTTCCTCATCACTTTTTCCCTCATTGCTAGTGGTCGGCAACTCCACCAGGAACGTTATGTCTTTTTTCCCCTTTTTCTTAGCCATAGGTCTATTGTCCATCTTTGTGGGTTTGTTCTTTAGTTCGCATAATCTATCTACGGCCTTGGACCGGGCCAACTCAACCTCCCCCATCTTCTATTTTTATGGGGTTTTAGACTTAGGCTCAGCAAAGGGTTCATTTTCAGTCGAGGTGGTTTTTCTCTTAAGACCCACCAAAGCAGTAGGGGACGGTTTATCAAAGGCAAGGTCAAGACGTTCCAATTCTTCCACACGAACAATCAAGATGGGTTTAGGGGGGCACAAGGCCAAATGGAAATGATAGAGCCTAAGGATGAGGCCCTGATGTAGAGGCAGGGGAGCTAACAAGTCCGGGTTAAGAGCAGCAGTATCATGGGATTCCTTGATTGAATTTTCAAGGGAGGTCAACATGAAGAAAGGAAAGTTGAGGGTCATTTTGTGTCTTAGGTGGTTTAGTAGTGACAGATGATAAAAATAAAAAGCCTTAAATCTACCTTCTAAAGTAACATATTTCATGAGAGCAAGACACACCTTTTCCCAGGGTTTAGGCAGCGCCTCTCTACCAAAGTTTGACTGCTTCTTAACCGGCTTCTCATCGTCCCTAAAAAAGGCATTGAGACTCTCAAGATTTTGAGTCTTTGTGTTCTTCTTGTACTTCTTTCCATCACAAGAAAGGCCCGTCACCTTGGAAATCACTTCCTCATTGACCTCAAATGAGAAGCCACCCATGGTGACTCTCCTCTCCCTCCATGAACCAACAAATTGAGCCGACATTTTTTCATCATGACCACCAACCTTTCTAACAGTAGCACCAAACCCCCCTCCATACAGATATGCCACACAATGGGGTCTCTGCAAAATTCATCACAGTTGTTAGGCTCGGTCTTGACCTATCACCACCCATCTCAACCCACAACACACAAAAACTAGCCCAGGAAAATAAAGTTAGCTAGAAAATGGATTGGCCACTAGTGAATTTACTCACCCTTATAACATCATTACCAAGCCATCCAAGGCAATAAGGTGTAATTAAATTTTTCATAATTTTACATGCTCCGTGGTCATTCCCAATGAAGCCAACTCCGCAGGGCCATAATCCTTCCCTAAGTACAATAAGCTAAGGAAAAAATCCATGATAAAAAATATTTGATAATTAATACTCGACATGCTAAAAATCACATTGAACTTACACATTTTCCCATATATTTTGGCCGCGGGGCCAAAATTTGAATTCCCTAAATACACCTCATTAAAACTTATGGCCATCATTAGCTTGATCAGAAAATAATTAACTATCAAGTTGGAGATAAACATCGCAATACACACATTCTCAGAGATTTGATGGGATATGTGATACATATGATAAGACATCCCATAAAGGCAAGGGACCCCACCTTTCTCAGCATCCCTCTTTAAACTTGGCACATCATCTGGCTTAGTCTCCGTCATCATAGGTCTTGACATGTAGTGCCACTTGTTCCCCCAAAAACTAGCTTTGTTTGTCATCATCAAACAAATATATTCCTTTGCTCTGCAAGGATTAATCCTTGTATATTTATCTATAGACACTTGAGTCTTTTCCAACATTTGCATAGACTCCAAGAGGAACCCAAGTTGACCAAGTCATCTGCCACTTGGTTACCTTCATGAAAGATATGAGACAAATGTTTCCTTTCCAATTTTGCAGTCAATCATTTTATATCTAGCAAGATATCCCTAATGTTCCAACTATAAAAATGGACATGATTGACCGAGTCAATCACATATAAGACTTGTTACACCCCATTGTGTTATTACCTATTTACTATTACCTTTTTGAGTTTAAATCCTTTAATATATGATTGTGTTTTTATATGAATCTTGATGGAAAATGTGATGAATGAATGTGTAATTCAATATGATATTCTAAATGTTTAGAAGATGAAAATATATAATATATATGAACATAAATTTATCGGGTAACTACTGTTGTAATGCACTAAGTTGGATGCAGGAATAGATTCATACCTCTGGAAGAGAGAGGGAGTATCACTCAGGAGAAGAACTTGGTTTGGTAACAAGGCAGTTCAACTTAACTCCTTCACGTCCAATCATGTTAGGACCATATGTTGGGGGTTCACATTGTAACAATAGTATCTATAATATCCTCTTCCCCACTATTTCCCCCTACGCCTTCCATCAAAAATGAGAAAGAATGGGTGGTGATGGGACTAGCCAAGAAAGAAAGAAAGAAAGGTAGGGAAAGAAAGAAAGGAAGAAAGGTAGGGAAAGAAAGAAAGGGTAGGGTGAGGTCGAGTTGAGAATCAATATCTATGTATCTTCTTCCCACTACATAATATTACTCTCTTCTCCTTGTGCTCTTGTTCCACTCTCTCCAAAAAGTAGGGGTGGGAGGGAACATAATTCTAGTGATCAAAATGTTGTCATTGTTTTTCCATTGTTGGGAATCTAATTTTGGAGGGGTGGAGGTTGATAACATAACTAACGTAATATGTGTCAGCGAGTCCCCTTTGGGTAGTGCAGAAAGTAAAAAAAGGGTGGGGGAGAGGTGGTGGTTGATCACCGAAATACTATTTTTTAGGGGTGGGGAGCTAGAATTGACCTATATTTGGGGGTGGAGATGATGAACATTTCTTGGGTGGTAGGGGTATAGCGTATAGAATCAGTGATGCCCTTCGAGCTAATCGCAACATCACCAATTCCTCTTAACTAAGGGACTAATGGTAGAGAATCACTCTCTATAGGGCAATAAGAGAGCCATTCACAACATTGGAAGTTGACCCCTAATATGAATAAATCAGTAGTTAGGTGCTCAGGAGGTTGGGGAGCTAAAATTCAGGCATATTCCAATGTAGTTGGGGGAGGGGAACTCAACCTGATGTGTGGTGTTTTCTACCACTTGAAGATAGGTTACGATAATATAGGACACTTAGGCAGCTCTAGGAGCATACAAATGTTGGTGATAACTTTTGTCGGCGCTCCATCTTGCTCGGTCATGTTCCAAGAGCCTCCTGCATGTGTGATGAGAGAGGCCCAAAGGGTGAATGGGATGGTAGAAGCATGTCCAATTTGGTAGCAAGAATTGGGTGATTGGTTCTAGTGTCTTCTAACCAGTTATCAAGTATTTCAATACTTTCCCATCATTAAATTGATGATTGATTCCTCTTTTCTCGAGATTGTAGCATCATCATTCACTTCTTTATTAGCCAATATTATAGATGATGAGCCACAACTCTTTGCTATAAGGTAGGGCACACAAGAGCATCTACTATGAAACACATTGAGAGCCTTAAGAACATGCAGCTGCAATTCTAAAAGCCTTGGGTAGTACTTGGGCATAACTGTAAAAATGGACTATTTACTTGGGTATAGTGTATGGGGAATGCAGGAGAAACCTTCATTTATGAATTCCCTTGGTATTTGTCCTAGCTATATCCAACCAAATATAAACCAAATTGGGATGGGTTTCTCCCACACATGCTAGAGGTCAAGTTTAATTTGAATGTTAGCCACCTCCGATGACTTATTATCAGGTGTCTTTGGGATGATGTAGTGATAATAGAGGATTGTAGATATTTTGAGATGAAATGACTATGAGAAAATAACCCTCTCTTGCACATGTTTTTTCCCTTTCTTAATTCACCCCTTTGGCGACTAAGGATTTATAGGCTTGTACCCTAAACTGACTGAAGGGTAGGTGGTGATGGCATTGCAAAGTTCTAGTTGTTCAAGTGTAGTTTGAGGATTGGAACCCCCCAAAAGTTGGAAAGAAAAAAGAGAATACTTGCCCCCAATGTGGCAGAGTATAGCACGAAAGGAATAGCTAGAGCTTGGGGATAGTGCTTTGGATTGGTCCCACTCAATTTAGGATCAAACAGATCATGACTATTTTGCATCACAAACTATTTGAAAGTAGGTACAGTTAGCAATGTTTTTGATTGAAAGTAGGTAGTAGTGATCATTCGATCAGGTGATGGAAGGTAGCGGAAGGAAGAAAATCCAGGGAGGTAGGAGAATCCAGGGCTAGGCCAAGGGAAGATAACTATAGGTTTCATCCCCAAGGCCCGATACCCCCCAACTTTGGAAGGGGGTATTGATTAGGCTGAGGAAATTCACCCACCTTCTTATCAGTGGAAACCCACCTTTATCATAGGGAGGAGAGTTCCAGTGAGTGGTATGATAGTAGTGGGAGGATAGTTATTAGAAGTGGGAGTAGAGTGAGTGATCCTTTAACTCAATCTACCACTTGAAGTCTATCCTACACTACCTTTCCCCAATCTATTGTTCTTTCCACCACTTTGGTTCCCTTTCTTGTGCCCTAACATAGCTTACCCCCCCACTTCTTGTCCTAACTTCCATCACACTAAAATTCTCAACCGAGTAACTAGGAGTACCAACCAATCTTCCATGTGTTCTTTTCACTCTCAACTATCACCATCCCACTTTCCATTCCAACCATACTCTATGGACCATCCCACCTCTATCCTTAACTCTACCTACTCAACTTTAGTGAGCAAATATCAGTCTACTCTAGACTATATTATGCATGGAAACCAACCAATTTTACATGAATAGAGCCATCCCTTTCCATCGAATTGGGTCCCCCCACTTTTGTCAGTGTCCACATATGTCCCCATCCTCCATATGGGTTTTTGAGGCCCCCTACCCTATTGAGAGGAGGGAAATTGCTAGCTTGAGTGGGCTTTGGGGGACCCTCTCAATGGGCGATCCCACCACCCAAGGATTGGATGGATGGATGGAAGGAAGGAAGGTCTGATTGGATGAATGTTTCATCCTAGCTTGGAGGGTGGAAGGAAGGTTGGTAATCGATGGATGGAAGGATTCCACCCACTCCACTTTCCAAACCAACCTTCCTTCTATCTGGGCTTTAAGGGTTTGGTAGAAGGTAGGATTGGTTTCACTTGGGAAAGAAGGTGGGTGAATTACCTTAGCCTATTCAATACCCCCCCTTTGGTTGAAGGGAAGGGGGTATTGGGCCTCAAGTATAATGTATGGATTTTTTATCATGTTTGGATAATGAAAAGGGAATACTTTATTTATTTCTCCCCAACTCAAATTAGGTTAGCCCGACCTCCCTCCTTTCTTTCTTTCTTGAAAGGATGGAAGGATGGATGGGTGCAAGGAAGAGAGGATGGAAGTAAGGATGGAAGGGAGGGTACTTATATTAGTCAATAGATTAGCAAGTCACCCAATAGGTTAGGATCGAATCCTGACTTTTCGAGTGTGGGTTTGAATCCCACCTAATCTGAATAGACATAGGGAAAAAATGACTCCTTAATGAGCCTAATTGAGCATACACAGACTCATGTCCTAGTTTGGTCTAGTTGAGTCAAGATAAGTTCAAGAAGTGGTAAGTAATCTTCAGTTATGGTTTGGGGAATTTTTTGTATTGCTTTGTAGTTAGTCTTTGAATGTTCTTGTTTGGGGATATGTGATTGAGTCTTTGTGATAAGTATAAGTTCTTTGCATGTATTCATGTTTATATATTAATTGATGGGTATAAATGTATATATATGTAATAACTCGTACATATGAATATGTATATGTGCATGCATATACTTAGGTAGATGTATTACTTATATTCATGTACAGATATATCATATGCATGGGAGTATCGATTGGACATACAAGACATATATAAATATACACATTTTGTATATATGCACCAATCGATGAATATGTAAATATGTGTTTAAGTATGGATATTAAAATAATGTTATATATATAATATATATTAATATATATGTATTATGATTATGTTAATATAAATGTATATACATACATATTAATATACGTATATAAATATATATATATATATAATTATTTATATATATGTTGATATATATATTTGATTGGCATATTATATATTTAATAAATCATGTGAATATAAATATATATATATATATATAAATTCTAAGAAGTATAATATATATATTAATAATATATATGATATATTGTTGTTTATTCAAAATTATTTTGAAATAAACTATAGCACATATATATAAAGCCCTGCCATGAAAAATTAAATGGCTAAAGATAAGTGTTGTGTGCATATAGTGCGTGAGGAATAAGTCTTAATAATTTAATAGTGCATAAAGTAATATGAATCGAATCATTTGCTAGAGTAAGTGAAATTCAAAACATGTTGACTTTGTCAAACCTACACATGAATAAAGGGTGCATAAATATGATTTTTTGGCGCCATATTCTGGGAAGTATGAATCAGAAGGAAGTCTTTTTAACTACACCATAAACCAACACATAGCTTTTGAGAGCATGAGACTTGGTCTTTTGTACGAGCTAGCTAAGGTAGTCGACTTAGATTGCAATAAGGAAACATGTAGGTTGCATTTCTGAGTTTAAATCATTGTTGTCAACAATATAAGAGCAACTCATCTTCAATAGAGAAGTTAGACTGTATATATGTTTTCAAACTAGCGTTTAAGTAGCCACATCTCTCTTCTTGAGCCTAGTCAATGAATTTGGAATAGGAAGGTGGTGGATTTAGTAGCTTAATTGTAGCATTAAGATGCTCAATTTTTTGCATAAATAGGGGCATTCTCTCTATCTTTGGTTACACTTTTCTATTATGATTTCTTCATTCATTGTTCTATTGTATTTTTTTGTGCAAGCATTTTTTAGAGAGATTTTGTGAGAAGGAGAGTTGTTTGTACATTTGCAATTGTTGAGAGTTTGTTTGTGAGAGGCTAGAGTTTGGTGATAGGTTGAGTTTAGGAGTAGCTAGAAGGATTGTGAAGGTTGAGCTTGGGAAATAGTAATATCAGTTGGGCTATATTTCTAGGCATGCCATTTTTTATTACTCTAATCTTTATATTGAATGTTACTCATTTAAGAATGCCTTGTTTTAGAAAGGATGATTTTAATTCATGTTATGTTTGCTTTTATGAACCTGTTTTATTTCCTACTTTGGATAAGCTTGCATTATTCTTGAAAGATTCTAGTTTTGTTGAAAACCCATTATTGGGATATACATATATACTATATATATATTGGATTTTGAGTGGTTATGTTGCTATTAGGAATTATACTAAGTTAATATTATATGAATGTTGCATAATTTGTGAAGTATCAAATATGTTGTTGATTGAAGTAATTTAGTAGGAATGCCAATTTGAACATAGGTTGTTAACTTGGTTATTCTTGGGGTTAGGATAATCCATGGGAAAGGGTGTAACCTAGTTAGTCAATATGTCATGTCATCACCTTTTTAAATAGAATGTATGTTGTGTGTGTAAGAGTATGAATGGTCAAATACCAAATCGAGCTAAGGGTGGGTGAACATACGACCTACACTTGAAGTACTAGGTTTTGAATTCTTTGGCCAAAGTAGTGTAAGTAGCCACTATTTACACTATCAGTTCACTGTGATCCAAGGATGTAAACTAGGTAGGGAAAGTCATACATGTAGGTTATAACTAATGTATGGTAGCTCTAGAATTGTAGGACACAACACCATGCTCAAGAAGGCTAGTATTATGAGGTTACCTAACCAATCTCTTCATCGAAGGGTAGGGTCATCTTACCAGTTAGGTATATGTACGAGGGACTGTAGTAAGTCTGTGGTTGACAAAAAAGTGTTTGAGTGATGCTCTCCCTCATATAGTTGGTGGCCAAGATTTGAGGATGTATACCAACAAGGACATCTGGACCATTTGTATCTTTGTTTGATTAAGCTTATGGAAGCTATGTATGTAATCATGTATCTCTATTCTTATTGAGAAATTATAAATGGAAAATATTATCATGAAATTATTCATTACTTGGAATCTGGTAATGTTTCTTTGTAATGCAATGAGAAATTTTGAAATGAGTTTGTATCAAATGTGTGTCTTGTTATTCAATTAGAAAAGAAAAAATTTATTGACTAAGTGTTAGCATCATAAACTGTTCACATGTGGGTAAAACATAGTAAAATAAATGGGTATAACAATGGGCATGTTGCACGTGGTATCATAGCTACCAGGTTCATCTCTAGAACCTATGTGCTCACTATGCTTTCATCCAATATTATACGAGTCTAATGTTTCAAATTATTGTGCTAGGATGGTGCATCTCAAAATGACTACAAGTTAGTAATTGGTAATTAGTGCTACCTGAAGGCCAAGAAAGAAAGAGAAGCCATTGTTCAAACCATAGAGGGGAACAATTACGAAAATTTTATTTGGTTGAGTGACACTAATACTTTTAGTCATGCCTTATCTCATGTTAGTCAAGAGAGAAAAAGGATGTGTGAAGCTACTAACTTTGTACCTCCTGTCTCTCTAGCAAAGTCAGATTCTTTACCACTTTCTAGGGATACACCCTCAAAATGCAATGTTAGTCCTACCATGATCTTTAGGGACCTCATGTTCTTCCAATGTCAAAATTTATTGTAATAGCCTCTATTGATGAATTAGAGGGATATATTCCCCGAAACTATGTATTTGAGGATAGGTATGAAGGTTATTTTCCTTTTGACTTTGAATGTGAACAAAAATTTGAAGGTTATACCCCACTTAGTTATGTATCTGAGAGTGAATCTAAGGGATACTCTCTCCTTGACCATTTGAATATTCATTCCATGTAAATGCAAGGATATTGAAATCCTATTGATCTAAATAAAAATCATGTTTTGGAAAACTTGTGCATAAGATATTATTTCAAATTTCTTATGTATGAATTTTTTTCCTTTTTGTTTTGAGTGCTATGAAAATATTCTTAGGATCTAATTAAAGTTGAAACCTCTAGGTATAAATTTTCTTGTGAAAAATGGTTAGAACTAGAACTAACCTTGGGGGAATTCAAGAAGTAGTTCAAGGTGTAGAAAATGATGAGGCTAAATTGGATCGTATTTTAGCCATGATGGATGAAGCAAGAGAACTAATTGGAAACCTTGAGCATGAGGTAAGGGGAAAAGAAAGGGAGGAATAAGAAGTCCCTAATAATGATGAAGAAGGGGAAATTCTCATGATCATACTCAATCAAGTGAACATGAGGATGATGAATCATAGTCTAGATCAGAGGGAGGTAAAAGGAAGCAACTTGCAAGTGAGCTATCTTGAGATATGAGGAATATCACCCCTTTGAAGTTTGAAGGTAGCACCAATGGGGATGTGACTCAGGCATGGCTCACAAAAATGGAAAATTATTTTGAAATCAGGAATTACTTTGAGATAACTAAAACCATTTCAGGATCCTTCTAGTTGGTTGGAGAAGCATCCAACTGGTGGATGAATAAAAAGATGGAGCTTGGGCTAAGTTCTTTGAATCTTACTTGGATTGAAGTTGTGGAAATATTTTGAAAGTGGTGGCTACCTCAACTATTCTTTGATCAAAAGCTTACCAAATTTCAAAACTTGAGGCAAGGAGATTCCTCAACTAAAGAATATTAGGAGAAATTCTCTCGTCTCCTAAGGTACATACCCATGTATCAAAAGGATGAGTGGTTTCACATAAGGAAGTTCATCATGGGTCTCAATTCCCAAATAGGAGGAGAGGTAGACGTACACAATCCTGCTACCATGGACCTAATGTACGATAAATCCATTAAGAAAGAGTAGAGGCTTAAATATATCTCGAACTACCATGAAAATAATCAAAGGAATTTTAACTTGTCTCAAGCCAATCCAACTACGAAGAGGCCTAGTGAAGGTCAATATAATCAAAGGAAAGGGGACAAAGGATTTCGTAATGTGAAAAATTAATCAAGAAAGGATCATAGGGGAACAACAACAACAACAATACCGATAGGAATGAAGGCAGTTCTAGAAGGCCTACAAAAAGAAAAGGACCATTGAAAGGATATTTTGTGTGTGGTGGAGATCACTTTACAAATTGGTGTCCCAACAAACCATCAGGGACACAACCACATGGGAACCCTCTATCTCCTTAATGAGTATCATTCTAGTAGACGATTCATGCGATGTTAGACAATTGGCAAGCAGAGTACTAGATTACTCTGGTGGAGATTCTAGGTACTTTGTTTGGTACACCCATCTCAATTTTAATAGATACCAGTGCTACCAAAAAAAAATTTTCTCCTAGTATAGCTAGTAAAATTTCTAAAAAAATTGGCTACATGGAAAAATCTTGGATTGTTGAATATACAAACTAGACAAGAGCTAAGGTGGACCAATGTTTATTTGAAGCAAGGGTTGAACTTCCGAGTTTTTCCACGGAAGTGAATTTGTATGTAGCTACCTTAGGTTCTTATGATGTCATTTTAGGGATGAATTGGTAGTGGAAACATAGGGCCAAAGTAGATTGTCATGCAAAAATAGTGGAATGTTTAGATGATCTAGGAAACTGGGTATCATTACTAAAAGGAAATGACGAACTCAGAAAGCCTTCCAAGAACCAGTATGCACCTTCAGTATCTTATGTTTTTTTAAATGAATTAGATATTAATCATCTTGATATAAGCACATACTACCATGCCTTAAAGTGGAAACAAACATAGTTTAATTTCCCATGCATTAACCCTTCTAGGAAAGTTGATGTAGTTTCATATCTAAGAAAATTTCAACAACATAACGGCATGTAAATTAACATTTCAAGAATGAGAAACACAAAGAATAGAAGAAAAATAGATAGAAGAGAAGAACACACGATATACATGGGGAAAACCCTTTTGGGTAAAAAACTCCACACTCCAAAGCATCGAACCAATGCATTAATCTATAACAATAAGGTTACAATACACTTGCAAGCTCGCATCCTTAACATGGAGACTACATCTTTCTCTTCCAGAGGAAATCCAACAACACTTTGATACCTGAAAATAAACTATGCATTCTATAATGCAAGGCATTCTATTTATAGAAGATACAAGCTTGAAGAAGCTTCTAGAAGAGGTTAGGCATCCAAGCCCATGTGGCAACAATATTTCACATCATAGGCATGATTTGGACATTTGTACTACATTCTCTTACACCTCGTATAGTTGTCATAACATGCAAAACATCTCTCCAAGCTTGGGCGCCCAGTTCATGCTAATAGTGGGTTATGACAGATTCCTTACAACTGTCATAGAATTTTTCATAACATGTCTCATAATAGCTTGTCACACTTACAACACTTTCAACAAAGAATAAGTCAAACATGACTATCACACTTATTCTCTCACACTTTTATCATACCCCACTAATGCACCACACTTTCTCCATGCAAAATATATTGTATGATGCATCATGGAATATGTCATAAAATGACATCACTTGTCCTAGGTCCATGATTCCAAGATGGGACGCCTACCTCCACTTGTGATGAATATGTGTCATACAATCACCTCTAATGGGGATACCACCCAACTAGTGGGTCCCAATTAATGACATGACATTGTAGGAAATTAAATAAAATAAATAAATACAATAATACATTAAATAATTCGATGTTAGGACTCTAAGGTTGAGACACCTTATTCCCAACAATTACAAGGAACACCTAAATAAGTTAAGTTACGACAGATCTCCTTAGTATAAATGCATAGAGCAAAGAAGAAAGGTTGTCAACTCTTCATGGTGAAAATGGAGAAACTTGTGGAATGCAAAGAGTTCATATCTCAAGATGATGTAGTATATTATGGACCTCAAAACCTCCAAGAAGCTGAAGATGGAAAGGTGGTAGAATTAGGAAATTCAGATATGGAGAAATATCCTATCTTGAGGAACTTCGCGGATGTATTTCTAGATGAACTACTGGATTGCCTCCCAAGAGATTGTTTGATTTCTCCATCGACATAGTTCTAGGGGCAGAGCCTATATCCAAAGTACCATATAGGATGACCACAACAAAATTAATGGAGCTAAAATCTCAATTGGAGGAATTATTGTCCAAGGGACTAATAAGACCCAATGTTTCACCCTTAGGAGCACCAGTGATCTTCGTAAAGAAGAAAGATGGTACATTGTGCTTGTGCATTGATTATCATTTTATTGACAAGGAAATGATAAAGAATAATTATCTATTACCATGTATCGATGATCTCTTTGATTAGATACGAGGAGCAACAGTGTTTTCAAAAATTGATCTACGATCAAGTTATCATCAACTACGAATCAAGGATGAAAACATTTTCAAAACAACTTTTAGGACTAGGTATGGTCATTACGATTTCATGGTCCTACCATTTGGACTAATAAATGCACCTGCAACATTCATGAACCTGATGAATAATACATATTTAGGGACTGCTTGGATAATTTTGTGTTGGTCTTCTTGAATGATATTCTTATCTACTCCAAGAATGAAGAGGAACATCTCCAACATCTAGAGATTGTTCACCAATGATTAAGAGAGCATAAGTTATATGGGAAACTCTCTAAGGGGTAAACCCACAAAACTAGTTTACAATTCCATTGAGGAAGGAAAAATGCATTTTCGGATGGAAAAAACTTTAGGGGTTCGCGAGAAGGGGGGGTTTTCTAGAAACCCCTAAAGGGTTTGCTAGAAGGGGAAAACCCCCCCTTCTAGCGACCCCCCCTTTAATGGGTTTTCTTTTTTATTTGTATTTAAAGGGGGTTTCACTAGAAGAGGGGTTCACTAGAAGAGGGGTTTGCTAGAACCCCCCTGTTTTTCCCTTCTCCCCCTCTTCTACCATTTTCTTGCAATTTTTTTCCTTTCGAATCTCGAGTTGAGGATGAAAATGGAGGAAAATTCACAGACCCAACTAGATGATGGTAGTCCTCAGAATGAGCTATCCATTGAATATAATTTTAATATGTTTTGGTTTTATTATGTATTTTTTTTAGTTTGATTAAACATACGTTTTTCATCAAAAATCAAGCTCTTTGTTCTACACATGTGGCAAAATAGTAGATACTCAAAAAAAATTGAAAAATATCAATGCACTAGATATTGATGTCCTTAATCCAACAAAAAAAATGAATTTCGATACATACAAAAAAAGTTGTGTTAGCAAGTAAATCATGTCTAAATTATAACTGGTTTGACTTCAAAACTTAATTAAGAAAAAAATATTCAATGAAATCTTATTAAACCAATTCCATGCACTAGATATCATAGTTACGAATCTAAATTCAAAAAAATTAAAATTTTATCCTTCATAGAAAAAAAGTTACGTGTTAGCAAGTACACATCACTCTTTTAAAAATGGTGTTTACTATTAAAAACTAGTTTTTGAAGGAGATGGAAAAAGAAGTGCAATCTAATTCCAAATTTTTTTAAAATATATATATTTAGAATCCACAAACAAAATGTCACAAATCACTAGTTTGCATCATCTTCAAATTCCTCACGGTTTAGCTGCTATAGGTGCCCAAAAGTGAAGATTTAATTAAAAAAAATCAGTTCAATGTCTAGTTTGGCCAGAAATTGTAAACCAGTATTGTGGGATCACCCTAAGTGTGCCTTCTTTCAGAAGGAAATAAAATATTTGGGTCATGTGATTTCAGCTGATGGGATTGTAGTTGATCTAGTAACAATAAAGCAATGCTTGATTGGCCAGTGCCTAAGAATGTGTCAGAAGTTAGAAGTTTTATGGGTCTAGCTGGTTACTATCAGAATTTTGTTGCAAATTTTTCCAAAATAGATTTTCCCATTACCTCCTTGCAAAGAAAAGGGAAGTTTGAATAGTTTGAGAAATTTCAAGCAACATTTGACCAACTCAAGGAGAAGTTAAACACAACTCCGATACTGAAAGTACCTGATCTAGATGGTAATTTTATTGTCATTACATATGCTTTAGGAGAAGGTTTAAGTGGAGTATTGTGATGCAGACTAGGTGGTGGAACCCTCAATCCAACACAATTTCATCAGTCTCAAACAAAGGGATCTTCACTTGAACACAAACACACAACTTTTATTCAAACCTTCACCAATAGGCTTCTAACCCTCTAAACACAACAATTGGACCTATCTTTTAGAGAAGGTTGTACAATGGCCACCCAAACATCAAATAAGCTTTAACTCGGATCCAAAAACAACACTCCAAAAGATCACCGAGGGTTTCTTTGCAACAATATGGAGATTCACTAAACTGACCCTGCAAAAGGCTACTAGAATTAGCCTTGTTTTCCAAATGAAGTACCCTCAAAACACTTTGAAATCACAAAATATCCTTGTACAATCACTAATTGTGACACAAAACTTCAAATTCCCTTATCATAACTCTAGTTCAAGTCTTCTAGGGTGATGCCCCAACAAACCCTCACATTTCATGCTTAAAGGCTAAGGTTTCATGAAACTAACATTATCCTGGCTTATCAAACTCCAACAATGCATCAAACAAGTCACACTAGGTATGTACAAACTCTTTACACCTTTACCAAAACAATTACATCAACAATTTGACATATCCCTTCTTGAAACCACCATTTTCATAAGAAAAAAACACTCTTCCCAGCCTACGACGCCCTACCATTCCACATAAATTTCTCTCTTTGCATACCATATCACCAGGACAGTTAATCTACAACATTTAGGACCCATTCCAAAAGAAACAGTGGAGACAGAAAGTGGAATGGGTCAATGTAGCATTTTGGGGACCCTTAACCCTTAATTATGTGTGTAGTAGGGCAGTGACAGAGATTTACAAAGAACTCGCACAAAATACAATGTTAAACTCTCAGACTTAGATCAAATTGAAGCCAATTCATAGTATTCTACTATATAATGAATTTCAGATCATTAGAACATTGTACAAGGTCATACTCTTCTGGAAAAGATCAGAAGATAGTGCAATTTGTAGGAAATAGCATTGTATTTATTAGAATGGCCTCAAAACAAACTTCAACAACAACAAGTACGAGCCTTTCAAAGGCCTTTTATATATCTCCTATTCAAAAACTAACCATCCAACGTTCTTAACTGTCTCTTAAACTTCTAAGACAACTTTTTTTTGTATAACAACACTTTTGCATTTTATGCAACTTCTTGACCCCAAATACAAATAACTTAAAAACCACCTTAGTTACATTGTAAATGGTCTCTTAGACCTTATTTAGTATAATTATACCTTGACTAAAACATAAAGACTCAAGCTTCTCTAAATTCCCTAGACTCATCTAAATAACCTTCAAGACTTCCATTTTTTCAACAAGGTGTAGGTGCTCCTACACCATACACCCCCACAGAGAAAAGACTCTTGTCACAAGAGTTGAAATGTGTTACATGCCTTAATTATTCCTCCATACATCCTATGAGTAGCAACCTCCTTCATCTGGTTCAAACATGGAGTTCTATTGATCTGCTCTACCCTTTTGATTGTGTTCACATTGAAATTTGTCTCCATCTTCATGCTCAGACCTGATGTCTACCCCATCCTTATACCGGTGTCAAAGTTTGATGTTGTCCTATCCCTTATACCTACAAACAAACAAGGGTTAGCAGTACATTGACCAATCTTCAACCTAATTTCACCCCCACGCTTATATCTACCCACAACTCCTTGTATACTCTACCCTCTCATCATTGTCGTCAAAATTTTGTCCCTTTGTTCACAATGTCCTTTTCTCATTGTTATCAGACCTTTCACATTGTTATTACCATGTACCACTGCATTATCAAACTTATCAACCCCTATACTTGCAAATCTTGCATGCCTTGCAACATTACATTCACCTATAGGACACACAATGGCCCCCACAATAATTTCATCCTGCTTCACAAACCTTCCCTCAAGAATTTCACCCTATTTTTCATGCTTATTTACCATCTTACCATCATTCACTTTGATTGTTTCAGACTTAGGCATGAGTTCTTTCTCTGCCTTTAAACTCCTAACTGTCCTAGCATCATTTTTTTGTGCTTTTCCTTTTTCCCTAACACCATAATCCTGCTCCATACCTACAAATACACTAGTCTTGTTGTCCTCAAGCCTTAAAGGCTCTCTCTTTCCAAAAATGACAACCTTAGACTTACCCTTATTTCTTCCACTTCCCTGCAAAGGAGTTAGCTTAAAGCTCTTGTCATCCTTCTTGATAGTAAAGGTTTTTTCTCTACCATTATGCATAGACCTTCTATCAAATTTCCATGGTCTCCCCAATAGCAAATGGAAACAATCCATTGGTAGCACATCACATAAAACCATGTCCTTGTACTCCCCAATCTGGAAATCTACATATGCTTGTTCATTCACAACTAGAGTTTGACTATCATTCACCCAAGAAGCTTTATATGGTGCTACATGAGGTATCTTCTCTAAATTCAACTTGTCTACCATCTCCCTAGACACCATGTTATCTTGAGAACCTGAATCAATAACAGCTTGACACACTTTACCTTTGAATTTGCATGAAGTTCTTAATAAACTCCTCCTTTGACTCATGTATTCCTCCTCAGGTGCCTGCAACAAAGTTCTTTTTATCATAAGTGCTTCTCCCACCTCTAGGTTTGTAGGAGTACTTGAAATTTCACATTCTTCCTCTTGGACCAGTTGTGTTCTTCTTTCTCCCTTCCTATCACCACTTCATGTTGAACCTTGGTTTTGGGGACACTTGAAAGATGGGTGTCCAAATTCATTGCATCTATAACACCTACCTGAAAATTCATTGAAATCTCTCCTTTGCCTAAATTTTTTACTTCCACCTCTCCATCCTCCTCTTGCTTCAAGTGCTTTCTCCTTATTCTTATTAGCATCTTCAAGGTCTTCCTTGGTCTGCCTTGGTGTTGAATTTGTACATGTTCCCCTAGAGGTGATGCCTCTTCCTCTTGTTTCCTTCTCTTGTCTCCTCTTGAGTTTTCCTTATGCCCTCATTGCCATTTGAAAACATTGTTCAACTGATTTTGGTGCCAACAAACTAATTTCATCTTGAATGTTATACCTTAGACCATTCAAATATCTAGCTACTAGTTCCTCCTCATCTTCTTCATAATTGGTTCTTATACTTAGCCTATAAAATTCTTCAGTATATGCTTACACATCTAAATCCTTTTGTCTAAGATTTTGTAACCTCTTAAACAATTGAATATTATAATCACAAGGAAGGAATTTACCTTTCAATTTGGTCTTCATCCTCTCCCAAGAAGTGATCTTGCTCTTTCCTTGTCTCTCCCTTTCCTCTTGCACAAAATTCCACCACAACAAAGCATGTCCTTTCAGTTTTGTTTTGGCCTTCTTCACCTTGTGTTCATCAATATCTTCACTATCAAAATAGTTTTCCATGGCTCCAATCCAATCCATGAACTCTTCACAGTCAATTTTTCCTCCATACATAGGCACATCCATTTTTCCATGTGCATCTTTCTTCATAGCCTTCAAAAGCTTCATCATCCTCATATCATCTGGATCCATATCCTCTTCTTCACCAGTAGTTTCCTCTTCTTCAGTTTCACTTTCATCCACTTCCACTCTATTCTTTGCTTTCCATGCAACCATCTCTTTTCTCAAGGCTTCTATCTCTCTAGCCTGCTCATCCATTCTTCTTGCAACTAACCTTCCCTTAGGAGGCATCTTCACAATCTTGCCTCTTCACCTGCCAACCTACACAAATCAATCAAAAAACCAACAAAAGATCTGACAACTATGCTCTAATACCACTTTGATGCAGACTAGGTGGTGGAACCCTCAATCCAACACAATTTGATCAGTCTCAAACAAAGGGATCTTCCCTTGAACACAAACACACAACTTTTATTCAAACCTTCACCAATAGGCTTCTAACTCTCTAAACACAACAATTGGACCTATCTTTTAGATAATTTCGTACAATGGCCACCCAAACATCAAATAAGCTTTAACTCAAATCCAAAAACAACACTCCAAAAGATCACCAAGAGTTTCTTTGCAACAATATGGAGATTCACTAAACTGACCCTACAAAAGGCTAGTAGAATTAGCCCTATTTTCCAAATGAAGTACCCTCAAAACACTTTTTAATCACAAAAACTCCTTGGACGGTCACTAATTGTGACACAACACTTCAAATTCCCTGATCAGAACTCTAGTTCTTCTAGAGCGCTGCCCCAACAAACCCTCACATTTCATGATTAAAGGCTAGGGTTTCATGAAACTAACATTAACCGTTATCAAACTCCAACAATGCATCAAACAAGTCACACTAGGTCTGTACAGAGTCTTTACACCTTTACCAAAACAATTACATCAACAATTTGACATATCCCTTCTTGAAACCACCATTTTCATAAGAAGAAAAAAACACTCTGCCTAGCCTAAGGCACCCTACCATTCCACATAAATTGCTCTCTGCATACCAAATCATCAGAATAGTTAATCTACAACATTTAGGACCCATTCCAGAAGAAACAGTGGAGATAGAAAGTGGAATGGGTCAGTGTAGCATTTTGGGGACCCTCAACCCTTAATTTTGTGTGTAATGGGGCAGTGACTAAGATTTACAAAGAACTCACACAAAGTACAATGTTAAACCCTCAAACTTAGATCAAATTGAAGCCAATTCATGGTATTCTAATATACAATGAATTTCAGATCATTAGAACAATGTACAAGGTCATACTCTTCTGGAAAAGATCATAAAATAGTGCAATTTGTAGGAAATAACGTTGTATTTATTAGAATGGCCTCAAAACAGACTTCAACAACAAGTACGATCCTTTCAAAGGAATTTTATATATCTCCTATTCAAAAACTAACCATCCAACATTCTTAATTGTCTCTTAAACTTCTAAGACAACTTTTTTTTGTATGACAACACTTTTGCATTTTATGCAACTTCTTGACCCCAAATACAAATAACTTAAAAACCACCTTAGTTACATTGTAAATGGTCTCTTAGACCTTATTTAGTATAATTAGACCTTGACTAAAACATAAAGACTCAAACTTCTCTAAATTCCCTAGACTCATCTAAATAACCTTCAAGACTTCCATTTTTTCAACAAGGTGTAGGTGCTCCTGCACCATATTGATGCAGGATGGGCGAGCCATAGCCTATGATTTGAGGAAGCTAAAACCTTATGAGAAAAATTATGCTTCACACGATTTGGAATTGGAAACAATTTTCCATGCATCATAAATGTGGAGACACTATCTGTTGGGGAAACCTTTTGAATTAAATATTGACCATCACAGTCTAAAGTATTTGTTTACCCAACCTAATCTAAATGCATGATAAAGGAGATGGTTGGAATTGATATCAGATTATGATTTTAACATCAACTATTCAAGGGAAAGGAAAATTGAGTTTTCAATGCACTAAGTTGTAGGAGTTACATATATCCTTGACGCTATCAATTCAAATTGATTTCAAGGGTCAAGTATTACAGAAATCCAAGGTTGACGAGTATTATGAGCATGTCAAGAAAGAAATCTTGAACCATCCACAAGACCCAAGGTATGAAGGATTCACTTTGAGCCTGATGGTTTATTAAGGTTTAAGGGAAGAAGCTATGTACCTAACTCTAATTAATTTATTGTGGAAATAAGTTCATATTGCACCATATTCTAGACATCTTGGAGTAACCAAGTTGTTGGTTGATGTCAAGCCATTGTATTTCTAGAAATGGATGAAATGGGATGTTGCAAGATTTGTAGCAAGTTGCTTAGAATGTCAAAGAGTAAAGGCAGAGCATCATCACCCTGTAGGTCTTTTGTATCCTCATGAAGTTTCTAAAAGTAAATGGCAAGTCATTAGCATGGATTTTGTGCAAGGTCTTCCAGTGTCAAGGAATAAGAAAAACTCCATTTTGGTAGTAGTGGATAAGCTTACAAAGGTGGCTCATTTTATTCCAAGGAATCTAACAACTGGAGCTCCTATTATAGCTCGAATTTAGGTTACATGGAGTTCCTAAGAATAATATTTCTAATAGGGATGCTCGTGTGACATCTAGGTTTTGGCAAATCATATTTTCTTCACTTGGGACACAATTGAACATAAGTTCAACATATCATCTAGAAACTGATGGACAAACTGAAAGGGTGAACCAAGTGTTAGAAGATCTACTAAGAATGTATTGCATGGATTAGAAATACAAGTGGGAATATTACCTACCTTTTTTAGAATTTGTGTATAACAACTCTTATCCTTTCATGATCAAGATGGATCTGTTTGAAGCATTGTATGGCAGGAAGTGTCAAAATCCTATAAGCTGGAATAAGCTAGAGGATAGGATAAGCCTTGGGCCAGAAATTTTGTCAGAAATGGAGGAGAAATTTGGTATTAATAAGTAGAGGCTATCAAAAGCTAATGATAGGCATAAGATTTATGCAGATTCCAAGTGGGTACCCAAACATTTTTCAATGGGGGATAAGGTTTTGTTAAGAGTTAAACCTCACAAGAGTTCCATAAAGTTTAGAAAGTCATCCAAACTAGCTCCACATTACATAGGTCCTTTTGAGGTTCTTGAAGAAGTTAACCCTGTTGCGTATAGAATTTATTTTCCACCAGCTCTTGCTAGGATGCATAATGTCTTTCATGTTTTGTACCTTAAGAAGTGCACGCTAGGGGATAACTATGTTATTGATTGGAATGATTTATAGGTACGAGAATCGGGAGTGGTAACAATCGATCCTCTCAAGGTGCTCAAAACACATAAGCTTACGTAATAGAGAGGTTTTGCAATGCAAGGTCTAGTGGGATTAATATGCAGAAGATTATGCCACTTGGGAGGACTATGTGAGATAAAGCAAAAGTTTCCTCATATTTTGTTAGACTTTGAAAGTTCCTAAAATAATATTGTTATGTTTTATGTTTATGGTCTATATTTTATGTTTGATACTTAAAATCATTGGGGACGATGATTCACAAGGGGGGAATATGTTACACCCCATTGTGTTATTACCTATTTATTGTTACCTTGTTGAGTTAAAATGCTTTAATACATGATTGTAATTTGTAGATGAATCTTGATGGAAAATGTGATGAATGAATGTGTAATTCAATATGATATTCTAAATGTTTAGAAGATGAAAATATGTAATGTATATGAATGTAATGCTATTGGCTAACTATTGTTGTGATGCACTAAGTTGGATGTAGGAGAATATTTGAACCTCCAGAAGAGAGTGGGAGTATCACTCAGGAGAAGAACTTGGTTTAGTAACCCTTAATGAGCATAATTGAGCATACACACACTCATGTCCTAGTTTGGTCTAGTTGAGTCAAGATAAGTTCAAGAAGTGGTAAGTAATCTTCAATTATGGTTTGGGGAATGTTTTGTATTGGTTTGTGGTTAGTATTTGAATGTTGTTGTTTGGGGATATGTGATTGAATCTTTGTGATAAGTATAAGTTATTTTCGTGTATTCATGTTTATATAATAATCAATGGGTATATACATAGAATGCATATATGTATATATCTTCAATAACTCATATATATGAATATATATATGTTCATGTGTTTATGTAGGTAGACGTGCTTACATATATTCATGTACGGATATATCATATGTATGGGAGTATCGATTGGGCGTACAAGACATATATATATGTGCACCAATCGATGAATATGCAAATATATGTGTTTAAGTATGGATATTAAAATAATGTTATATATATAATATAATAATATATGTATTATGATTATGTTAATATAAATGTATATACATACATATTAATATGTGTATATAAATAAATATCATTATTTTAAAACATGTTGATATATATACTTGATTGGCGGATTATATATTTAATAAATCATGTGAATATATATATGTGATATATTGTTGTGTATTCAAAAATATTTTGAAATAGACTATAGTGCATATATATAAAGCGCTACCATGAAAAATGGAATGGCTAAAGCTAAGTGTTGTGTGGATATAATGCATGAGGAATAAGTCTTAATACATTTAATAGTGCATAAAGTAATATGAGTTGAATCATTCGCAAGAGTAAGTAAAATTCAAAACGTGCTAACTTTGTTAAACCTGCACATGACTAAAAGGGCGCATAAATATGAATTGTTGGCACCATATTCTAGGAAGTATGAATCATAAAGAAGTATGTTTAGATGCACCATAAACCAATGCATAGCTTTTGAGAGCATGAGACTTGGTCTTTTGCACAAGCTGGTTAAGGTAGTTGACTTAGATTGCAATAAGGAAACCTATAGGTTGCATTTCTAAGTTTAAATCATTGTTGTCAATAAGATAAGAGTGACTCATCTTCAATAGAGAAGTTGGATTGTATATGTGTTTGCAAACTAGTGTTTTAAGCAACCACATCTCTCTTCTTGAGCCTAGTCGATGCATTTGGAATAGGAAGGTGGCATATTTAGTAGCTTAATTGTAGCATTAAGATGCTCAAATTTTTGTATAAATAGGGGAATTCTCTCTACCTTTGCATTTCTAAGTTCAAATCATTTTTGTCAATAAGATAAGAGTGACTCATCTTCAATAGAGAACTTGGACTGTATATGTGTTTGCAAACTAGTGTTTTAAGTAGCCACATCTCTCTTCTTGAGCCTAGTCGATGCATTTGGAATAGGAAGGTGGTAGAATTAGTAGCTTAATTGTAGCATTAAGATGTTCAGATTTTTGTATAAATAGGGGCATTCTATCTACCTTTGGTTACACTTTTCCATTTTGATTTCTTCATTCATTGTTCTGTTGTATTTTTTTGTGCAAGCATATTTTAGAGAGCTTTTTTGAGAAGGAGAGTTGTTTGTACATTTTCAATTGTTGAGTTTGTTTGTGAGAGGCTAGAGTTTGGTGATAGGTTGAGTTTAGAAGGAGTAGCAATCAAGATTGTGGAGGTTGAGCTTGGGAAACAATAATATCAGTTGGGCTATATTTCAAGGCATGTTGATTTCTATTACTCTAATCTTTATGTTGAATGTTACTCATTTAAGAATGCCTTGTTTTGGAAAGGATGATTTTAATTCATGTTGTGTTTGCTTTTATAAACCTATTTTATTTCTTACTTTGGATAATCTTGCATGATTCTTGAAAGATTCTAGTTTTGGTGAAACCTCATTATTGGAATATACATATATACTATATATATTGGATTTTGAGTGGTTATGTTGCTATTAGGAACTATACTAAGTTAAGATTGTATGAATGTTGCATAAGTTGTGAAGTATGAGATATGTTGTTTCTTGAAGTACTTTAGGATAATCCATGGGAAAGGGTGTAACCTAGATTTCATGTCATCACCTTTTTAAATGGAATGTATGTTGTGTGTGTAAGAGTATGAATGATCAAATACCAAATTGAGCTAAGGGTGGGTGAACATATGGCCTACACTCAAAGGACTAGGTGTTGAATTCTTTGGCCAAAGTAGTGTAAGTAGCCACTATTTATACTGTTAGTTCATTGTGATCCAGAGATGCAAACTAGGTAGGGAAATCCATGCGTGTAGGTTGTATCCAATGTATGGTAGCTCTATATTTTTAGGAAACAACGCCATGCTCAGGAAGGCTAGCATTATGAGGTTACCAAACCAATCTCTTCATCGGAGGGTAGGGCCATTTTACTTGTTAGGTAGATGTGTGGGGGACTACAGTAAGTCTGTGGTTGGCAGAAAAGTGCTTGAGTGATGTTGTCCCTCATATAGTTGCAGGCCAAGATTTGAGGATGTATACCAGCAAGGACATCTGGACCATTTGAATCTCTATTTCATTAAGCTTATGGAGCTATGTATGTAATCATGTATCTCTGTTCTTATTGAGAAATTGTAAATGGAAAATATTATCATGAAATTATTCATTTCTTGGAATTTAGTAATATTTATTTGTAATACAATGAGAAAGTTTGAAATGATTTTTTATCAAATGTGTGTCTTTTTATTCGATTAGAAAAGAAAAAATCTATTGACTAAGTGTTAGTATCATAAAATTTTCACATGTGGGTAAAATATAGTAAAATCAATGGGTGGAACAATGGGCATGTTACAAGACTATATAGGAAAAATAACTATTTACACCAACAAAGAATACATCTCTTATACACAAGGTGGCTAGTTTATGCATACATCACATATACCTAGTGTGAATAATTCATACATACATCACATATACGTTTAATATTATAATGTGTGCATGCATTACATATACACAATGCGACTAGTTCATGTACCCAACACATATATAATGTGAATAACTTAAAAATCACATGCTCATGTAGAGATCACATGGTAAAATGAAGTGGTTGTGACCTTTATGAAAGAATCTTCCCCTTTACCTAATTCACTAACATATAATCCCTTAAATACATCCCAACCAATTTAAGAGGAATGTTAGTGTATTCATACTACATGATAGGTCCCATCCTTTTTTCCAATCCACTACCATTTATGATGAAAATTCCAAGCATCACATACTACTATTTTCCATCACTAGCAAGGAAATGAGTATAACAATGTGCACAACACTTAAGGCCACTTGTACACAAGTACATAATTATTAACTCAAACATACATAGTGATCGACTAACTTAAGAAAGTGGATACCAGAAAAACAATGTCAATGCATCCCATAATATGCTATGGGTCCCATCCTTTTTCTTAGTTCTCTGCATCAACTATGATAATGAACAAGCATCCCATACTATGTGTGATCATCATTTTCTAAGGTTTAAGTGTATCAATACACATCACATAAGGGAATTAACAATATTTTCATTACTCTTTAAACCTTTTTAGCTAGTGGATCCTAACATATATTACCTTCATTCCATAAGTTAGTCCAACAGGGCATATAGGATAGTTTTTAACTTTGTATCATCTATTAATTGCATGGTAATAGTGTAAATTAGATAATCCCTATCATATCATGTGTATCTCCTCACATCTTCACATTTATGCTACTAGTGAAATCTTGAATCCTTAAGATACAAAAGATAGCACCTATCATCCATCACCTACAAGATATTGGTGACAACAACTATTTGCACCTATACCAAACTTGGTTCAAATATGTGAAGTCATATTATGTTCAAGTACACATAATTAAGATATCACAAGGATTCATAAATATTGTTTAGGTTGACCTAGATATATGCCACATAAATGATCCATAAATTTATACACTTAAGGTTTTATAAGTCTTGGGATCAAAAGTATTGGTCAATGTACAACACATTGAACCCAAAATTTGATCTCTATTTAAACACATATACATAAACCAATAAAAATTCATAAAGCAATCAAAGTCCATTCACTTTATTTATTTATAATTTAAAAACATGTTATTTATTAGATAGAAATTAAACCCACAATTGTAATATCAAATAATATCCTACTGCTAAGTACATAACATTTTTATAGTTTCAATCATAAATCTTAGCATACATTATCTACCCAATAGATATAAAGGTGAAACATCAAATAATATTTGGTAATACATATGACTAGTTTCCCACATATGGCAAAGGAAATCATAAGGAATTCCATCCTAACTCAACATAGATCTAGGCACATATTTAGAGCAAGTAGATCCTCCATAATTGAAGTGTTATTAACACCATTAAATCATGTTAGCTTAATTCCACACCATCATTATATATAAGTTAAAAAAATCCTACTCATCCATATCCATGTCGTGGCCAATTTTATCATGCCTTTATGCTAAGAATAGACCTCGCAAGTGTTTGGAGGCTAACTTATACCTTCCTATACTTATCACTAAGCCAAGACACCATGTTGTAGTGTTTCCCACATAAGATATTTAATCATTTTAGTTCAAATTTAATTTTAGAGGCATTCTCACACATTCACATCAACATAGACCATGATGACAATGACTCTAAAATTTCATCCAGGATTGGAGTATATTTTGGAAAATCAAATACCACAAACCTCAAAGTAGGTAAGTTTGAAAATGATGGATTATCTTTTAGCAACCCAAACCTATATAGGGAGAACATATTAATTAGAAAGGCGAGTTCTCTACCATTTGATGTATATTTCAACGTCAAGATAAAGCATACTAAAGAGTAATAGATGATCAATATTAGGAACACCCCCAACTCTAGAGTCATTCCATAGACCCCTTTCCTATTGACTTGGGTCTAGGGGCATTATTAACCAAAGGACTACCTACATACCCATTCTCAGATGAGATCGAAGTCACATATAGTTCTCCTCACCATAAATCTCTCAAGGATCTCATAAACATGGGTTCTTATACCCAAAGTTTCATAATCACTCAAGTAACATTCCTCGTGGAAGTGAAATAGAAATAATATCATAGAAGGAAAACCATAGAATGGTTTAAGACAAAATAATGTAACAGATTAGTATTTACCAATACCCATTCCACAAAAATCCTTAAACCATAAAACTTATTGATTAAAAACCAAACTCCAAACTCCTAGATCACTACTTCATATGCCAATATGGCTCCTTTAAATGATTCCCAATAATTAAAAATTCTTAACAGTATGAAAGGAAACCTAACCAAGCTTCCAATTTAATAAAATTATCTTAAATTACTTCCATACAAGGGTGCTAAGATCTCAACTTAATCCTTACCTGAATATTATTCGTAATCCTCCATGAACATCCCATAATCCCTTATAGGCTCATCTCATTAACACGGTTCTTAGGCTAATTACTTATCAACAAGAAATTCAGTTTGCATGCACCCACATATTGTGACCATTATGATATATAGCTCACAATATTTATAAAATTAAATTAATCACAATTTCAAGTCTTTACAAAGACCCATGAGGATAAATAGAGAGTAAAATTATATCTATGCAACCTCCTTTAGATTTTCCACTAGGTATGAAATTTTGCATTTATTAATGTTGATATATATGATACTTATCTTATAATCCCATTATAACAATAATAAGATATAGGTTTGAATATTTATATTTATCCTAACTAACATTAATACCCACTATTGTTATTAAGACTACATCCATTTGAATATCATGCATGGGTATACACTCAACAATATTACTACACAAAATAATGTGATGACAAAATTATTCCTTTCTACTCATTATTATTGTGAAATTCCATGTCTTAAGTGACATGTACTAACTTAATTTTAGTTTATAAGGGTGCCCCATAATGAAGATACTTATCTTCAACTCTTTTACAACATGCTCCTAAGACTTATCATTACAACTATACACCAATATGTAATAATTATAAATACATTGTATAAAATCATAATGATAGGGATAATTAAAATGAAAAGCATTCCTAAGTTCCCCCTTGGCTATGAAATGAAATTCATATTTTAAATTAAGGTAAAATACTTATATATGGTTGTTTACATGTGTAGATCTCAATGTTTTAAGTATATTAAGCTCAACTAGGGTCGTCAATTATTAAGCTCAAGTAGGGTCATCAATGTATGCAAAGATACCCTACCTGAACCAATACATATGCAAAGGTCAAAGGATACATGAGGCCAACAAAATATTTTACATAATTCCTTTAGGAAAAGTAACAACACACATATAAAAATATAGAATATTTCATAAAATATTGAAATAACAAGCCTTCACTCCATCTAAATCAACTCTAATAGTAATAAAGTGGAAAATATTCAAATATATAGCAATATTGATGAGAAAATAGTCAAAATTAAAATAATGCCACATAAAAACAAATATTTTAATTTCTCCATTTACTACCTAGTTTGAGTTATTTCATTCCTAACTCAAGAGAAAGACACTGTTAATATTAATATCAAAATTCTCACTACAATTTATTTCAAGCTAGCAACAAGACAACACAATGAACTCAAAAAATATGAAACAAATTTAATTTTAACGTACAAGAATATAGTCCAACTACTTGAGCATCAATATTAACTTAGAAAGTTTAAATTCAAATGATTATTTTTGTACATCACATTCTCATGCACCAATAGAAAATATTTTGCTTCACCTTCATATAACCTCTAGCTATCTTATACTTGTTACTTTTTATTTACTATTTTGTATACGATATTAGGCATGTTAACAAATATGGGGGACCAAAAAGTGGCCACAACCACTTTTTGGTCCATGAAAAGTAAAATGGAAGCATGTTATAATATGTTTGGTATGGATCGATAGTGAACAAACCTAGGTTGGTCATTATCGAGCCATAACATGAGTACATTATAATGTTCTCATGTTATTTTTATGTTAAAATTAAAAAAAAAGGAGGTAGATCTCATTTGAGACTAACCCCATTTTTGCTAATCCCTAACACAAGTGAGGAAAAACACAAGAATATTTATGACATATTTGAGTGGATGTAAGATAACACAATGCTACCATGACATGCACGAGGTTGAGGAGGTAGGATTTTGTATCCTTTTATGGTTTAAAGTAGAATTAAAAAAAAATCATTTGTTTTGATTCATTTTTTAATTTCAAGAATTAAAAATTCTTCAACATCCCCAAACACTAATTCCATAAATCATGTGGAGGGAATTCCCATTAAAGAGCAAGCATAGTTTAACCCTCTTGAAACTCCTTCACCTATCTCTAGACCTTCCAATGACATAAAAGAAATTTTATTAGGTCAAATTTAAACCAACAAAAATGAACTCCAAACATTGAATGATATATTGAAAAATACTAATGCAACTACTTCACATCAGAGAGCCCTCATATCACCATTGGAATCTATCATTTCTTATATAGATTCCATTAGTGGCCAAATAAATATATGGTCCAATCATTAGGAGAATTTATGGTAATTGTACTTAAAAAATTGTTGTATAAATAATTAAAAGACAGAATCTTGCATCTATCCCTAGACCTTTTCATGAAAAACAAGAAAATTTATTTAAAGTTTAAATTTAAACCAATAAAAATGAACTCCAAACATTGATTTAAATATTGAAAAATCCTAATGTAACTACTTCACATAAGAGATCCCTTACATCATCCTTGTAGCCTGTCATTTCTTATACAAATTCCATTAGTGGCTAAATAAAAATATGATCCAATCATATGGAGAATGCATGACAATTATAGACTACATTTAATTGTTGTATAAATAAGTAAAAAAATCCAATTTGTGTGCATTGTTTATTAATATGAGAACCAATGCATCCTTGCACAAAAGTTACAAGAGAGGGCTATTCATTGGTTCCAACACTAATGAATAAGGGGAAAATTTTGGGATAGGTGGTGGATGGTTCTTTACCATTCCCTATGCAACAACAATGAAGTCACATGATATTTTTTGAGGAAACTCTAATATGATTTTTTTCTCAATGAGATCATAAATTATTTTGACATGCAATATTTCCAATGCAAAGGAAAATGCTTTGTATGGGACGGGGAGGGGGCATGTCATTTTTAGGACCATGTATTGAGACCCATAAGTAGACCAAACATTCAGCATGTGACAATCTCTTTTACTATGAAGGAGAGTATCAAGATGGAAACTTTATATTCAATTAGTTCCCTGACACAAACCTTAATACAATATACCATGACATTGTATAAGGTGGTGAGGGTGAGACTTATAAACATCAATTATCACCTCACCTTTGTTGCAACTGTGGTCTATCTATGATTATGGGTCAAAGGATGCTAACACATTGTAGATGATGTGGTAATTTTTTAGGAGTATGCTAGATAGACCCATGGTGAGGATACATCTATATTAGACAATATCATGTTGACATATGAGTTTCTCAATAACACCTTTAACATTGATAGGTGATTTCCAATAAGGTTCTACAATTTGTTACATTTTCTTTTGAAATTTAAGATAAACTATATTAATCTATTATTAATGAAAAATAATGTAAATAATTATATATAATGAAATTCTAGGTTTAGAGCATTCATCCTACATCTATCAGTCTTTCAACTCCTAATTATGTAGCCATGTCGAGTCCACAAATATGTAATTTATAACAAAATAATAAATATACTACATGTAAATATTTTTTTCATATTTCAATGGTAATCTTAAAATTGATATTTGATGATGAATAGGTTGTTGTTGGACCTTCAACATCAACACTTATTTGTAGTATCAGTTGTATGTAAACTTTCATTGAGGTAATTTTTATTATTTTTTATCATTAAGTTTGTAAATAATGTTAGGTATAATTTGGTCAAATAACGTTGTGATATTTTTAATTGATGATATCAGCTTAAATCCCTCTTGATATTTATGGAATAGTCGAGGTAGACATTATTGCAATAATTTTTCCTTCAATGCCTTTGAAAAAGGTATGAGCCAATAATGTAGATATTATTTTGTATCTTATTTTATCCCACATCATAGTATAAATTTAAATGATATTCATCTTTAGTCTAATTTATTTCTACATGCTTGTCATAGGTGGTCACAAGTCTAATTTATACATGCCTACCCCTTAGACATATGAAGAGAAGTAGAGAACGTGACTGAGGTAGATTATCAGCTTGTGGTAAGTGACTATTCACTTATGTCATTATATATTTCTATTTTATATATATTAATGTGTACATATTGTTTGATTTTATTAATAGATGGACATCCAAAAAAAATAGAGAGGAGGTCCAATTGATAGGTTCAAAAGTAGCAACCATCAGTCACATCTCCATCTTCTCGATAGACAAAGAGTCATTGACTCTTCCATCCCCATCCATTAACATATTATGACATTTTTCTATATGCCTATTTGGATGTTTTCTACATATACTTTTATTTTAGCAACATGTAACATTATATGCCTATATGAATTTGATGTACATATATATTTTATTACCGATGTATATTATTATATGCCTACATGGCTTTGTTATATGTTCATTGCATTCATGAAATAATGTATACACTATGTGGTATTATCATAACATTATTATATAAAATTTTGTATTATATATAGATATTATTATATTTATTATTTATATATGATGATATTATAGTTTCATGTGGTTTGAGGTGTATAATGAGTGCATAGGAAACATGTTCAAATAAATAAATTGATAAATTTGTATCTCCTTAAATCTCATAACATTCATAATGGGTCAAGGAAACATGAGGATCTCATGACAAAACACCTAAGACATTGATAACCTAGATGAGAATTGTCATATGGCTACACAAAGTGGTTTAGAACACCCAAAAGATAACTGGAAAATATTATTTTTCCTATTTATGATAGCCTCATCTTGATCATGGCTCCATATTTATATATTTTAATTCATTTCATCAACATCTAGGAACTGTGTACAATTTTAATGAGTCATCTCAATAAAAATTGGCATTCATAATTACATTCTTAGGTAATTCATGATCATGATAACATCAAGGGTTGATTGTTGTCCTCTCAAGTTTTATGGTGCAATGTAGCATGGAAGAATCTAGAGATTTTAAAAATGAACTAAGGCCTCTAGTACCATTCACCTACCCATCCCAATGTTTTAGCATAGTTGGTTTGGCCCCACAAGGTGTGGAAGAAAAAAATGCCTATTGACACCTATGCACTACTCTCAAGTGAGGCATTTTTGTAAGAATACATTCATTGTTGATATGGTAAAATATTTTGGAGTTGAAAAAATTGAGATAGGATGTTGTAGAGGGACTTGATATCTACCTATAGGTGTAAACAAGATATTTTTGGGTGCTACATATCGAGAGAATATGCAAGTGAAACTTTGGAAATATTTTTCTCTTAGGACTCTTAAGAGACTACCTCAATGCAATATAGCTTAGAAGGATATGAAAAACTATGGAACAAACTAAGTCATACAATAAAATTCACCCATCCATGCAATGTGTGAACATAGTTAGTTTGGTCCCATGAGGTGTGGAAGGACAAAAAAATCCTATTGGTACCTTTATATACACTACTCTCAAATGAGGCATTTTGCAAGAATGTATTCATCATTGGCATGGTAAAACAGTACAAAGTTGAAAAAATTTGAGATAGGGTGCTATAGAGGGACTTGAAATCCACAATAGGTGCAAATGGTACATTCATAGGTGGCATGGATAGAGATAATAGGTAGAAAAAAGTTTGGAAATAGTTTTCTCTCAAGGATCTTAAGAGACTAACTTAGTGCAATGCATCCTGGAAGGATTCATAAACCTACAAAAAAATAAAGGTCTCTAGTTCTATTCACCCACCCACCCTGATGTGTTAACATAGTTGATTCAAGCCTACGTGGTGTAAAAGAAAAAAATTCCTACTAGCACCTTTACACTACTCTTGAATGATTTATTTTACAAGAATCCATTCATTGTTGACATGGTCAAATGGTCTAGAGTTGAAAACTTTGAGAGATGGAACTATAGAGAAGCTTAGCATCCACCTATAGGAGGAAACAAGAAATTCATAAGTGACACATATTGAGAGAATAGGTGGGTGAAATTTTGGCAATTTTTTCTCTCAAGGCTCCTAAGAGACTTATTGCAATGTAGTCTAGAAGGATTTAGAGACCTACAAAATAAATTATGGTCTCCAATAGCATTCACCTACCCACCCTTATGTGCTAGCATAGCTAGTTTGGTCCTCCAAGGAGTGGAAGAACAAAAATTCCTATTGGCACCTATACACTACTCTCAAATGAGGCATTATGTAAGAATGCATACATCATTGGCATGGTCAAATGGTCTAGAGTTGAAAAATTTGAGATAGGATGCTATAGAGGGATTTGGCATCCACCTATAAGTGTAAACGAGATATTTGTGGGTGTCAAAAAATAAGAGGATAGGCAAGTGAATGTTTAGAAACATTTTTCTCTTAGGGCTCTTAAGAGATTGTCTTGGTGCAATATATCTTAGAAGGATCCATAGACCTAGAAAATAAATTGAATCCTCCAATAACATTCACTCACCCACCTTGATGTGTTAGAATAGTCCGTTTGGTCCCATGAGGTTTGGAATAAGTAATATGCCTATTTTTCACCTTTTTATTGATCCCTAATGAGCCATTTTGCAACAATTCATTGATTGTTGACATAGTCAAATGGTCTAAAGTTGAAAAAATTTATAAGGTGTTATAGAGGGGCTTGACATCCACCATAGGTGCAAATAGGACATTCGTAGGTGTCATGGATTGAGAGAATAAACAAGCAAAAGTTTGGCAACATTTTTCTCTTAAGGAACTTAATAAACTACCTTAATGCAATGTAGCATTGAAGGATCTAGAGACCTATGAAATAAATCGAGAGCTCCAATACCATTCACCCACCCACCACAAGGTTTGAAAGAAAAAAAATCCTATCAACACCATTACACTACTCTGAAAATGAATTATTTTATAAGAACTCATTCATCATTGACATGGTCAAATGGTCTAGAGTTAAAAAAAATTGAGAGAGGTCGTTATAGAGAAAATTGGCATTCACTTGTAGGTATAAATGAGACATTTGTAGGTGCCACAAGCTAAGAGAATAGGTTGGAAAAAATTTGGTATCTTTTTTCTTTTAGGGATCTTAAGTGATTGCCTCAATGCAATGGATTCCAGAAGGACACAAAGACATATAGAACAATCTAAGGCATCCAATAGCATTCACCTACCCACCCGTATGTGTTGGCATAGTCAATTCAATCTCACGAGGTGTGAAAGAATAAAAAAATGCTTCTTAGCAGCTATACACTACTCTCAAATGAGGCATTTTGTAATAATGAATTCATCATTGGCATAGTCAAATGGTTTGGATTTGAAAAAATTGAGATAGGATACTATAGAGGGACTTGACGTCCACAAGTAGGTGCAAATGAGATATTCATAGGTGCCACATATAGAGAGAATAGACAATATTTTTTTTGGAAATGTAAGGGGGGAAATAACATAAGGAAAACAAGTAATGAATTAAACTAAATCAATTCAAAAGAAGATTAAATTCCAAACCCATACTCATGAAATGAATTGTAAAGTAATAAATTCAATCAAATAGTTTAGCATAAGCAAGAAAAAATGAATTCACAAAACATAGCTATACCATCCCATGTTGGAGTTGTGTTTGTATTGACATTTGGATGTCGGATTGCTCAATTCAATACAAAGCCTCCATTGTTGTTGTTGTTGCAAAAGCTTCAATTCGTGTTGATAATGGTGATCTAGAAGAAGAGGGTAACAATTCTCAATGTTCTCAAGAATAAGTTATTTAGCGCTTCATTATGTAAATTCTAGATCATTTGTGAGAAGGGAGCAGGTTGTTTATAGATTTCTTATTTCGAGATTAACACTCAATATTTAGTTGAAAAAGATCATGATCAACAATTGAGAACCATTGAGCGGAAATAGATTAGCTAATTAGCCTCTCTAATTGATCCAATTAAGGATTTTAATTGCATAATCTATGTGATTGAAGAATCAGGTTGAGTGGTTAGTGGGATTGAAGAATAGACGAGTTAGTCAACCAATTAGAGTGAGAAATTAGTGGTCGTGATTTGCTCAATCATAAAAGGGCGAGGATAATTAATTAATATTGGAGGTGAACATGCAAGTCATGTTTGACTTTAACAAATAAAGTTGTATTTGTTTGTTGACTATGTTGAATGATGTCAAATAATTAATTTACTTATTCAAGTTTAGAAATGGGAAAGTGATTTTAATTAAATTATTAAATGATAAACATTTAATTTATTTAGATGAATAGGGAATATTAGCGACATAGTTAAATAATTTGTGTTTATTTAATTAATCGGGAGGAATATGTTGTAGTATGAGTTGTATGGGTGCACTCCTAAGGGGGAGTGATCATATTTTTTGATCTTTTTCACTGATGTCAAAGGGGGAGAGAGAGTCACGTGAAACACAGTAGAAGAGGAAGAGAAGGTCTTTGCTTGAAATATTGTGCAGGTTGTCTAATTTGGAAAATAAAGGAGAGTGTTATCTTTGATGGTTTTTCACATAATGTGTTGCCATCAAGGACAAAGGGGGAGATTGTTGCAAGTATGAGCAAGTTTGGTGGTGTTTTCATTGATGTCAACACAATACAGGATGTTGTAGATTGTGCATATGTTGAGATGTTGTGAGTACATGGAGCTATCTTTATGATGTTGCAGATATGCTGATATGATGGGTTACCAAGTGCTTTTGGGAAAATTGATAAAGAGTGAAGTCAGAGTTATGTATGTGCTTAGAATATGCTCTGGTATGTGCTTTGTGTTTCTTTTGTGTTGATCCTATGCTTGTGCAGATCTGAAGGGTTGTTTGTGGGCTTCTTTTGGTGACATCTCCTGGTTTGTAGCTTCTGGTTTGATGGAGAGTGAAAGTTGTGTTCACTGGTGTGTGAACTGGTTTGACAAAGTTGTTTGTCTATGGAGTAGGAGAAATGTTTTTGCTCCGCAGTCCTCCGCTGTTTTGTTTTAGGTCTTATAGATCTAGAATATGTCTTGTAATGGTGCTATTTATGTTCTGACAAAGATGTTCGTGGTCTAGTGCTCCAAAAGATGAGTTTTAGTATTACTGTGTGTATCTGTACTATCTGAATGAACTGGTGAGAAGTGTTCAAGGTTTAAAGGTTGTTGTAGATGATGCAGATGTATCTGAAGGTATATGAGATGTGTTCTCAGGAATGATGAAGTGTGTTATGTCATTCGTGTATTATCTTCTTGTTGGGAAGTGTGTACTTCAATGCTCATTTTTGTTTTCATTAGGTTTTGTTGACCTGGTTTTTATACTTCATACGAAGGATTAAGAATTAATTAAGGAAGTGTGTGATTGATCTGAGACTTTTTTTTGGGTCTTGGTTAAGTGTTGGTATGGTCCACTCTCATCCCTTTCCACCGCGGGAATGTTGAGTTTTTGACCTAATTTGAATTTATGAAATGAAGCGTATGTAGCCGACCTTGGAGAAAGTTTTCTAAGGTTGAAGAGGGTATAAATGCAAGTCAAGATGTTGCAAATATAGAGAGATATTGAAGCAAGAAGAAAAGTAAAGTTGTGTGAAAGTGAATTGAGGCAGCAGTACTTTAATGTGTTAGATTCTGAAAAGCAGTGAGCTGACAGTGTCTACAATTCTTCTAATCAAGGTTGTGAATGTGTGTAACTTGTTGTGGTGGATCTTTACTGTAATCTTTTGTTTCTATAGGTAGTGAGCCTCCCTGTTGGATAGTGAGTCCTTTCTGTAGGAAGTGAGCCTTTGTATCTGGGCAGTGAACCTCTTGTATTCAATTTTTCTATGACTTTATATTGTGAGTTAATCCTTATTGTGGTTTTTCCCTCATTGGGTTTTCCACTTAAATCTAGTGTTTCCTATGTTGATATTGCTTTCTGTTATCTGCATTTTATGTTCATACTTAATAACAAAATTAAGTGGATAAGAAATTGATAAGTGGTTGAGATTTTAATTTTTGTTTGGTGACAAGTGATTCACCCCCCCTCTCAGTTGTCTTGCACCTTTCAACAAAATAAAGTTAGATTAATAATGAAATAGTGAATTAATTAAATAATTTAAGATTATTCAATTAATAGAGGAAAATGGGGCGGGGGGCCTAGCTCGATTGGCTAAAGCATCATATTTTAGGCAAGAGGTCACGAGTTCTAGTCTCCCCCCAAACTCGTGGTACTAGAGGGAATGTCGTGCTAGCAGCATTGTTCACGTGAAAAAAGTTTACCAGGCACACTACAGTTTATAGGGGGACGGATACCCAACCAATTCCTGTAATCTAAAAAAAAAGAAGAGGAAAATATGGTTTAATGATGGAAATTATGTGAAATGCAATTAGATTACTGATAATGATGTCAATGATGGAAAACTGTCATTCAAGATGTGCGATATGCATTAGGTAATTTTTACATGTCTACATTTTTCCCCTCTTTGAGACAAAGTATTGGTTGCTTTATTTCAAATAAATCGATGTTTAGATCAAGATTTGAAAAAATTTATATGCCTCGTCATGTCTTGATGATCAGCAGAAATATAGTACAACATTGAGTTGCCCCCTCGAGAGGTTGGCCAAAAAAAAAAAAAATCGGGTCAGGCTCACAACCAGGTTTCATTGCAATTTAGATGCATAGATGACGAATAATTAGGCTATAAGACCATCGTTTATGGTTTCAGATGTTTTAGGGTACTCTTAATTTTAACCTAGGAGGATTTCCACAGTAAATTAGGGTTCATTTTTCCTCATTTGCACACTTAGCCCTTAGCGAATGCTTGTCTCTAGAGATCCTACTTTTATGACTATCGATTCACAATGCCAAGGATTTCGGGTGCCCCACACTGTGTAGAGGCAGTTCGTGACTTTGGGAGGTTAGCTGGCACAGGCCTCATGGTACGTCTTCTTTCCTTTTTTGCTTTCATCATTTTTTTTTTGCACATTTAATGTTCAAAACTAAAAAATGACAATAGCGTTAATTTTGTTTTTTACTGCTATTGTCTCGATTTGACCATTGTTGTCTTTGGTGATTGTGTCACTTTCATTTTTCTTGTTTGCTATTGTTTTTCTTGTTCACTTTTGTTTACCACTATTGAAAAATTTGTGTGCTATTATATTTTTCTTAGGAATCTAACCGCTTATGTAAAATTTGATCATTATCGTTTAATTTGCTCGCTTTTTTCAATTTTACCATTATCACTTTTCTTGACCGCTATTGTAAAAAAATAGGGTTGTTATTGTCAATTTTGAAAGATTTAGCCAGTTGTTTTGCATTCTTAGGTTTGTGATGTGACTTCCTTGCAAATTCTTAATGTCATGGGTTGAATGTTTGCGAGCGATTCTCAAACTATTGTATTCTAGAGATCGATGTTCACGATAGTTGTTTGACCCGATTGCTAGTTTCTTAGAGGTGGAGTGAGATTTCCTAGATACTATGGGTCTATGTTATATATGTTACATGCCTAAAATTTGATGTCACAAGGCTATGATGACCACCCTTGTAGAGACATGGCATTCAAAGTCGTCATCCTTCCATTTATCGACCGACGAGGCGACCATCACACTAGATGATGTTTGGAGGATTCTTTGCATCCATATTCATGGTGAGATCATTACATATGATTTTAGATAGGGTACCCATGCCATGCATCAAGTTCTTGGTGTTAGGCGACTACAGGTGGTCGACTCAGAGATAGAATTGTCTATATTTGTTGACAACACTGATTTGATATTTATGGTCCTAGCTGGATTAATCATGGGGCTTGTGGTGCTCGGTCGTAGAGGTTGGTATTTTACTATTGGTTGGGGCATCTGCATTGAGAATATGAAGGAGCACAGGACCTGATATGCTTGGGGTTCATGTCTTTTGGCACACTTGTATAGAGACATGCATAAGGTGGCTTATCACAACAACATGGCCATTTCTGTAGGGATGACATTGTTGCACGTGTGGGCCTGGGAGAATATCCCAGTGACTAGACCAAATGGTTTTTTGGAGCAAGATCCAAAGGATCCATATTCTTATAGATATTCATATTTCATGCATTACACCCAGCTTGGTCGGTTACCTTATTGGAAAGGAATATTTTATGGCATCCCTGCATTTATTTGGAGACCATGGCTAGGCTATGAGGCCTGGCACGATGATATAGAGCAACTACCATAATGTCATCAAACATAGTGGTTGATAGGTTGCATGGATTCCCTTCTAGAGTGTTATTTTCCTAATCAGGTTCTCTGGCAGTTTGGAGAGTGTCAGACATGTTTCGAAGAAGTTTATCATGCACATTTCGGGAGGACATCTCGAGAGGTTAGGGTGTGGGGTCCATAGGCCTCTTCTACTGATGTTGTGGCCAAGTTCAAATGACTTGCCCCATTTGGATGGGGTTGGGCAGTGGGTTTAGTGGATCTAGGGACTACTCGAGACTATGATCAGTGGTGGGCTCATTGTGTTCCTCTTTGTTTTACATATCCTACTGGTGTTAGGCCAGTCATGGGACAGATGCAGAGGAGATTTGGTGTGATCGAATGGAGAGGTGAGCAACAACAGCTTGAAGAAGTTGAGAAACCCAACTTCACAAACCCCAAGAATTACTTGCATGCAATAACCTATCACATGCAAAAGATATTCAAAACCAAAGAAGATGTTTTGTAAGCCTCAAACTGAAAAATGCATTAAGAGAATCAAATAATTACAATGAGATCAATCCTTATGAAGGAGATCAAGAAACCCTAATGGAAACCTAAAAGGGAAACCCTAGTGTGCACACTTAATAATTAATAAATAATTAATTATTAATGTGCCTAAGTTTAGCTTAAGTAACTAAAGTGATAAGTGACTTAATTAATTAACCAATATGATGTAATTAATTAAGTGAAATAACTTATTACTCTAACACCCCCCTTAAGATGAACTTAGGAAGTAGCTAAAATGCTAAGGAAAAGATGCATGAAAGCAAATATGGGTCCCGACAACAAGGCCTGATCAGGTACCCATGTACAAATGCAATGAATGAGAAAGAGGAGAAAACCCAGTGGGACAAACCCCCCCCCCTCAATGAGATGACCTATTGCAAAGAAGCACTGGAAGAACACTAGTGGAGTAACACTGGAATCCTGAGTCTGGAAAGCAAGGAAAGACACTTATGTTTACAAGAAACCATATGAGAGTCACTGAAGGACTCAGGTGGAATCATGATAATGCAACAGCAAACCCGATGCCACAGAACACTGGAAAACTCACAAACTGGAACAACCCTGGAATCTATGAAGCAGCATTAGATTATTGAATGATGTGATACTGAAATGAAGTGTAAATATTCAAGTTTCACCCTTCCAAAACATCCAAGTAATCTCCAAAACACCCATCGGGACAAATCTGGACTAATGATCAACCTAGGACATATACAAAATAAAGTGCATGGATAGCAATGTAGAGCTCCTCAATACCTTTCCAACGCCGCAAAGATTGCGGAAATCAGAGATCATGGAAAAAAGTTATGAGCTCGGAAGCCACAAATGAAAATATGACTTCAAACAGAAATTAAAGTAGCTAAAAAGAAAAATAATGTAAAATAAACTACACCATAGGATAGTGCTTCGAACCAGCTTTTCGGTGATATCTCGTTTGCCCAATTTCGACTTTGTATGCCCAAGTTATGCCAAAAAGAAAAAAACTGCTTCTTTAGGACAAATCAGGGCTTGGAGGAGGGCTAGGAGTGTCGTGCGGATGCTGACGTCATGCTAACGTCAGCAGTTCATGAGCATAAATTTAATGGCCATATGGTTGTCACGGCAAAAAAACACCCCCCTACCAGAAAAATTTTACGGCTACCAAAACTGCACAGGTCGCTGAAATATTCTAGTGAGCCCCGCCGGTCGGCCGACCGGAATCTTTTGAGGAATATTCCTCACCGGTGCTGGACGTCGGATTTCAGAGACTGCCACTAGATTTTATGTGGTTTCCAGTGGAAGGAAGGCTACCAACGATTTGGAAGCCAGCCGTCGGGGAGGAGTGGGCCGCCGAAAGGTAAAAGAGTCGCCAGAGTTTTGAATGACCACCAGTGGGTATGTGTGGCGGGCGGCACTTGGGGTGGGGCCCCCTGCGGGTGTAGGTACCTATGGGTACCACCCCCATAAATGCACCTGCAAAGTTAAAAAACTTTGCCCCCTCCTAACTTTTTGATCTCTTTTTTTTTTGGTTAAAAAAATATTTTTGCCTTCTTTGAAATTTGATTTTTCAAAAAAAGCAATAATTTTTTGCATGCAGGAAAAACTATAAAAAAACCTGATGTTTTTTTTTTGATTACATGCACAGGAATTGCACACAGATCGTACGGCTTCTAGAAAAAAAATTGCCTCAAAAGCTCTCGATGCCAAAATAGGTCGAGTTTATAGTCAAAAATCATGCAATCGGCCCCCTGAACGCGATGGTGAGGTCTATTTTTCCTAGAAATTCCCAGAAAAAATGGCTACCCCCAAATCTTACAAAAAAGATGCCTGTGGAAACCCTTGCACAGAAAAAATCATTGTAAGGCAATATCTTCAAAATACGAACAGGTAGCCGCAGGTCTAGAGCTCTGATACCATGAAGAAGTTGAGAAACCCAACTTCACAAACCCCAAGAATCACCTGCATACAATAACCTATCACGTGCAAAAGATATTCAGAACCAAAGAAGATGTTCTATAAGCCTCAAGCTGAAAAATGCATTAAGAGAATCAAATAATTACAATGAGATCAATCCTTATGAAGGAAATCAAGAAACCCTAAAGGAAACCTAAAAGGGAAACCCTATTGTGCACACTTAATAATTAATAAATAAATAATTATTAATGTGTCTAAGTTTAGCTTAAGTAACTAAAGTGATAAGTGACTTAATTAATTAACCAATATGATGTAATTAATTAAGTGAAATAACTTATTACTCTAATACAGCTTAGGATTGCAATAGAGTAGCTAGATAGAGCAAGGAGTGATGAGCAGCAGGGTCAACATGATAGACAATAGCTTGATCTGATACAACAAGATCAATAGGTACCTTAAGGTCCTCCCCCATAGGGGGATACATTAGCAGTAACATAGATAGCCCAACTAACTATAGACAGGGATGCCCATATTATCGAGAGGGATGCAAAGATTGTGAGGAGGTAGGTTTTCGAGGCCCAGGTTTTTGTCCTTACTGCAGAGCGAGATGGATTTTGGCTGGAGAGATATTCCCTCAGGTAGGAGCTGGCTACAGAGAGTCAACACATATTAGCTATCGAGATTTCAGTTTCCTCCTCTATTCCCCTTGCTCAATACCAAGTCGAGCAAGATCAATTGTTGTAGTGATGTACATACTTTCAGACACTTTATGAGGCCTTTGTGCGAGGGCTCAAAGACAACCTCATTTTGGAGATCCCAGTACATAGACAGGTGCATAGTTTGGGGGATAGTCAGTGAGACAACCCCATCAGTCCCCAATTATTTTGTAGCCTTCTCCACATCAAAGCTAAGAGCAACCGAGATCTCCACCATGAGACGACTAGCAGGGTTGATTGTTACTTTATCTTTTATGATCTTTATTGTATTAGAGACTTATGTAGACATGTTTTATTGTATATGTACATTCATCAGCCCAACTGAGGCCTCGTATATATGTATTTTTTGTATATTTGGATATCACACATGTTACCTGATGATGTATATGACATTCTCATTTTTTATGATATTCTCATTTTTTATGATATATGAGATATACCATGTTTCGATTCAGCTTTATTATGTGTTATGTGTTGTTTTATGGATGCTTATAGATGATTATGGATGTTGATTTATATATGTGCATGTTTTTGTACTTTTTCTGATGCATTTATATGATATGGATGGATGTATGATTCATATATGTATGTGAGGATGATGATCTATGATGGATGATGATATATGATGCATATGATGGATGATGATATATTATGTATGTATGGGTTTCTATATGATGTATGCGATGGTTGATAATATATATTGATGATTTTGCGGATGTAGGATGCATGTAGTAATAATGATATTGTGATGCAAGATGGAGTTGTTAGTTAGAAGAAGTGTTAGTATGATTTGGAGATGGATAGAAATTTGATGTTATTAGTTACTAATCAATTTTTTTTTCTTTCATAAAGGCTTATTATCTTTAGCAATCCTTATTGATGTAGCAAACAGACACGATGCATCAAGGTGGCTTTGTATCTATTATGTGGACTTTGACTTTGCAAACAAAGAATATTCTTTTTCATACTAGACATACAGAAACCCTGTTAGAGTGTATGGTTGAGTTGCATCAAAACATTTTAGACCAGTTACACAGACAGTTATGGAGTACCTAACATGCAACTACTACACGAATTGTCTTAAAACAACTTCTAAACACAAAACAAGGCGAGTATTCACCATGATAGTATCACAAAAACATCTAACAAACAGAACAAATAGAAATTGACAATTAATATCTCCATTCCTTCCTCTCTAAATCCTTAATGGGCATCCTTGAGAGATCCTAGGAATGTGATCTTAAGATAAAAAGATAAACAATGCAGTATCACTTGCCATAGTTGTTTGATGTTTCAAGATGTTATCCATTAGTGATGTCTATTGTAGGAACGTTTTATCCGTTAAGACATATGTTGGAATGTTGATGAATTATCGATAGGTAGGTAGTTAATACTGAGGCATTGTTATAGTCTAATAGTGATCTAGTAATTTTAATTTTTACTTTAGAATTTTTTATTTTGATGTTTTCTTTCTCAAAGATTGAATGTGATGATTGCTTATTATGAATGAACAGTTTATTATGGATAGGTGGCAATGGAGATAGGACCTTTTATGATTTTCTAAGTTATTTGATGTTATTTTTTGTTGTTTTTGAGAGATTTAGAAACAAATAGGGGGACCTAAAGAGACTGACCTAGTGCCTCAAGGGTTGATTAGAGATTAGCCTTTCCTACATGACGAATGCAGAGACATTGTAGTTCGACTGTATTGACTGATACTATTTTTTGGAGTTTTTTGTATTTCATGAATTTTTTGGATTTTGATAAGATATTTGAATATTTTCATTTTATTTTTTTGGGACTAACCTAGGTCCTCGAGGGTTCATCAGTGATGGAATTTCCTACGTTACACATGCAGAGGCTCATAGTTCACTTGTTTGATAAGAGTATGTTTTTTACTTTTTCTAATTTTTTGAATGTTTTTGAATTTTTGATTAATTTTAAAGACTATGATGGACACCTAAGGGAACTGACCTAGGGCCTCAGGGGTTGATCAAAGATTAGCCTTGCCTATTTTATACACACAGAGACCACGTAGTTTAACTATATTGATTGACACTTGGGAAAACAAAAGCCAAAATTTAGGACAATAGCAAAATCTCAAGACAACAGTGGCCAAAACTCAAGAAAGAAGTAGCAAAGTTCAAGACAAAAGTGGAAAAAAATGTCAATAATGGCCCTATTTCTAGATTTTCTAATTTTTGTTTAACAATAGTTTGGACAAGTTCGTAATTTTGAGATTTTTGGTGGATCTGATTATTTTGAGAATATTTGTCTGAGATTTGGCAAGTGATAAAGCACATCAATCAAAGTGTACAAAACTGAATGTAACATTTTGATGATAAGGGGCCAAAATTGCCCATGTTTAAACCGGTAACAATATCGAACCATATCAAGCAATATTATCCCTAAGGTCAAATTGGCCAATGGTGACACTTTTAGGCCCACAACTTGGAAGCTCCTTCAAATTAAGGTAGGGACACCCTTTCGAGTGTATACACTTAAGTCTTTCAAGAATGGACAGATAGGGGCCTCCAGGAATGGAAGGATGACCCAATCACCCTATCTCTAAAAAGCTACAAGTAACTTATACAAGTCAGAGATTTTTGTCTCAATTCAAGGGAGTTCATATGGTGAGTAAAGTTCTTCAAAGTATGATGTGTATCTCTTGCAATGAACTATGTCGTCAAGTAGAATATCTCAATCAAAAGGTCGACAACCTACTTTAAAGCTCTTAGTCACTGCACAGGGGACTCAACGCCTAGCTAACGTCTAACAAGCTACTTAAAGCTTTAACCACTCCTACTAGGGGCTCTATATACCCAAAGGTACCTCCTCGTTTTGAATGACACTGTCGACCAAATAATCGTTGGTTAGATCTTGATGTTTAGCCTTGATCAATTTATATAGCGGCCTGAGGGAAAACCCGCTTCAAGTTGCCTTGAGTTCTCCGATGTGAGATGTATCTCAAGGAAAGCCCAATCTAAAGATAATGCTTTGAAAAAAATAAATGAATGTGAAACTCAAAGTGTTTTTCGTCACCCAAGATTGTCAAAAGACGTGAGGGGAGAGGATACACACTTAGTTTTCCAAGAACAGTGAACACGATATACAATTCATAGCAATTTCTTTTTAAGTCCAAAAAGTAAAATGTGTAAAGTTGCTAATTTGATTTTTAGGTACACCAATTTCAAAGCATTTTAGACTTCAAGCAAGATATATCAATGTAAAAAATCAAAAAAAAATTGTTCAATTTTATAACACCAAATCAAATATTTCTAATCGTGTTGTTCATCTTAAAGAGTCAACAAATGAAACTACGTTCACTTTAACGTCAAAATAAAAAATATTCAATTTTAGGAGCACCAAAAATAAAATGTAATATTTTCTTGTTCAGTTTTAGAAGCCCCAATGGAAATGTGAGATTTGCTTGTTCATTTTTTAAAAGCAACAAAGTGAAATATGAAAGTTTCCTTGTTCAATTTTAAGCACCAAAGTGAAATATGAAAGTTTCCTTGTTCAATTTTAAGCACCAATTGAAATGTGAAAGTTGTAGGTTCAGTTTTTAAACACTAATGGAAATGTGAGAGTTGTGGGTTCAATTTTAAGAGCACCAATTGAAATGTGTCTTAACTAAGAAAGCCTTAAAAATGAAATGACCTTGGACCGTTCGCCAACCATGCAATCAAACTATTAGTTTTTCTCATGAAAACATGTGCCATACTCCTACAAGGGTTGCACCAACAATGTTAGAAACTTCCCAAACACAAAAAAAGTCACCCGTTAGGGTTAGGAAAATCGAAAAAATCAAAAATTTGCTTGCAAATTGGAACAAAATGCAAAATAGGACAATGGATTTGTTTGGTACAATAGCGATTTTTTTGTCTGGAACAATAGTGACCAAGTTAGGCAATAGCGGACTTGAAAAGAACAACCACTGACCTATTTAAGACAATAGTGGCCTTGTCAAAATACATGAAACAGACAATAGCAATTTAAAAAAATTAATAGTGCACCTGTTCAGTACAATATCGGTTGAAAAAAGTACAACCATGGTAAAAACATGAAAGTAACCACGTGAAAATCTTGGAACTTCCACATGAAAATTATCAAAAGTGTTTCAAAAAAGAACATCAGCATTATGGAACTTGTAACTGCTCAAATAAACTCATGAAAACATTAGCGTTAAGGACGTAGGTCCCACCAGGCATGCAAATTAATGTAAGGGGGGAAAATAGCATAAGGAAAACAAGCAATGAATTAAACTAAATCAATTTGAAAGAAGATTAAATTCCAAACCCATACTCATGAAATGAATTGTAAAGTAATGAATTCAATCAAATAGTTTAGCATAAGCAAGAAACAATGAATTCACAAAACACAACTATACCATCCCATGTTGGAGTTGTGTTTGTATTAACATTTCGATGTCAGATTGCTTGATTCAATACAAAGCCTCCATTGTTGTTGTTACAAAAGCTTCAGTTCATGTTGATAACGGTGATCTAGAAGAAGAGGGTAACAATTCTCAATGTGCTCAAGAATCAGTCGTTCAACGCTTCGGTATGTAAATTCTAGATCATTTGTGAGAAGGAAGAAGGTTGTTTTATAGATTTACTATTTCGAGATGAACGCTTGAGATTCAGTTGAAAAAGATCATGATCAACGGTTGAGAATCGTTGAGAGGAAATAGATTGGATAATTAGCCTCTTTGATTGATCCAATTAAGGATTTTAATTACATTATCTATGTGATTGAAGAATCAGGTTGAGTGGTTAGTGCGATTGAAGAATAGATGATTCAGTCAACCGATTAGAGTGAGAAATCAGTGGTCATGATTTTCTCAATCACAAAAGGGTGGGGATAATTAATTAATTGAATAATTAATTACTATTGAAGGTGAACATGCAAGTCATGTTTGACCTTAACAAATAAAGTTGTATCTATTTGTTCACTATGTTGAATGATGTCAAATAATTAATTTACTTATTCAAGTTTAGAAAGGGGAAAGTGATTTTAATTAAATTATTAAATGATAACAATTTTATTGATTTAGATGAATAGGGTATATTAGCAACATAATTAAATATTTTTTGTTTATTTAATTTTAGCGACATAATTAAATAATTTAAGATTATTCAATTAATAGAGGAAAATAGGGTTCAATGATGCAAATGATGTGAAATTCAATTAGATTAATGATAATGATGTTGATGGTGGAAAAGTGTCATTCAAGATGTGTGATATGCGTTAGGTATTTTTACATGTCTACAGGAAACATTTGGTTATTAGGACTCTTAAGAGGCTACCTTGGCATGTAATGTAGCCAAGAAACATCCAAAGACCTAAAGAATTGACCAAGGCCTCCAATAGCATTCGCCCATCCACCCCAATGTGTTAGTGTAGGTGATTTGATCCCTTGAGGTGCAAAATAATGTCTACTGGAAACTTTATGTTGCTCTCAAATAAGGCATTTTGCAATAATTCTTTCATTGGCATGGTCAAATGGTCTAGAGTATAAAAATTTGACACAGAATTTTAGAGGGACTCGATATCCACTTTCAGGTGTAAATGATACATTTGTAGGTGTCATGGATTGATAGAATATGCAAGGAAATTTTTTTAAAGTTTTTTCTCTTGGGGCTCTTAAGAGACTACCTCAATGCATTGTAGTTGAAAAGGATCTAGACACCTATAGGATAAAATAAGGCCTCCAATAGCATTCATTTTCCCACCTCAATGTTCTAGCATAGTTGTTTTAGTCCCACAATGTCTGGAAGAACAAAAAATTCCTATTGGCACCTACATGATGCTCTCAAATAGGCATTTGGAAGAATGCATGTGGTTGGTGTACACACCTCAATAATGTTTCCTTCATAAATATCACTATGTCCTAGTACACCCTCATCACATGATTCATTCATTCATAACCTAGGACCTTAATGGCATTTTTCACCTAGGACTCCTAATGTCTAACGACTTAATTAAATAACTCCCAAGTTATTTAATTAAATTGGGATACCATTATTTATTATTATAATAATTATTATTCATTAATTATCTATTTAAATTATTCATATCAACACATTATCCACTAATAAATTAAGTTAATAGTAATTTCCACATCATGTGCACATATAATTAATAAATTATAAAATTATAAAATTCCACTTCATCTAGTAGATTGTCTAATCTAGTTAGTTCACTTAGAATTACTCTTGGTCTCACTCATCAATCAAATCCACTTCACTCATTCATGCAATCAGTTAACTATTCTAAGAAAATAGTCAAGTCCGCCTAATTTTCACATGCACAAGTAAATAACTCCTCCATGTAGGTAGTTAAGTCATATATCAAATATATTATCTCCTTGATGCAAGAGCATCTATCAACAACAAAAATTCATCAGGGGTACATCTGACCCAAACAACAATTGAGAAGATCATTTCACTAATCCATCAAAAATTCATTGTTCATTTCACCAAAATTCATCAAATTTGCTCTGAACTACAAGGCTACCAATAATCCAACTCACCAATCAGTGCTACACACCTTTATCAGACCTTAACCTACATAAAATTCATTATACTCAACACAAAAAATCTGATTAGAGAAACTGAACCATTTAACTCTTCCATATTCACCAACTCACTCTTCAATGTAACTTACTTCACATGGAAAAATAGCAACAAATCATGCAAACTCATTCCCAAACTAACACCAGACTCCCAAGACATTATTTTCATCATATTTTTGAGTAACATAAACTAGCACTAAACTTCCACAACATTGTATCAACAGATTTCCCTAGTTCTTGTAGTCAACTCATCTTTTGCACATAGTTTCTCCATTGCTACAAACAACAAATCTTGTCCTCAAATCTTCCTTTTAGCCACAATACATCTTTTACTTCATCATTTAGATAGTTTCCAATCAAAAAGCATTCATTTAAGCCACTGTGTGATCGGATTCACAAAATCTTACAATCAAGGACCAAATTCTAGTAGCATTGCAAAACAACTAAAACGGTTATGCCATCAAGCCCATATTGACTCTCCACTAACCCTATACCTTTTCAAGATCCCATTTCCATCTTCTTTAACATAACATAACACAGAGGATTTGTTGTTTTAGAAAATATAGCAGTTCAATTGACGATTCTACTGAATTAAAGCTCAATTAGGCCTGATTTGTTAAGCAACTACCCTTAAACTAACTCCAAATCCTCCAAATACCACAAACAGACTTTAGACAGATTTCAAAACTCACAAATCATCAACTTTTAATGAAGGAAATGCCCACAATTACGAACAAACTATAAACCCTTGTCTAAAGCATTGACAATTCCCAAAGAATGAGGGTTTGAAGGAAATATATATTCCAAACCACTTTATGCTCTTCCACTACTTGAAATAGGTTTAGAAACATCTTCCCATGCTTTAGTAACAATATTTTAGCCTCTACCATTGTTATCTTTCAAAACCCTAGTCTGTAGCAACTTCCCATGCATGAAATTCACAGTATTTTCCCTTGAAACAACAACATCACCTCTGTATTCTTGAATTTCCTATCCCTACCAACACATAAGCCACTTAAAGAAATATTAAAACAACCTAAACAATCTATCCCACCAATATCCTAAACCTACATTGGTGGGATGGTGTATTCAACCTTTACAAGACCCTCAAAACCCTTGACTGGGTTTTCAAACATGTTTTGTAAAATTGATTAAAACAGTCCCTAAACTCAAATGAAACCTCTCAAAATAAACTTAATTTGAAGGCATACAAATTCTTTGATGAGTTCAAAACAAAATCACAACCCCTAGACTACTGTATAGTCCATATAGGACTAGTAATTGAGAGAAAACATAGAGAAATGCAGGACAATGAACTTTATTTCAAAATTTTACTCAAGATTACAAAGTATGATATCTTCCACACCTTTACCATTCCTTTTAAAGGCTTCACAACTTCCTCCATCAAATAAAACTACCTAAACTGCCTCATGACCTTTGGTATTCCTAATTTTGTGCACTTTTCTGATTCTTGCCTTTTTACAATTTTGACATCAAATGATAACTTTAGAAACATAATCACCCAGAGACCTATTAGGGATTCAAACACATTGAAATGGACCTCCACATGACTCTTCATCTTACCTTAATTGTTTTTTTGAAATTTCTTTCTTTTTTCCACTTTTACATATTTTGCAACAAAATGTCATTTTTGTACTTTTGAAATTTTGACCTCCTAGAACCTATTTGAGACTTAAATACTTTAGAAATGATCGAGACTTGACTCCTTTACATGCACATCATGATAGAGATTTGAATTTTTACAAAATTTCCAATTGGAGACAAACAAGACCATTAGGTGCTCCTACACCATACAATGAACCAACAAAAAATTTCCAAGTCCCTTGGAAACTTGTTGTTGCATTTCATTATGCTCTTCAACATGTCTTGAACTGCGTCCTCTTCAATATTCTTCTTGTATTTTCCTTTGTCTTGGTTCCATCCTGTATAAGCGTAAATTGCACCCCTTGCAATTTCATATACATTCTTGCGTCTGCTTTGGTGTCCACTCCCTTAGCATCTTGAGTAGGCTCATTTTAACCCTTGCATCAGCCTTTCTCCCTCTCAAGATGCTCCAGCACCCCTTTTCAATAGCCACCCTCGCATGTTAGCTTTTCGTTGAACTTTTCACTTTTCTCGTTCGCGTTGTTTTGTAGTGTGACGCATCTGAACACTAGCACACCGTGCTAGCGTCCTGTACCGTGTCAACACTCAGACGACTATTTCTCAGCATGTTTTATGCCTGTCAGCTAATTTTTTTGGTGGAAACGGCTCGAGATTCCCTGTAACCACCCAAGAAGCTTCTTCTCCCTCTTTAAAAGTCCTCTTTTCACTTCATTTGGGGACTTCTTCCACTCCTAGTTTCTCTCTAGCCTTCTACACTTTAGATTTTTCTTGCACAACTTCATAACAACTTGTTGTAGCAGCTTCAATCTCTCTCAAGCTCTCTTTACAACACTCTTGCAGCTCCATCTCCTTCATTTCATGCTTGTGATCATTCTGGGATTCCATATCCCCTACTATTTGCATACTTACGTGGTGATACGGGTTCTCCTCCTTGAGCGAGGTTTTTTTTATCACTCTTACTTTGTGGTGCGAGTTCTACTCCTAAGAGGGTTTTTCCTTCACCACGCACTTTGTTCATTTCACTCTTTCTCTCTATCTTATTGGTTGTCTTTGGAGGTGGGAACACCAAAACGGGGGTTTGATCGAGGCAAAACCCTATACAACCCCAACACTTTCTCTAGATATCTTACAGACAAAGGTTTTGAAGACATTCACGTGCTAGAAGCCTCATCACTTGTGTGGTTGTAAGTATTTCCTTTTTCTCTTTATCTTTATCTTTTCTACTTTACTTTATCTCATTTCTATCACCTTCTATTACTTTATCACATTCTATAATTTCTCGATAATCGGAGTAGAAGTAGTCACTTAGGAATTCTTTGTGATATTCTTGCTTTCTGGTCCGTACGAGACGCTAGCATTCCTTTGGGACGTCAATGTGTCGTGTTGTCGTCTATTTCCTACATTTCGTCCTTTGGTCGAGAGCTTACCAATTTGTCCAGAGAATCTTCATGACCTACTCTTTCAGATTTTGAAACTATCGCGGTTGTTCCTGAGGTAGATTAGGGAAGTTCACCTCGTGAGGCTCTCTGAATGAAGAGAACTCGTGAGTAGCGAATCCCCCTCTTCTACACATCCTTTATCTTTTTCCTTTCTCATTTTATGTCATCAGGTTCACATTCACTACTCAAAAGGACATAGGATTTTCCTTTCACAACTCTCTTCTTTCCACTAACTTTTCCTCAACCAAGGACACAGGACTGTCCTTGCAAACTTTCCTCTTTCTTTCACAATTCATCCTTGACCTTCTTTGATCAACTTGTCTTCATCTTTTCACCTTCTCATCTACTCCCATCAATGGAGTACTCTTCAGGCTACAAAATCAAGTGCTTCTTCAATCAGGTATCCATCCTCTTTACTGCTTCACAACACCAACTCAACAAACCAAGCAAGTTACTCCTTGCTCCAAATTCTCTCAACTATCTCTACCTTTTCTTGGTAGCAACCAGGTTATCTTCTCAACCTGCACAAACTCACACAAACTCACAAATTCTCTCTGTAGCTTAGATGGATCAAGCACCTACAACCAAACTCAATATCAGCAACAACTTAACCAACTTATCAAAATCAACCAGCTCTAATACCAATTGATGCAAGAGCATCTATCAACAACAACAATTCATCAGGGGTACATTTGACCCAAACAAAAATTGAGAAGATCAATTCACTAATCCATTAAAAATTCATTGTTCATTTCACCAAAATTTATCAAATTTTCTTTGAAATACAAGGCTACCAATAAACCAACTCACGAATCAATGCTACACACCTTTATCAAACCTTAACTTGCATAAAATTGATTGTACTCAACACAAAAAATCTGATTAGAGAAACTGAACCATTTAACTCTTCCATATTCACCAACTCACTCTTCAATGTAACTTACTTCACATGGAAAAATAGCAACAAATCATACAATCTCATTCCAAAACTAACACCAGACTCCCAATACAATGCTTTCACCATATTTTTGAGTAACATAAACCAACATTAAACTTCCACAACACTGTATCAACAGATTTCCCTAGTTATTGCTGTTAAGTCATCTTTTGCACATAGTTTCTCCATTGCTACAAACAACAAATTTTGTCCTCAAATATTCCTTTTATCCATGCTACATCCTTTACTTCATCATTTAGATGGTTTCCAATCAAAAGACATTCATTTAAGCCATTGTGTGATCAGATTCACAAAATCTTACAATCAAGGACCAAATTCTAGTAGCATTGTAAAACAACTAAAATGGGTATACCATCAAGCCCATATTGACTCTCCACTGACCCTATACCTTTTCAAGATCCCATTTCCATCTTCTTTAACATAACATAACACAAATGATTTGTTGTTTTAGAAAATATAGCAGTTCAATTGACTATTCTATAGAATTCAGGCTCAATTAGGCCTGATTTGTGAAGCAATTACCCTTAAACTAACTCCAAATCCTCCAAATAGAAAAAATAAAATTTAGACAGATTTCAAAACTCACAAATCATCAACTTTTAATGAAGGAAACGTCCACCAATACAAACAAACTATAAACCCTTGTCTAAAGCATTAACAATTCCCAAGAATGATGGTTTGAAGGAAATATATATTCCAAACCACTTTATGCTCTACCACTACTTGAAACAAGTTTAGAAACATTTTCCCATGCTTTAGTAACAATATTTTAGCCTCTACCATTGTTATCTTTCAAAACCCTAGTCTGTAGCTACTTCCCATGCATGAAATTCACAATATTTTCCCTTGAAACAACATCACCTCTATATTCTTGAATTTCTTGTCCCTTCCAACACATAAACCACTTAAATAAATCTTAAAAAAACCTAAACAATCCATCCCACCAATCTCCTAAACCTACATTGGTGGGATGGTGTATTCAACCTTTACAAGACCCTCAAAACCCTTGACTAGGTTTTCAAACCTGTTTTGTAAAATTGACTAAAACAGTCCCTAAACTCAAATGAAACCTCTCAAAATCAACTTAATTTGAAGGCATATAAATTCCTTGATGAGTTCAAAACAAAATCACAACCCCTAGAGTACTGTACAGTCCGCACAGGACTGGTAATTGAGAGAAAACATAGAGAAATGCAAGATAGTGAGCTTTATTTCAAAATTTTACTCAAGATTACAAAGTATGATATCTTCCACGCCTTTACCATTCCTTTTAAAGGCTTCACAACTTCCTCCATCGAATAAAACTACCCAAACTGCCTCATGACCTTTGGTATTCCTGATTTTGTGCACTTTTCTGATTTTTGCCTTTTTACAATTTTGACATCAAATGACAGATTTAGAAACATAATCACCTAAAGACCTATTAGGGATTCAAACACATTGAAATGGACCTCCATATGACTCTTCATCTTCTCTTTACATTGTTTTTTTGCATTTTCTTGCATTTTTCCACTTTTACATCTTTTGCAACAAAATGTCATTTTTGCACTTTTGACATTTTAACCTCCTACAACCAATTTGAGACTTAAATACTTTAGAAATGATCTAGACTTGACTCCTTTACATGCACATCATGATAGAGATTTGAATTTTTACAAATTTCCAATTGGGGACAAACAAGACCATTAGGTGCTCCTGCACCATACAACCAACCAAAAAAAACTTTCCAAGTCCCTTGGAAACTTGTTGCATTTCATTCTGCTCTTCAACATGTCTTGAACTACTTCCTCTTGAATCTTCTTCTTGTCTTCGCCTTTGTCTCGGTTCCATCCTTGGTCTTTTTCCTTTCTCATTCTTTGTCATCAGGTTCACATTCACTACTCAAAAGGACATGGGATTGTCCTTTCACAACTCTCTTCTTTCCACTAACTTTTCCTCAACGAAGGAAACAGGACTGTCCTTGCAAACTTTCCTCTTTCTTTCACAATTCATCCTTAACCTTCTCTGACCAACTTGTCTTCATATTTTCAACTTCTCATCTACTCCCATCAGTGGAGTACTCTTCAGGCTGCAAACACAAGTGCTTCTTCAATCAAGTATCCATTCTCTTTACTACTTCACAACACCAACTCAACAAACCAAGCAAGTTCCTCCTTGCTTCCAACTTCTCTCAACTTTCTCTGCCTTCTCTTGGCAGCAACCAGGTTATCTTCTCAACCTGCACAAACTCACAACTTCTCTCTGTAGCTTAGATGGATCAAGCACCTGCAACCAAACTCAACAACTTAACATCAGCAACAACTTAACCAACTTATAAAAATCAACCAGCTCTGATACCAATTGATGCAAGAGCATCTATCAACAACAACAATTCATCAAGGGTACATCTGACCCAAACAACAATTGAGAGGATCAATTCACTAATCCATTAAAAATTCATTGTTCATTTCACCAAAATTCATCAAATTTTCTCTGAACTACAAGGCTACCAATAAGCCAACTCACTAATCAGTGCTACACACCTTTATCAAACCTTAACCTACATAAAATTGATTGTACTCAACACAAAAAATATGATTAGAGAAAGTGAACCATTTAACTTTTCCATATTCACCAACTCACTCTTCAATGTAACTTACTTCACATGGAAAAATAGTAACAAATCATGCAAACTCATTCCCAAACTAACACCAGACTCTCAAGACATTGCTTTCATCATATTTTTGAGTAACATAAACCAACATTAAACTTCCACAACACTGTATCAATAGATTTCCCTAGTTCTTGCAGTCAAGTCATCTTTTGCACATAGTTTCTCCATTGCTACAAACAACAAATCTTGTCCTCAAATCTTCCTTTTAGCCACACTACATCATTTACTTCATCATTTAGATGGTTTCCAATCAAAATACATTCATTTAAGCCATTGTGTGATCAAATTCACAAAATCTTACAATCAAGGACCAAATTCTAGTAGCATTGCAAAACAACTAAAATGGGTATACCATCAAGCCCATATTGACTCTCCACTGACCCTATACCTTCTCAAGAGCCCATTTCCATCTTCTTTAACATAGCATAACACAGAGGATTTGTTGTTTTAGAAAATATAGCAGTTCAATTGAAGATTCTATAGAATTAAGGCTCAATTAGGCCTGAATTGTGAAGCAACTACCCTTAAACTAACTCCAAATCCTCCAAATACCACAAACAAACTTTAAACAGATTTCAAAACTCACAAATCAACAACTTTTAATGAAGGAAACGTCCACCAATACAAACAAACTATTAACCCTTGTCTAAAGCATTAACAATTCCCAAAGAATGAGGGTTTGAAGGAAATATATATTGCAAACCACTTTATGCTCTGACACTACTTGAAACAGGTTTAGAAACGTCTTCCCATGCTTTAGTAACAATATTTTAGCCTCTACCATTGTTATCTTTCAAAACCCTAGTCTGTAGCTACTTCCCATGCATAAAATTCACAATTTTTTCCCTTGAAACATCACCTCTGTATTCTTGAATTTCATGTCCCTTCCAACACATAAACCACTTAAATAAATCTTAAAACAACCTAAACAATCCATCCCACCAATCTCCTAAACCTACATTAGTGGGATGGTGTATTCAACCTGTACAAGACCCTCAAAACCCTTGATTGGGTTTTCAAACCTGTTTTGTAAAATTGATTAAAATAGTCCCTAAACTCAAATTAAATCTCTCTAAATAATCTTAATTTGAAGGCAAACAAATTCCTTGATGAATTCAAAACAAAATCACAACCCCTAGACTATTGTGCAATCCATACAGGACTGGTAATTGAGAGAAAACACAGAGAAATGCAGGACAGTGAACTTTATTTCAAAATTTTACTCAAGATTACAAAGTATGATATCTTACATGCCTTTACCATGCCTTTTAAAGGATTCACAACTTCCTCCATCGAATAAAACTACCCAACTGCCTCATGACCTTTGGTATTCCTAATTTTGTGCACTTTTCTGATTTTTTCCTTTTTACAATTTTGACATCAAATGACAACTTTAGAAACATAATCACCTAGAGACCTATTAGGGATTTAGACACATTGAAATGGACCTCCACATGACTCTTCATCTTCCCTTTACATTTTTTTTTTGCAATTTCTTGGTTTTTTCAACTTTTACATCTTTTGCAACAAAATGTCATTTTTGCACTTTTGACATTTTGACCTCCTAGAACCTATTTGAGACTTAAATACTTTAGAAATGATCTAGACTTGACTCCTTTACATGCACATCATGATAGAGATTTTAATTTTTACAAAATTTCCAATTGGGGACAAACAAGACCATTAGGTGCTCCTGCACCACTCCCCAATCAATTTGATTTGAGGAATAATTATTGTTTTAATTAAAATTTGAAATGATGTCCAACTCTCCCATACTTGCTACATCTACTCACTAGTCCCCAAAATAATGGATTAAATTTGAGACTCTGTATTGAATCCTAGCCATTCATCATATTCTCTTGAAATACTATAAATCAAACCTATAGACACCCAAAATTGTCCATGTCATAACATTACCTAGTCAATACATGACCTTGTAAGACATCTTGTAATATTTTACCCTAGGTCATTACATTATCCCACTTATCCCATTTTTTCCACTTAATCACCTTTCCAATTAATTAAATAAATATCATTTATTTAATTAATTCCCCTTCACATGTCTCAAAATAATTCAAATTAAATATTTGAATTAATCCCTCACTTATTACCACATTGCAACATGTGTCACATGACTACAACTCTTCACATGCACAAATAATTTAAATAATTTAATTATTTAAATTATGAGATTCCCACTCACATCCTATTTTTAGCCCCACTTATTTGTGCATCATAGGCATCTTTTCCTCCAAAATAAATAAAAGAATCCCACTTATTCCCTCACATCCTAATTTTAGCCTCATGCCATAACCCACTTAATGTGCGCCATAGGCACTAAAATCAACTTTTAATCCTAGCCATACACATCACACAATTGACTTTTAATCTTATCCATCGAATCATATCAGCTCTTACCTATAAATCTAGCCTCACACAGGCCATTTGGGATCATCTTCTTCTAGTATCCTCACTCTGCCAAAATTCTTCCAAAATTTTGATCTATCTATCTATCCTCTACCATCTATCATCTTTATCTTAATTTTATGCTAAAATATTGAGCAACCAACATTCCATCAATAATCAAACCTTCAAAATCTTGCATTCTTATGCGAGGTGGAGAAGAGCAATGGAGATAAATCGAGTTTAGCATGGATTTGGGTTTGCTTGTTATTTTTATTTTCATGATTGCTCATACTCTATTGTGGTAGTTAGGTTTTGATGTCTTGTTGTTTTAGTTTTATATCTTATTTTCCCTAACTACAAAACCCATTTATGATCATTTCATGAGCATTCAATTTCATACTTAAATTCTATCAATTTGATATCTAGAGAATGCTAAGGTTATGTTGGCCAATTGAGCACCCAAATTTGAAAATGGTTAAAGCTTCACATATGCTCAATCTAAGGTTTTCATGTGCTTGATTTCAGTATTTTATTGGTTTGATTTCAATTTTATTTCATTTGCATACATACGTTTTGGTGAACCTGATGTGTATGCGTACATCTAATGTTTGTACTTGTGAGTTTTTGTCAGTCTGATCTTGTAGGTACATTCTTTTTTAAGGGGGTTTGAGGATCAACTTTTTATAATAGCTTCATATTGTGAAACAAACATTGTGGTTGAATCTAAGAGGGCCAAGAGATGATTTTGAATAATTTGCTATATTTCAAAAAAATTAGGGTCTCTAAGTTTTTTTGTACAAAAATCTATATGGTGTATCCTCTGGTGTAAAATTTTCATATATACATAATGTTTCTCTATAGATGTATACATAGATTGTGGCTTGGGTGTATATATATTGGATATACATCATGAGGTACATTAGGATATAAATAGTGTCTTAAAGAGGTATATACATTTCTCATAGCTATATATCCATAAATGTATTTGTAGCCCTATGTAAGTATATACATAAGATGATTTAGGGTTTCATTAGATATATACACTAAATATGTGTTAGATCTTGGCATATACACATTTTTTACCTATAGGGGTATATACAACACTATATATATAAAAGTGTGTATAGACAACACTATATATATAGGTGTGTATACACAACACTATATATATATAAGTGTTTATACACAACACTATGTATATACAAGTGTGTATATACTCAACATTATGTATATATGTAGTTGTATACATGGGTTGTGTATATATACACAAGCATGCACAATCATTTAAATTAGGTTTTGATTTTTGATTTTTGATTTATTAATAACTTTTAATTATAAAAAATTATACTTTTATTATTTAACTTTTTTACAGTGGTGAGAGTCTTGGTCACATGGGTGACTAGGAGCTTTGCTTTAAGTAGGCCTTTGGTTGTAGGTTGGCCTTAGTCATTGAAAATAAGGGTTTGAATTTAATTCCTAATGCTCCTTCACTTGAACCATGGTCATGTGGGTGACTAATGGCCAACTAGCAAGGAGCTAGAGACCTCCATCCTCACCTGCCAAATTTTCTAATAGAGTTATTTTACAAAAAATGATCTTAACTTTTATGCACCTAATTAGATTTTTTTATTTTTTTATAGGCATTGGAAAGTTTCTTCAAATCTCTTTGTTATGGGTCAAGCCATTTTTCTAGATTTGGATTCCAATATTAGGTAAATTCCTCAAAATTTGTGTATTATTTGTATTTTTTGAATGCTCATGAATTTTGTATACGAAGTCAAATTTCAACATTTTTTCTTAATGTTAAAAAATCATAAGGAATCTAGTGTTGTGGACTTTTTTGCTTATTTATTGCCATTTTTTATGGCTTTGGACTAATCAATTGAATGCAATATAGTTGGTTAAGTGAATTAAAATTTTGAAAACTACTGATATATGGCCTTGTAGGACATCATGTTAAAGACTATCTTAGACCTTTTTATTTCTATTTTTTGTGTTTTCTTTGTTTTTTTCTCACCATTATAAAATTTGGTTAAAATTTACTCACATTTTAATTTTGGTTTAAAATAAACAAGTGTTTGTTAATCCCCAAGGTACACTCATGTATGCTCTACTTTTGCACCCTAGGGTGACCTTGAGGATCATAAATAGGAAATATATTATTTTATTTATAGGAGGATTGCCTTGGATTTTATCATCAAGAGGACAACCTCAACTATGTGGTGTGGCAAGGTATATAAAGAAGGCAAAACAAAAATTGTACATGAAAAAAGTCATTATCATGTTTGGCATAGCCTTGGAGGTCTTGTTCATTAGGACATAAGGTGAAGTCACCTTCATTTTCACTTAGGTCCCATGCTTGTAGATGGACTCTAATTCACATATTAGGCCTCATGTACCCTTGTGGTATTTTGAGGATTTCATAAAAAGATTGTAAATCCTAGATAAGACCTTTTGGCCGCTCTTTTGCAATACATTAGATAAATAGTCTTTTCAGAAGTTACTTACAACATTCTTTTGCATGGTTGAGGTAGATCTCACTTTTGGAAATTTTTAATCCTCCGAGGTAAGGTGTGTATAGGTGGTACATTACCTTGCATTCCCTAGCTATCGACACCCTTTATAGATGTTATTCTAGTGAGCCTACAAGAAGTGTCAGCCCTTTATTAAATAATTATATGGTTTTTAATGTGTATTCTTTGTTATATGTTGTGAATCCTAATTGCTTTGTTTATATCCTTATACCAAAAAATCCAAAAACATTAAAATATTCCATAAACAAAAACTTTTATTATTGCTTTCTTAGATTAGGATTGTCCTCTTCATAAGGTTCGGGTGTCCACCATCTCCAATTCAAGCCTTGCATCTCACAACCATTTACATCTATCAACCCCATCATCCAAACCTAATCATACCCCAACATCTATACTGATTAGCCTCCTTTTTAAGATCATATATAAACCTACCCCATTTTGACATAACCCTTGGTCACATTTAATATACCCTCCTTAGGGCTTATCTACCAACTTATCATCCTAACCACATACCCTCATTCACATCCATATCGTATCATACTCTTATATTAATCTTAGGTACATATACTCATTCAAAACCATCTCATATCATACTCTTGTCTTAATCATAGGTGCATACCCTCATTCACATTCATCTCATATCATATTCTTGTATTATTCATAGGTTTATATCCACCCATATATTTATATACTAGGTTAGAACATCATGTATATCTATATTATAATATCCTTTTGTCATTCATACTCTCACTTAAATACATAGCATAACATCCTCTCATCATCTACATCCTATGATTGGATGGATTAGCATGGGCTGATTACACTTGATCCATGGAGAATTGAACCATAACGAAGCCGCTAATGTCGAATCTCAACAAGATCATTCAAATGAAATTTAATCTAAACATTTATCAAAATTAAGAATTCTAAACTATAAAATAATTTTAATGTCTACTCTAATCTATCTAAAACTTATCCCGTTGTGGGAGTGGTGTTGTGTTGATGTGAAACGGCAACCCTTTCTCAATCCCGTGGATAAATGAGCTTGTCCCAATTAGTTTTATTGAAGAAAACTAATGAAACCATTGATAGATGTGTATGAAAACATGATTTTAATCTAAATGATAAAGATATAAAAATGCTAAGATAATTCTAAATGGATTCCAACCTAAAAGATCCAAACCCTAATTAATTAAACAAGTTGAATGGATGCATTATGTGATCATGGAAGCCATTAATGGAAGCTTAAAGCTAATTAATGCAACTAAAATGAACTAAAATATGCTAAATATGTGCTAAATATGAGTGTGAGTGTGAGTGATTTCAACAACATAACTTTTCTCTGAAAGATGGATCCATTTGTCTCCAAATAGTGTTCTATTTATAGGAAAGAAATGAGAAATGAATGGTTGAGATCAAAAAGATCAATCAATGGTCAAGGATGAAAGACAAAAGAGGCATGGATCATGGATTCTCATCAATGGGTGAGAATGCAAGATGAGATTTAATCAAGGGTTCACATTCCCTCAAACAAACACACTTTCAACTTGTCCAAGAGGTCACAAGTTAACTTGCTCGAGAAGCTAAGTAAGTTTGTTGAGAAAAAGGAATATTCCCCTTTCTCAAATGAGTGAGCAGAGAGAATATTCTTTGGAATATTATCATGGGTGAGGGAAAAAGGATATTTAGTTAATTAAAACTAAATTAAATTGTGCAAAGGAATATTCCATAGGAATATTCCCTTTTTTAAGGAATGTACAAAGGAGGAATATTCCCTTGCAAGTGGGGAGGGAATTAGATTTAATTGATAATTAAACCATTTTAATTATGCAATTAGGGGGATAAGAAGAATTAGATGATATTCATTAAATAAAATGAATTAATGAATGGGGGAAACGTGAAATGATATTTAATTAAATAACTTAGGGTTATTTAATTAAATAAGAAGATTTAGGGATTTAAATTAAACGGTTTGATTTATTTTATTTAATAGGACGAAGTGTTAGCATGAAAGGGGGGAATTAACCTAATTTGATAAATTAGGTTAATAGATGCAAATGATGCCATTAATTAATTAGCTAGGCTAATTCAATTAATTAAGTGAAAAGATGATTGGTTTCAAGAGGAAATTATGTTAGTATACCTGATTCAATTGTATGATATGATTCGGGACATTTTTTAGTGTCTACATTTTTCCCCTCAACGAAGTGAGGTCCCTGTTGCTTCGGTTCAAAGATTGATGCCCTTCGGATGAAAAAAACTACTGCTTAAATCAAAAAAATAAAAATAAAATATGATTTTTAGATGCCCCACTACTGCCCCAGTGGAAGCAATAAGTTGGTTCCTTACCCCCTCAAGAAATCGGGCAGAAATTTTGAATTTTGGGTTGATTTCTCGACAAAGATTAAAATGTTTCCCAAGGGGTCCAGAAAGGCTTTGGGATGCAAAAATGCAAAAAATGATGCAAAATAAGGTTCAATTTGGAAAAATTGTTGAAAATGATGAAATACCCCAGCTTGATGGTTAAATTAAGGCAAAAAACCCTAATTTTCAAGCATAAATAGGTGAGGAAGGATCTCTTTCAATTCATTTGTGCATTCACACCTTGAGGATTTCTTGCAATTTGAGCTTTGACCCTCTAACGAAATGGCGCAACGAGTGCTCCCACGACACATTTCCGACTGGGTTCAAGAGTACCTGAGACTTCTAGGCGCAAGACCACCGATATGTGATTCGAAACTTGATTTGAAATTTAGCTTTTTGGTCCATTTATTGCATTTTAAAATTTAGACTTTGGTGGCGTCACCCTAGAGAGATGCTAATTTGAGAACTGGCGACGCTAATTTGAATTTTAATGACGCATATGTGAATTGTGATGTAGTTCACAATTTAGAATTAGGGTTTCTAATTTTAAATCAAAACACATATGTGCTTAGCGATGTTTTTCTTGATTTGAAAATTAGGATTAGGGTTTCACCAAAGTTGAATCGCGACGCATATATGTTTAGAAATGCGACTTTTGATTTGCAATTTAAATGCCTTGGGCGTCGCAATTTGAAATTTAAATTATAGCAACACTATTGTAAATAGTGGCACTATTGTCATTTTGGGGATGAAAATTCCAAATTTAGCCAAAAAAATCAATTTTTTGACGTTGTGCGCTTCATGGGTGCAGGAGGTTATCCCACCTTTGATGTCCTGCAAGCATCAACCCACAATTTTTTCTAGACTTGGTGATTTATCTGAGTTGCGACAGGAGCACTTGGGGGAGATTGGCCTATGGTACATTGCTTACATGCCCATCATCTAGACACACTTGGTGATGATGACAGCATTGTGCAAGTGATGGCACAACGAGACCTCATCATTCCACCTTCCTACCGGTGAAGTGGTAGTGACGCTAGAGGATGTATGGCGAATATTGCGTTTGTCAATACATGGCGAGTGTGTGATATACGACTTCGATGCCGGTTACAATGCATGTCATGAGGTGATGAACCTTGAGGACATTGTTCTAATCACTTCCTGGGCAGATAGACCTTGAGATGTACAGAGGTCGAGTGCCCACTTTAAGATTGATTATTGTAGTGATCATCTTGAAGGTTTGGTTGCTCCAAATCGAAAAACGTAGAGGATTTAGTGCGGGATGGGGCTTGGCTTGGCACAGGATGTTGTTTCATAGGACTCGATATACTTGGGGTCTAGTGATGTTGGCCTCGTTGTACCATGATATGCACGATTTTGTATACTATTATGGCAAGGCTATCAGCATAGGGGTCACTCTGCTTCACATTTGGGCTTGGGAGTACATCGTTGTGCTATGACCAATTGTTTAGATGGCGGATGTAGAGCCAAATGATCCTATTGTCTAGAGGTATAGGGGTGCCATTACACTACAGCATATAGGGCAGCTTGGCATTCCCTACTAGCGCAGGGTCATCGATGATATGACAGTTTTTAGATGGTGACCCTGGCTTCAGATGATAGCATGGTATGATGACATTCAACAGCTTTTCTTTGCTCAGCAAACCCGATACATGCAGAGTTGAGAGCATACCATTATAGAGAGATACTTGCCAGATAGGGTTTCCAGACAATTTGGAGATAGGAAGGATAGGCCAAATGATGCATACACTGCCATCTTTTGAGGGTCGGCATGAGAGTCGAGAGCGTGGGGACCTATGATCCCAACCCATGAGGTGGTGGAGGGATTTTGATAGTTGGTTGCTCGACCATGGGGATATGATCAAGGACAGGCGAATGCATAGATGACACTTGCTTATGATGCATGGTTCACACCCCCATCACAATTGAAAAATCTAGCAGGTGCACCTCCACGAGGGAGACTGAGAGGGAGGGGTGTAGGAAGAGGCAGAAGTAGGGGAAAAGGGAAGGATGGCCAGGATGGCCAGGATCAATAGGATGGACAGGTTTTAGGAGCACCACTAGGGCATCAACAACCTCCACATCAGCCTCTAATTCAGCAACAAATAGTGCAGCAACAACCAGTGCAGCCACCACCATCGGGGCCAGATCCCCGCAATTTACAGATTTAGCAGCTACAACAATAGGTACAGGTGATTAAGGGTGAGAGGGATCAGGCCCGTCAGCAAATTTTAGTGATCACTTCTGAGAGAGATCAGGCTAGGCAGTAGGTACATGCTATCATGGTAGAGAGATACCATGAGCGATAGCTTAGATAGACTACTGAGATGCAGTAAGCATAGGAGGGCGGGCACCGTTAGTAGCTAGAGACCATGACAGCTACAACTCAAGGCCAGACCATGTCTACCAAATTATACTGAGAGGTTGTGACTGAGGTAGCCTACTATAGGATGCACTACCACATGGATGTCCCACAGGTACTCAGACAACCAGATTATTCTCAGAGGAGCGGGGCACATCCCAGAGCTAAGGATCAGCCTGAGAGACAGGCTAGTGAGGGGAGCAGCCATTAGGGCTAGCTCATGTGTACAGACACTTTTTGATCATTGCCTAATTCTTTACACAGATATGCATTCATGGGATCCTTTTTGATAGCCGCGTGGATATTGTATTTTTGATCGATATGCATACATTGATTCAGATATTGTACCATGACAGTCATTTTTTTTATATATATGATACAGATACAGATTCGAGGTGATGTGATGTGTTCACTTTATTTCATGCTTATGAATGTATGGATGCATGATGATGTGACATGCTTATATGTTATCATGTATGGATGCATGTTTTATTTATGCTTATGCGATATGTGATGGATGGATGCACTTCTTTTTCAGTATCTTTTCATTACATTTTATGTGATGGATGATATGATATGCAGATGTTATGTTTTTGCAAATGATATGGATGCATTTCTTTTTGGTGTCTTTCTATGCAATTTTTCATGATATGATTGTGTGATGCATGTAGATGTATAATGTAGATGTTTTATGATATGCTGTGATGTGATGCAATGATTTAAGATGTTTTTTAGAATAACAAATCTATATTATTCATCACAAATTAAATGAGAATGATGATGCACGATGTATGTTTTATGATATGCTATGATTATGTTGTGATGTATGCATGTTGATGATTCGTGGATGCAGGATGGATGCATTCATGATGTTTTTGTTGACTGTCATGATACCAGGTTAGTGTGGAGAGAAGATAGAAGAAACAAGATGATTGACCATTGATTTTGTTGATTGCTTCAAAAGATCCAACAAGTCTATGATCCATTGAGACTTTATTAGAGATGGTGATGAGAAATGCATGATGATGATGATGATGATTTGCGAGTAAATGCAAGAAGATGAGTCCACGAAATGTGGAATTTTTTGCCTTAGGAAAAAAAATGAAATCGGCTTGCAAAAAAATGGGATCCCATTTTTAAAAAGTGGGATCCCATTTTTAAAAAACGGGATCCTATTTATCTTCAGGATCCTAAGCCTAAATTTAAAAAATAGGATCTCGTTTTTTAAAAAATAGGATCCTGTTTTTCAAAACGGGATCTCGTTCTGAAATTTTTTTCGTTTTTGGAAAATTTTCAAAACGAGATCCCATTTTGAAAATATTCCAAAAGGAAATTTCCAAAATGACAAGTTTTCAAAACAGATCCGTTTTTAAAGACAATTTTTCAAAGCGGGATCCCGTTTTGAAAAGTTGTCATTTTGAAACTTTAAATTTTTGAAAAATTTCCATTTTCAAAAATTCAAAATGGGATCTCGTTTTGAAAACTTTCCAAAAATGGAAAGTTCCCATTTTTAGCAATTTTCAAAACGGGATCCCGTTTCGTAGAACCATAAAAAATTGTTTTTTAATGAAACAGGATCACGTTTTAAAACGTGATCCCGTTTCATTAAAAAACAGGATCCCATTTTAAAACGTGATCCTATTTCATTAAAAAACATTTTTTTATGGTTCTACGAAACGGGATCACGTTTTAAAACAAGATCTTGTTTTTTAAAATATGAATTTTTGGTCGGGTTTTTGGCTTGTTTTTTGGTTTAGGAAATGGCTTGGGGACCCAAACCTAAGCTTTGGACCTGGTTTGACCTACAACTTGAAGGTCATGTTAATGTCACAGGAAAATAGTGACTTTGGACATATGTTTGAAGACCTATTTTGCCGAATTTTTTTACAAAATTAAAACCTATTATAGATGAGACAATGCAAATTCCAAATATGTTATTTTTTTTACAATTTGATTAATTTTTCTATTTTTCAATTAATTTCTAATGAAACTAGTCCATAAACTTGAATTATCAGGGTTTTTTAGTATTTTAATAACTTTTTATTAAAATATTTTTTTGTAAAATGAATTGCACCAAAACGTACTTCAGACAATTCTTTTCAATTTTAAAAAAAATCAAAAAATGATAAGTTTAGGTCATCTTATGCGTGTCGTACACGACAATTTTTCAAAACAACAAATATGGCTAATAAAAATTTAACAAAAAAATATATTCAATAAAAAATTACAAAAAAATATTGAAAACGTGCTTCAGTGAGTCACAAATCTTTTCCCAAAAGGATTTAGAAAAATACAATAATTTAGGTCAAAATATGGATGTCGTACATGTGCATGGTATAGTAAAAAAAAAGTGACTTTTAAACAGTGTTTTTTAGAAACACCTATTGAAACTCAATTTGTACCATCTGGGTATTGAAATAAATTACATATTTGGAAACTAGACTCTGAGTACTACATTTTATGATTAGTAACTTTTTTTAAGATTCCATCTCTAAGTGCTTCAAATTTTAAGGTCAAATTTGACAAATCCTGGAAATCAGGGAAAACACTTCCACTTTTTGGCCAAAAAGTGGACTCAACTTCTTGCACACACCCTTGCTCATATCTTGGGATTGGGATTTTCCGTCATTCATTATTGTTTGATATAACACATAGATACGATGCATCAAGGTATTAATAACCATGACAACGTTGTATCTAGTGTAATGGAATTTGACTCTGCAAACAGATAGGATAGTTCTTGTTCACATCTTGACATACAGAAACCTTGTTTGGAATGTAAGTTAGAAGCTTAGAATACATCGGACCAAAGAATACGCAATAGTCAACAACGTACTCCAAACAACTTTCCTACACACAACTAAGCAAGTATGTGCCAGGATTATTTTACAAGAGTATCCATAAGCACAGTAAATGAAATATAATGATTGATGCCTCATTCCTTTCTCTCTAAATCATTTTGATAGACACCATCGAGAGGTCCTTGGAATCATTCATTAAGATAAATCAGAAGAAAATATCAAAGACAAACAGTCAATGTTATCTATATCTCGTGCCAGTTTAACTTAGCTAAGGTGATTTATGATACTGATGTCCATCGCAGGAAGGATACATCCTAGGACATGTTGATCTAATGGTTGTTTGATATAGGATGATGATGAGCTTTATGATAAGTCATTGATATAAACTTCACTAACATATTTAACTATGATCCAAACTTTAGATTTTCACACTTAGGTTCTCACTTTATGACTTGCGATACTTGTTTTCTATTTGTTTTACCAAAGGTTGAAGATGACGATTGATTTATTATGGATGAAGTGTATTGTGGGTGAAAGTGAGATGGGATGGGTGGTTTTGATATTTTTTGGAATATTTCAATGTTTTTGGTATTTTGAAAATGTTTTGAGCTTGTTTTTGGTCTTTTTGAGATTTTATGCGAACGTTTTTGTTTTCGGTTATTTGAAATTGTTTAGCGTTTTCTCTAAGATATTTGAGGTTCTTTAGGTCTTTTGAATGTTTTCTAGCATTTTTGGGGATTTTCAATTTTCAAATGTTTTTGTGTTTTTTGAGATATTTGAATGTTTAGGGGTTTTCAAATATTTTTGAATGTTTAAGGGTTTTTAAGGATTTTACAAATGTTTAGGGATTTTCTGAGTTTCAACCGAGAACCTAACCTAAAAGACCTATCCTAGGGGCCTTGAGGGCTAATCAAAGATAAGCCTTGCCTATGTTACACACACAGAGACCACGTAGTTTGACTAACTCAACTTATTGAAGATCAAGATATGAACAGCTGATGGATTGCCAATTTATTATGATGGACTCCTAAAGGACTAACCTAGTGTGTCTCAGGGGCACATCAATTATGGCCTTGCCTATGTTGAAGCTCAGAGATGATGTAGTTCGACATGGAAAAAAAAAATTATATTTTTGATGTTCGACCTTTTTAGGGTTTTTGATGTGTTTTGAATGTTTTGGATTTTTCTTTTACAATTTTACGAATGTTTTTAGATTTTAGCTATACAGGATTTTGGAAATGTTTTTGAATTTTCTGATGAATGTTTTACAAATATTTTTTTGTTTTCTAATTGCCTTAAGATATACAAGAATCGGCTCCGATCCATAAAAAATTTCCCCCAGTGTTTATGCGATAGACTACCTCGATATAGGCAGGACAAGTTGACCTTAGGAATATGCCAAGTAGTACTAAGGGGATACGATACTTCACAACATCAAGCTATGATATGGACACAAATAGGTGATGGATGGAAATAGGATGAGTGATGTGATGTGATGGGTGGAATGATAGGATAAAGAGCCCTAGGATGGATGGAGGTGCTTTATTTATGCAAGGCGCCTGTTTGCTAGGTTTTCACCAAAGTACTTGCCCAAGGCGCCACCGAAGTGGTTTTCACTAGAGGACGATTGTTTTTCTTTACTTTTTCAATCATTTTTCTCTTTTTTTTTGGATTTTGATCATTTTTTTTTTTTGTATTTTTAGATTTATACCCTTCAAGACTAGGCATAAAAAAATTTAAGATGCAAGTTGTTGGTTGGTTCCTGCAAGGGTTCACCTTTAGGCATTGATAATTGGTATGCTCCTAATCCATAACTTTCTATGATGACAAAGGGACCACACCAGTTAGGCTCAAAATTTCCTTTGTTGTCCTAATCTAGAAGGTTCTTTTGATTCTGCTTTAGGACAAGATCCCCTACCTAGAAAGACTAACATTTGATCTTCTTGTTATAGTATGGTTTCAGTTGGTTTTGATATACTTGCAAGTGATTGAGGACGTCAAGATGACACTCATCCAAGAATTCTAGTTCATTAAGCTAAGATACTCTATACTCTTCATCAAGGATCAGGTTCTGTAGTGACACTCGCAGTGATGGGAGCTCAACCTCAATAGGCAAAGTGGCTTATGATTCATAGACATATTTTCGACCGGGTTCAAGGGTACCAGAGGCTTCTAGGCCCATGACCACCGGTATGTGATTTGAAACTTGATTTGAAATTTGACTTTTTGGTGCATTTATTACATTTTGAAATTTAGACTTTGGCGGCATTGCACTAAAGCGACGCTAATTTGAATTTTAGTGACGCATAAGTGAATTGCGACATTAGTTCGTAATTTAGAATTAGGGTTTCTAATTTTAAATCATGATGCATATGTGCTTAGCGATGCTTTTCTTGATTTAAAAATTAGGGTTAGTGTTCACCAAAGTTAAATCATGACACATATGTGTTTAGCAACATGACTTCTGATTTGGAATTTAAATGCCTCGGGTGTCGTAATTTGAAATTTAAATTATAGCGATGCTATTGTCATTTTGGGGATGAAAATTCCAAATTTAGCCAAAAAAAATTAATTTTTTTTACGTGGTGCGCTTCGTGCATGCAGGAGGTTATCCCACCTTTGATTTCCTGCGAGCACCAACCCACAATTTTTTCCAAACTTGGTGATTTATCTACTTGTTGTGACAGGAGCACTTGGGGGAGATTGGCCTGTGGTACATTGCTTACATGCCCATTGTTCGGACACACTTGGCGATGATGACAATGTTGTGTGATCGATGGAACAATGAAACCTCATCATTCCACCTTCCTACCAGTGAGGTGACAGTGACGCTAGAGGATATATTGCAGATATTGCATTTGTCGATACATGGTGAACGTGTGATATAAAAATCTAACGCTAGTTATGATACATGCCATGAGGTGATGGGCCTTGAGGACATCATTCTAGTCACTTCCCAGATAGACCTTGAGATGTACAGAGGTCGGGTGCCTACTTTCAAATTGATTATTGCAGCGATCATCTCAAGTTTGGTTGCTCCAGATCGACAGAGTAGAGGATTCAATCTAGGATGGGGCATGGCTTGGCACAAGATGTTATTTCATAAGACTCAGTATGATTGGGGGCTAGTGATGTTGGCCTCACTGTACAATGATATGCATGCTTTTGTATACTGTGATGGAAGGGATATCAGCACAGGGGTCACTCTACTTCACATTTGGGCCTAGGAGCACATCATTGTGTTGTGATCAATTGTTCATATTGGCCTAAAGAGATACCATTTGTTGGCCTCCTACAATGATTTAATAACTAAGCCTTTACAGCCATGATTCAAAGATTGGACATCTAACCTGAATAGCCATTTCAATCATCATGAAGGTGCATTTAACTTGTCAACCTAGGGACGTGAACTTGAAATGGGTCAGCACAGTATGTGCACTAGGAACCCAAAGTAGCCATTTTCATTCTATAGCTAAAGGAATCACAATGCTGAAAGTAAATTGCTTAGAAGGGAATACCATAAATTCCAATCATCAATCAAAAACTACATCAAAATAAAATACATAGCAGGAATGAAAATATGAGCAACAAACAAGGCACTACTCTATCTGCTTTAGCTGCAGGAATAGTCACAAAGTAGAATTTAGTGGCTGCAGGAACAGTCGGTGCCAGATTTCTAACTAATTACTAATCATCAAGTAATACTAAACTAAGATGATGGATTACTCACCAAGTGTTCCCCCTTGGATAAGTATCCTCTAAAACTAATAAGGACTCAGATGCTCGAACTCATAACTTTATTTTATTCACTGTAAATCATGAGTAAAAAAGAGTAATGTATATGTATTACTGAAAACTTGAGAGTGTCAGTACAATATAAAATTATGCAACTCCTTAAGAAGGAGCATTAGATCTTTATTTATACTATCAACTAGACAAGGCAATCAACTCCATGACTGGGAGGACGTCATTTAGGGAAAACAGAGAAAGTGGAGTGGTGGCAGTTATGCGTGCATGGAATCTAGTCAGATGTGCAAGTCCAAATGCAGATTTAGCATAGCAGTAATTCCTGCATCTGCTCAATCATTAAAGTCCACTACAAGGTGGTTACATTCAATTTGCATGAGGAATATTTTGTCATTGACCTCCTTTGACCTTGAGCGATTCCTTTGTTGGACGTTATGGTGCATACCCAGTTGGCGGTGTCTTACTCAACCTAGCATCCTCAAATTAAATCTGCATGGCAATGTCACTACACACAATAACTGCATATCTATAACCACCTTAAGGAACATTCATTAACCACATGCAAAATCAATATAGATAATCCACATAATAAGCCAATGTCATTAAAAATTGTAGAAATAGGATTAAGCCCAATGTCTATGGTTTGAGGGAAACATTATGAAAATATCAACATTTAACATCAAAGTCCATGATAACTACCATCAAACCTATGAGGTTGAGGCAAAACCCTAGGTTGCAAGTGCTTAGGTCTAATTTGATCAACATTTATAAATTCTTCCCAGGTCATTCGAGACACATCATGCAAAGACTTTTCAACTAGCAATTTAATCAGATAATGGTGGGAAACAAAATTGTCCCTACCTTTTTGGGTCTTCGCCGCCATGATTGAGAGAAGATTGTATAGCACATTAGGCACATTCATCCTCCTCTGGTGCCTCATGTGACTCAAGAGTTTGAAATGTACTACAAGTTTGACAAACGACCTTCATAGGTGAGATACCTTATAATGTAGGCAGTTGCCTACTTCCATGGTTCGGGTAGAGAGGTTCTTTTTGCACCATGTTTATCCACGCTGATTGGAGGGTCACCATGTACTGTAAATTCAGCCCTAGCTGACCTGGCGTCTCTGGAGGCAGGGTAATGTTCGCCATCAGTAGGTAACCCTGTAACCTCTGCAATTCTTTCCTCAGTTGCCACAACCTCCAACCCTTTTACTTTGGTTTTTCCTTTAGAAAATGTATGGATGAATTCAAGTGTAATGCTTTCATCAAGCCATCCAGCTTCAGGAAGTAATCTAACCATCCATAGATTCTAAATTAGGCCAAGCATTATGCATTCTGCAATAAAACATCATGAACCAAGGGCTCATTTCGAATTATCCCTCCTCCCATTATCTGGAATCAACTATCATTCTGCAAAATTTCCTTCATGTAATTCTTGTCTAAAAGCCAAACACCTTCCTACAATACTTGCTAAATTTCCAATGTCGATATCAACTAAATTTTCCCTTTCTTTTGTTTCATCTTTTTGTTTGCAACTCAGGATTACGACAGGGTCAATAATGGCAAGAAAAGGAGTGATAAAGGAGAATTATGATGGGAAGAAATGGTGGTTGCAGTTAGTGTCACTTCACACATGTGAGTCATCCTCTCACTCAAATTTCAAATGGGCTCATTTAAATTTTCTGACATAGCCTAGCATGAATTGACACATGGGCAATATATTTGCATCTTTTTCTTCCCCCCCAACCTAAATTTGGACATGTGTCTGCACATGCGAGATGGGAGTGGTGATTTGACAGGGAATAATGGCATGTTATGTGAACGTCTATACTAACATACAGTGATTAAATGAATGCACTTAAAAGATGATTAAAAGATAGCAATTAATGCGCACATACCTAAATGTGTGGAGGATTTGTTGCAAAGATCGTGGAGAAAGTATTGTTCACCCTTTTAGGGAATAAATTGAGCAATTAATTAAAATGAAGTGGAATGAGGTGAGGTGGAATGAAGTGATGGAAGAGAGAGAAAGGTGGTGATGGATGGGTGAATGGGTGGATGGGTGAAGAAATGGACTTCCACAAGATCGAAAGTCTTTATTATGACAAGTATGTACCTTAATTAGAAAGGAGGGACACTAGGTCCACTTCCTTCGGCTGCAAGAAGCTCAGGTGTTAAATGTTGGGTGAATTGTTGTAGGAACTCTTCTTTGGAAGTTGATTTGTGATATAATCTGAGGAGATGACCATTGACAAGTAATTTGAATCTGACAAGGTCAATGGTAGTAAGTTGAATAGGTCCATTAGGAAAGACCTCAGCGACTTCATATGGTCCTAGCCACCTTGTTTGCAATTTTCTTGCATTGTCCTGATATCTTGAGTCATAGAGCAGGGCCCAATCTCCCGGTTGGAATTTCTTGTCCTTGATAAATTTTCCATGCCACTTGATTCTCTGATTTTGCACTACCTCTATATGATGCAGAGTTTCTCTTCTTATCTCATCCAAAGCATTTAGTTGCATGGTTCTTTCTCTTTGTGCCTCAGAAATATCCATCCCCAAATCTACTTTAGTCCTAAGAGTCTTATATTCAAATTCAATGAGCATCATGGTTGTCTTTCCATACAGCAACTTAAATGGAGTGAAGCCTGTAGTTGTTTTCTAGGTTGTCCTATAGGCCCAAACAACTTCTAGTAATCTATTTTCCCAATCCTTTTTATGAATAGCTACCATTTTTGTCAGAATGGCTTCAATTTCTTTGTTGGTCACCTCAACTTGGCCATTACCCTAGGGGTGATAAGGAGTAGACTTCCTATGCCTTATGTTGTATTCATTTACTAGTGTTGTAACAAAGGTTGATGTGAATTGATCCCCTTGATCAGTCACTATTTCTCTTGGAACTCCATATCTTGTGAAAATTTCCTCATAAATAAATTATGCAACCTTGTTATCTCATGCATGCTTCATGGCCTTAACTTCTACAAACTTTGTCACATAATCAGTGCATACCAATATATAAGACTTACCATTTGATGGAGGTTCAATGGGTCCCACAAAATCCAATCCCCACTTGTCAAAGGGAGTGATTACTGCCTTAGGGAAAAGTGGCATCTCATCAGATCTGGTTGGTCTGCCCATTCTTTGACATCTATCACATTTTTTGGTATACCTCCATGCATCCTTGTGGAGTGTTGGCCAGTAATATCTTGTGTTCAAAATATTCATTGTTGTCCTCTTGGCTACAAAGTGTCCTCCACATGGTTTGTTGTGGCATCCATGCAAAATGTCATATGTCTCATCTTCTCTCACACATCTCCTCATGACATGGTCTAGTCTAGTATAAAACAAACATCCAGCAATCCAAGAGAAAGGAAAAGATTTTTCAATGAGTTCCCTTTTCTCTTTTGGAGAGAAGTGAGAAGGAACTCTACCTGTGACCAAATAATTGGCTATGTCAGCATACCAGGGTGTTTGTATACTAAGGGAGAATAGATACTCATCAGGAAAAGAGTCATCTATGGGTTGATTGTCTTCTGATGTAGTCAGCCTTGAAAGAAAATCTGCAACAACATTGGCCTTCCCTGGCTTATCCACAACGGTTATATCAAACTCCTACATCAACAATAACCATATTATTAGTCTACCTATGATCAAATGTTTATTCATGAGATATCTAATGGTTGCATGATCAGTGTGCACAAAGATTTGGTAACTAGTTATGTAATGTTTGAATTTGTTTAGTGCATAGATTATTGCCAACATTTCTTTCTCTGTCACTATATAATTGAATTCAACTCCTTGTAATTTTTTGCTGACAAAGTAAATGGAATTTTCAACAGCTCCTTTTTGTCCTAAGACTGCTCCTATGGTATAATTTGATGCATCAATATGGATGTGGAAAGGAAGTTCCCAATTAGGCCCTTTGAGTACAGGAGCATGAGTCAAAGTTGCCTTCAAGTCAGAAAATGCCTTGTCACAAGCTTCAGTCCATTGGAATTCAGCATCTTTAGTGAGAAGAGTATACAATGGTGCTGCTACCTTGCTGAAATTCTTGATGAAATGCCTATAATATCCTACATGACCCAAGAAACTCTTAACATCCTTATGTTTTGCAGGTGTGGGCAGATTTTTGATTACCTCAATATTTGCAAGATCTACTTGAATTTCTTTGTGGGAGATGTAGTGGCCAAGAACTACACCTTCCTGCATCATCATGAAGCACTTTTCATTGTTTAAGGACAATTTTTTGTCTTCACATCTCTGTAGGACTCTCCTGATATTTTTCAATGCTTGATTAAAATCAGCACCATAAGTGGTAAAGTCATCCATATAAATTTCTATGCAATCATGAGAAATGTCTGAGAATATGCTAATCACTTCCCTCTGAAAAATTTGCAAGTGCATTGCATAAGCCAAATGGGAGTACCGAATAGGAATAGGTCCCCCATGGATAGATAAATGTGGTCTTCTCCTAGTCCTCTGGTGCAATTTGGATATGGTTGTAGCCGATGAATCCATCTAGAAAAGAAAAGTATCACTTTCCTGCAAGTGTGTCCAAAACTTCATCAATGAAAGGTAAGGGAAAGTGGTCCTTCTTGGTGGCAGCATTAAGTTCCCTGTAATCAACACAAACTCGCCATTTCCCTCCTTTCTTGGGCACAATCACTAATGGAGACACCTACTGACTATCTGAAATGGGGTAGATAAATCCTACATCTAGTAATTTCTACAGTTCCCCTTTTACAATTTCTCTTAGTGTAGGGTTAATTCTTCTTTGTGACTTTCTTACTGGGGTGCAATCATCTCTTATGTAAATTTTGTGTGTACAAAGTTTAGGGTCAAATCCCTTCATATCATGATAATCCCATGCAAATGCATGCTGATGGGTCCTTAATAAGTTTTCCAACAACAATTGATGTTCTTCACTTAGTTTAATGTTAACATTCAAATATTTTCCTTCTGACACCTATACTTGTGTAGTTAACTCTATCATGGCTACTTCATTAACACATGGTACATTTACTTCATATGGAAGCAATGTACGGGACATACCTATTGTTGCAGGAAGTATGTCTGCAAGAACAGTGGCTGCAGGAAAAACGTTTGTAGGAATAGTGACTATAGGAAGAGCAGGCAGAAGTGTCTTGATTGGAGTAGCAGAATGAGAAGATGATGCTTCCTCCACTTTACAATGGTTTTGAATGATGTTATCCAATACTTCATTCTCATCTTGGAACTGCATGAGAGAGCTTCTTCCTAGCATCATAAGTTTCGCCACAGAATTAACTTCCTCGGCCTCTTCACCAACATGTGGCTATAATGGATTATCTTCATCATGAGATGGTTGAGCAGGAGGATGAAGAACAAAAAATTTGGTGCTTTTCCCATCTGAAATGGTCATGCCACCTGACCATCATCCAATATATGCATATGCAGTTGCTAACTATGGCCTTCCAAGAATAATGGGATACCCACCTAGTGTAGCTTTAGGAGAAAGAATAATAAAGTCTGTTGGGTACTCCCAGGAGTCTAAAACTACCACAAGATCCTCCACTACACCATCAGGCTTAATAGTAGAGCTATCAGCAAGCTACAGGATAGTAGGATTAGATCTCATGCTTGCAATGTTTAGTTGTTGCAGGATGTCTTTGGTCATTACATTTATTGTTGCCCCTAAATCAATCAGAGCATTCTTAATTTGGATCATGTTTATAACAACTACTACCATAGGACTACCTGGGTCATTATACTTGGGGATAGTTACTTTTCCCAGCATGATGTCAGCTAGTTGTCCCACCACATGAACTATAGTTGGGTCTTTCTTTTACCTACCTGGCTTCTTGAGGCATCCTTCCTTGATTGTCTTTCCATAAATTGGGACATCCTTTATGGCCTAAAATAGAGGTATCTGGACACATATATGTTTTAGCTGATCCAAGATGTCAAAATTTGTATCCTCCTTTTCTTCCTTCTTCTTGGAAACTTCCAATCTCTAAGGAAATTGTGGTTCTTGTTCAATCTTCTTGATTTGGACTGATTTAGGATTTTTAGGTACACTTGGTTGAATGGGATCATTTAGAGGTTCCTCCTTCTCTTCCATAGGAAGTTCAGTAATAATGGGCTTGGAAGAGGCTGGTAGAGTAGTTCCTGAACACAAGTAGATGTCACTTACACTCACAACATATGCAGGGAATTGGTTTGAATCAACAGAGTATGCAGGCTATTGTTGTGGTTTGTTATTTGGATTGGGTGTGGGCTGAGTTGGTAGTTGAGTATTTTTAGGTGCATTTGAGCTTGGATTTGCAAGTGGAGGCATTATAGTAGGTTGTTGGGGCTAAGAAGGTGGTTGCATGTAACTGGTTGTCTAGGCAGGCCATTGTTGTCCTCCCCTCCATTGATTTGTTTGTTGCCAATTTCCTAGAGGTGGTTGTCAATGCCCTTGAAATTGCTGCCAATTCCCCTGAGGTTGTTGCCACTAGGGTGGAGAGTTTTGATGATTGGGCCAAGCATTTGGAGGGTTACTCCACGGCTGTGGTGGATATCCTCCATAGTTGGATGTATATGGAGGATTCCATTGGTTACCAGATGAATAGGAATTAAAATATGGCCCAGCATAAGATAGTGGATCTAGTTGCATACCTTGTCTTAGAGCCCAAGGATTCATTTGTGCAACATAGTAGACTTGGTCTTCTTCAATCTGGATTGGTTTGAAATTAGGTGGAATCTGCTTGCTTTCAAGATTAGCTACCATCTTGCATCTGTAGTCCCTCTTCTTTTGTTTGTAGTGGAGGCAATACTCTATCAACATTGCCTCTGCCTCTTCTTGCTTCTTCTTGGCCTGAAGTGTATCTAGCTGAGTAGCTAGATTATTTATAATGTCTTGCTTGAAGTCTTCCATCAAATGAGTAATCTCCATTCTTGAAACTCCACCGGTAGTTGACTTAGCCATGGAAGATTGGTAAGCTCTCCCTTTCTTTGAAGCTTCCCTAAAGTAGTTCTGGCATATTTTCTTGATATCTTCCCAAGGAACTTGGGAGATATCTCCTCCTCCCATGAGGTCCAAGGCATCCATGCAGCTATCATTGATTCCTCTCAAGAAAAAAAACTTTTGTGAGTCTTCATTGAGTGTATCATGTGGAGATTTTTGTAGGAAAAACAAAAACCTTGCAATATAATCTTCCAGGCTCTCATCTTCCTTTTGTTGCATCCTGAAAATGTCACCTCCTCTCATTTCACTGCCCCTGCAATATTCCTTGTATTTCTCAAGGAATTTTGTCTTCTGTCTTCCCAAGTTTCCATAGTATCTTTGCCTAGGCTCATGAGCCATCTTAATGCATCCTCTTTCAGAGTGGTAGGAAATAGCTTAATCCTATGGGAATCAGTTGTATAATCATAACTCCTGCAGAGTATGTCAAACTCAAACAAAAAGGTATCAGGATCTTATGTGACAAGTCCATAAAACTTAGGGAGTGTTGAAGCAGGGATGTTCTTAATATTGTCAACTTCATTCTAATAGGCAATGGGCAAAGGAAAAGATGGTTGGTTAGGTCTATTCTTATTTGCATAACCCATGCTTGCTTGATGTAGTTCCAAAGCAAAGGGGTTCTGAAGCTGATTTTGGTCTTCAAAGGAGACTTCAGAGCTAGTCAAATCAGGAAATGCATCAGCAAAGGGGTGTGGATTTTCTTCTTTTTCTTCTCTTGGAAAGTTATGATATTCAACTAGCTGGAATGGATTAGGATTGTTAGGAAGGAATCTCCCATAAGCATCCCTTCTCCTTCCTTTATGCATGCGGTATCACTCACTATCAGCCAGCTCATACAAAGAATTGGTAAAGAATAAAGGGGGTCATTACTTCCTAAATAAGGGTATACTAAGAACAATCTTCCAGAAACACTACAACAAGAAAAACTACCAATGACTCCAAAGAACTTCCTAATTTGACACCATCCCCAACAATGGCGCCAAAAATGTTGGCCTCCTGCAATGATTTAATAACTAAGCCTTTACATCCATGATTCAGAGATTGGACATCTAACTTGAATAGCCATTTCAATCATCATGAAGGTGCATTTAACTTTTCAACCCAGGGACGTGAACTTGAAATGGTTTAGCATAGTATGTGAACTAGGAACCCAAAGTAGCCATTTTCATTCTACAGCTAAAGAACTCACAATACTTAAAGTAAATTGCTTAGAAGGGAATACCATAAATGCCAATCATCAATCAACAACTACATCAAACTAAAATGCATAGCAGAAATGAAAATCTGAGCAACAAATAGGGCACTACTCTGTCTGCTTTGGTTGTAGGAATAGTCACATAATGGAATTCTAGTGGCTGTAGGAATAGTCAGTGCCAGATTTCTAACTAATTACTAAATAGAAAGTAATATGAAACTAATACTAAACTCAGATGACAGATTACTCACCAAGTGGACCCCCTTGGATAAGTATCCTCTAAAACTAATAAGGACTCAGATGCTCAAACTCAGAACTTTATTTTATTCACTGTAAATCATGAGTACAAAAGAGTAATGTATCTGTATTATTGAAAACTTGAGAGTGCCAGTACAATATCAAAATTATGCAACTCCTTAAGAAGGAGCATTAGATCTTTATTTATACTATCAACTAGACAAGGCAGTCAACTCCACAACTAGGAGGACACCATTTAGGGAAAACAGAGAAAGTGGAGTGGCGGCGGTTATGCATGCATGGAATCTGGTCAGACATGTAGGTCCAAATGCAGATTTAGCACAGCAGTAACACCTGTGTCTACTCAATCATTAAATTCCACTACAAGGTGGTTACATTCAGTTTGCATAAGGAATATTTTGTTGTCGACCTCCTTTAACCTTGAGTGATTCCTTTGTTGGACGTTATGGTGCATGCTCAATTGGCAGTGTCTTCCTCAACTTAGCATCCTCAAATTAAATCTACATGGCAATGTCAATACACACAATAACTGCATATCTATAACCACCTTAAGGAACATTCATTAACCACATGCAAAATCAATATAGATAATCCACATAATATGCCAATGTCATTAAAACTTGCAGAAATAGGATTAAGCCCAATGTCTATGGTTTGAGGGAAACATTATGAAAATATCAACATTTAACATCAAAGTCCATGACAACTACCATCAAATAAACTATAGATTCTACCCAAAATTGGACTAAAAACTAGGCTCATCACCTACCATGTAAGGTGGCCAGACAGTTCAAAGATAGGCAAGATAGGCCAGATGATGCATACACTGCCATCTTTGTCAGGCTAGCACGAGATTCAAAAGGGTGGGGACCTACGATCCCAACCCACGAGGTGGTGGAGGGATTTTGACAGCTGGTTGCTTGACCATGGGCATATGATCACAGACAGGTGGATGCACAAATGACGCCTACTTGTGATGCATGGTTCACACCCCCTCATCGATTGACAAATCTAATAGGTACACCTCCATGAAGGAGACTGAGAGGGAGGGGTGCAAGAAGAGGCAGAGGTCGAGGTAGAGGGTAGGATGGACACGATCAATAGGATGGACAGGGTCCCAGGAGCACCACCAGGGCATCAACAGCCTCCACAGTAGCCTCTAATTCAGTAGCAGACAATGCAACTGAGCCAATGTAACCACCATTGCTAGGGCCAAATCCCCATGATTTACAAATTTAGCATCTATAGTAGCAGGTATAGGTGATTACAAGTGAGAGGGATCAGGCCCGTAAACAAATTTTAGTGATCATTACTGAGAGAGATCAGGCTAGGCAGCAGGTACAGGCTATCACGATAAAGAGAGACCATGAGAAGTAGCTTAGATAGACTGTCGAGTTGTAGTTAGCACAGGATGTCGGGCATTGTCAGTAGCTAGATACCATGACAACTGCAACTCAGGGGCGAACCATGTCTACCAGATTATACCAAGAGGTTGTGACCGAGCCAGCCTACTATAGGATGCACTACCACAGGGATGTCCCATAGGCACTCAAATAGATAGATTATTCTCAAAGGAGTGGGGCACATCCTAGAGTTGAGGATCAGCCAGAGAGATAGGTCGGTGAGGGGAGAAATCATCAAGGCTAGCTCACGTGTACAGAAAATTTTTGATCGTTGCTCAATTTTTTACACAAATATACCTTCATGGGCTCCTTTTTTATAGTCTCATGGATATTGTATTTTTGATCGATATACATACATTGATTCAGATATTGTACAATGACAGCCATTTTTTGATATATATATATATATATGATACGGATACAGATTCAATGTGATGTGATGTGTTCACTTTATTTCACACTTATGAATGTATGGATGCATGATGATGTGACATGCTTATATGTTATCATGTATGGATGCAATTTTTATTTATGCTTATGCAATATGTGATGGTATCTGATATGTGATGGACGGATGTACTTATTTTTCAGTATCTTTTCATTACATTTATGTGATGGATGATATGGTATGGATGCATTTCTTTTTTGTATCTTTCTATGCAATTTTTCATGATATGATGATGTGATGCATGTAGATGTCTAATGAAGATGTTTTATGATATGCTATGATTGCGTTGTGAGCGATGCAACAATTTAAGATGTTTTTTTAGAATAACAAATCTATATTATTCATCGCAACTTAAATGAGAATGATGATGTAGGATGTATGTTTTATGATATGTTGTGATGTATGCATGTTGTCGATTTGTGGATGTAGGATGGATGCATTAATGATGTTTTTGTTGACTATCATGATACCAAGTTAGAGCGGAGAGAAGATAAAAGAAACAAGATGATTGACCATTGATTTTGATGATTGCTTCAAAATATCCAACAAGTCTATGATCCACTGGGACTTTATTAGAGATGGTGATGAGAAATGCATGATGCTGATGAGGATGATGATGATGATTTTCTCATATCTTGGGATTGGGATTTTTTGCCATTCCTTATTGTTTGATATAACACATAGATACAATGCATCAAGGTATTAATAACCAGGATGACGTTGTATCTAGTGTAATGGACTTTGACTCTGCAAACAGATAGGATATTTCTTGTTCACATCTTGACATACGAAAACCTTGTTTGGAATGTAAGTTAGAAGATTAGAATACATCGGACCAAAGCATACACAATAGTCAACAACGTACTCCAAACAACTTTCCTACACACAACTAAGCAAGTATATGCCAAGATTATTTTACAAGAGTATCCACAAGCACAGTAAACGAAAGATAATGATCGATGCCCCATTCCTTTCTCTCTAAATCGGTATGATAGACATCATCGAGAGGTCCTCAAAATGATTCATTAAGATAAATCAGAAGAAAAGATCAAAGACAAAAAATCAATGTTATCTATATCTCTTGCCATTTTAACTTAGCTAAGGTGATTTTTGATACTGATGTCCATTGCAAGAAGGATACATCCTAGGACATGTTGATCTTATGGTTGTTTGATATAGGATGATGATGAGATTTATGATAAGTCATTGATATAAACTTCACTGACATATTTACCTATGATCCAAACTTTAGATTTTCACACTTAGGTTCTCACTTTATGACTTGCAATACTTGCTTTCTATTTGTTTTACCAAAGGTTGAAGGTGACGATTGATTTATTATGGATGAAGTGTATTGTGGGTGAAAGCGAGATGGGATGGGTGGTTTTGGAAATTTCTAGAATATTTCAATGTTTTTGGTATTTTGAAAATGTTTTGAGGTTGTTTTGGTCTTTTTGAGAGTTTATGTGAATGTTTTTGTTTTCGGTTATTTGAAGTTGTTTAGGGTTTTCTCTAAGATATTTGAGGTTGTTTAGGTCTTTTGAATGTTTTCTAATGTTTTTGGGGATTTTTTATTTTCAAATGTTTTTGTGTTTTCTGAGATATTTGAATGTTTAGGGGTTTTCAAATATTTTTGAATGTTTAGGATTTTTTAAAGATTTTACAAATTTTTAGGGATATTCTGAGTTTTGACCAAGAACCTAACCTAAAATACCTATCCTAGGGGCCTCGGGGGCTGATCAAAGATAATCCCTTGCCTACTTTATACACACAAAGACCACATAGTTTGACTGACTTGACTTATTGAAGATGAAGATATGAACAACTAATGGAATGCAAGTTTATTTGGACTCCTAAAGGACTGACCTAGGGTGTCTTGGGGGAACATCAATGATGTCCTTGCCTATGTTGAAGCTCAGAGACAACGTAGTTCAACATGGAACTATTTTTTTTATTTTTGATGTTCGACCTTTTTAGGGTTTTTGATGTGTTTTGGATGTTTTGGATTTTGCCTTTAAAATTTTATGAATGTTTTTGGATTTTAGTTGTATAGGATTTTGGAAATGTTTTTGGATTTTCTGATGAACATTTTACTATTGTTTTTGGTGTTTTCTGATTTCCTTAAGATATACAAGAACCTGATCTGATCCATAACGAATTTCCTCTAGTGTTTATGTGATAGACTACCTCAATATAGGCAGGACAAGTTGACCTTAGGAATATGCCAAGTAGTACTAAGGGGATACAATACTTCACAACATCAAGCTATGATATGGATGCAGATAGATGATGGATGGAAATAGGATGAGTGATACGATGTGATGGATGGAATGATAGGATAAAGATCCCTAGGATGGATGGAGGTGTTTTATTTACGTAAGGCGCTTGTTTGCCAGGTTTTCACCAAGGTTCTTGCCCAAAGCACCACCGAAGTGGTTTTCACTAGAGGATGATTGTTTTTCTTTACTTTTTCAATCCTTTTTCTCTTTTTTTTTATTTTTATCATTTTTTGTTGGTTCCTACAAGGGTTCACCTTAGGCGTTAACAATTGGTATACTCCTAATCCATAACTTGTTGTGATGACAAAGGGACCTAACTAGTTAGGCTCAAATTTTCCTTTGCTATCTTTATCTAGAAGGTTCTTTTAATTCTACTTTAGGACAAGATCCCCTACCTGGAAAGACAGACATTTGATCTTATTGTTATAGTTTTGTTTCAATCGGTTTTGATATACTTGCAAGTGATTAAGGGCGTCAAGACGACGCTCATCCAAAAATTCTAGTTCATTCAGCCGAGATGCTTTGTACTCTTCATCGGGGATCAGGTTCTGTAGTGACACTCGTAGTGATGGGAGCTCAACCTTAATAGGAAAAATGGCTTCTGATCCATAGACCAAGGAGAAAGGGGTTGCACCTGTTGGTGTGAGAATACTGGTTTGATAGGCCCAAAGAGCGAGATTTAGCTACAAATGTCAGTCACGGCCAGCTTCATTGACCATTTTCTTCAAGATTTTCATAATGGTCTTATTTCTAGCTTTAGCTTGACCATTACCCTAGGCGTAATATGGGGTAGAGAATCGGAGTTGGATGTTGAATCTTTGACATAGATCTTTCACATCCTGATTCTTAAAGGGGGTTCCATTATCTGAGATGAGGGTTTGTGGAACACCATAATAGTAGATTAGGTAATTTAGGATAAACTTAGCAATTTTCTTCCTCATTATGTAGGTCATAGGAATGGCTTCAACCCACTTGGTAAAATACTCAGCAGCTATTATGATAAACTTGTGGCCATTGGATGAGGTTGGAGTGATCTTTCGTATGAGGTCAAGTCCCCACTACGAGAAAGGCCAAGGTGTGATCATTGGTTGCAATTTTTGAACTAGAGCATGAATTAGATCTCCATGTTGTTAACATTGGACACACCTGCACATATTGATGAGCTTCTCTTTCCATGGTTGGCCAGTAGTACCCTGTCCTCAACAGTTTCTTAGCTAAATTCATACTGCTAGAATAGGAACCGCATATGTCATCGTGTACTTCTGTTAAAGTAGTCAAGGCTTCATCTTGGTTAATACATTGTAGTAATATCCCTTCAATGCTTTGACGGTAAAGGGTATCACCTAGGATCACGAAACGGGATGCCTTTTTAACAAAGGTCTTTTTAAGGTTGGAGGTGATATCGGTTAGGAGATTTCCTCTACTTAGGTAGGTAAGTATTTCATAGTACCAGGGGGATCCATGACCAACAATGACACACATGAATTCAGATTTGAGGACTTAAAAAATTGGTACGAGAAGTTGTTCTACCAAGAATTTGCATTGCAGGACGTTGTTTGGCATGTCTAACAGTGATCTGATTGTTGCCATAGCATTTGTTGCTCTGTTGTTCATGCGAGGAATCTTCTCAAAGGTTATGTCTATGAAAAATTCCTTAAGACTCTCTACCATCTTCTTGTAAGGAGTAAGCTTGTCATCCTTAGTTTGGTAGTCATCATTGACTTGGTTGATAACTAGTTGTGAGTCTCCATAGACTTTTATTTCTTGTATCTACCATTGAATTGTTATCCTCGGACCTGTGATTACGGCTTCGTACTCAAAAATGTTGTTAGTATAGGGAAATGATATCCTGTATGACTTTTGGATGTAATCACCCTGGCAGATGATGAAAAGAATACCTGCTCCTGATCCATGTTGAGTGAATGATCCATCAAAGTACATTTTCCATTGATTTATGAGATTGACAAGGAACACTGATTCATCAGGGAATTCAAATATCAATGGGTTCTCTGCATAGATAGGTGCCTCTACTAGTTGGTTTGTGATTAATTGTCCTTTGATTTCCTTGAGCTCCACATACTCTATGTCAAATTTTGTTAAGATCATCACCCATTTGGCCATTCTCCTAGTGAGAATTGATTTAGATAATATGTATTTTAATGGATCAATCTTCGCAATGAGCTTGATTTGATGTGATAGCATGTAGTGTCTAAAATTTTGTGAAGCAAAAACCAATTCTAAGCAAGCTTTCTCAATGGATGAATAGTTCATTTCATAGCCAACCAAGGTCCTATGATGTAGTATATAGCTCTTTATTTTTCATTTCCATCTTGTTGTGCTAGAAGAGCAGCTAATGTTGTTGATGTTGCCGAGATATACAAGATCAGTGGTTTTTTCGGTATTGGTGGCATGAGCACTAGAGGTGTCAATAAATATTCCTTGATCTGTTGGAAAGCTTTGTCACACTTCTCATCCCACTTGTAAGTTATTCCTTTATGGAGAAGGTGTAGAAAAGGGTGGATTTTGTCTAACAGTTGCTCTATGAACCTGCTGATGGACTTCAATCTTCCTTGTAACCCTCTCATTTTCTTTAGCGTTTGTGGTGGTTCCATGTCTAGCATGTATTTTACTTTCATTGGGTCAATTTCTATCCCTCTTTATGAGACTATATAGCCAAGGAGTTTCCCTGATGTAACCCCAAAGACACACTTTTTCGAGTTTAGTCGTACCTTGTATTCTTCAAGCCTATCAAAGATGGGTCCTAAGACTTATATGTGCTCACTCCTTTTATTTTATTTTTCCAAAATATCATCCACGTAATCTTCAACTATTTTGTGGATCATGTCGTGAAAGATGAGGGTCATTGCTCTCTAATAGGTTGCTCCTGCATTCTTTAGCCCAAACGACATCACGTTCTAATAGTATGTCCCCTATGAACAAGTGAATGCAGTTTTATGTTGATCCTCCTTGGAGATCATGAGTTTATTGTAGCCTAAAAAACCATCCATGAGTGACAGCATTTCATGCCCAACTGTTAAGTCTACTATGATGTTGATGTTAGGAAGAGGGAAATCATCCTTTGGGCATGCTTTATTCAAGTCTCTGAAATCCATGCATATTTTGATGCCCCCAGTGGGTTTTGAGACTGGTACCAAGTTTGAAACCCACTCAAAATAATCTATTGGTTGGATAAATCCAATGTCAAGAAGCTTTTGTAACTCAAGTTTGACCAAGAGTGCTATCTGAGGGTGCATCTTCCTTAACTTTTGTTTTACTGGTTTGGCTTTGGGATAGACTGTTATATGATGCACAACTACTTTAGGATCCAGGCCTGGAATATATGTATATGACCATGAAAAGTTAGCTCTGTGCTCTTTTAGGAATGCTGCCAAGTTCTTCTACTCTTTTTCCAACAAGGATTCAGCATAAAAAGTGATCTTAGGTGCTTCTTTTGTTCCCACATTGACTAGAGTGGCCTTTTCTACTAAGACAACTGATTTCTCTAGATGTATTGCACTAAGGGGGATATTTAATCCCTTATCCTTGGGTGCCTTAGAGAGGTTTTCACCCTCAAATACATCCTTTCTTTTTACTATTTGAGGATCAAAAAGTGTCACAGTGTGTTTTTCACTCAGAGATCTACAAGTTAGTTGCATGTTATCAAATTTGTGACTGAAGGGCTCAATCTTCTCCCCATAGTATGCTCCTATGTCTATCTCTATATGAAAACCTACCTTATGATCTTCCCATGGTAAGTTGTCATGAAGTCCCATGAATTCTGAGATCGCTTCATCATTTTCAAATAAATCTAGAATCGGTGGACCTTGTTGGTCCAAATCAATGAGTTGCAGGTATACTAGGCGTATTTCATTCGGTTGGTTGCTTGGGGTGAAAGTTGATGTGGATATCATGAATAGGGATGTATTCTCAAATAGGTTATCAACATCAAGGGGCAATTCATCTAGGGTAGTACCAAGAAGAAGCCTTGGCTCGTTTAGTGGAAGTACCTTTGCTGATAAGGGTAATCTTGCTAGTGGTACAACCTAGGCCAAGATTCTTTGGATGTTTCTTAGAAACAATAGGTTCTAGCAAACCATTGTCATTTTGTCCCAGTTTCTCAATATTGGTATAGCCCTTCTCTTCATTAACTATAAGCCTTTATTGTCATCTTCCATGGGAAGAATAGGAATAGGTCTTGTGTCCTAATATAGTAGTTTTGAGATATCTTCCCCATTAACATCTTATTTGTTCAAGTCCCCCCATTTGGTGAAGGTAGTAGCTTCCATTTTGATAGTTTATGGGATTTTGTTGCTAGGTGTGGGTTTCCCATGAGATTTTGGAGAAAGAGGCAACTTTCCCAACAAAAAAGTATCCTTTGTTAGCTTATAGTTTCCACAACCATCATCCTGGATCACTGTCTTGATGTCGGGTATGTTTTGCACAATGAATACCTTTGTTTTAGAGGTAGATGCAAGGGAGGATGAGTCAGCAAATGAGGTAGAAGGTGTAGGCCCTTCGTCATTCTTGGGTATTTGGGGGATTTTATAGAACTTGGCCTCAAGATTTTTGCAATAGTAAAAAGGCTTTGGATCTCCATGCATGGTAATTTCTCTACCCTCAAAAGGAAATTTGATTGAGGCCACAGCTTTTAAGGCATGGATCCAGGACTGACCAAGCAGTATGTTGTAGGGGAGATCTAGCTCTAACACTTGGCATGTAGTTTCTCTGATGAGGGGGCCTACTTGGATGGGTAGTGCAATGATTCCTTGTGATACTCGTTCTTGGTCATCATATGCCCTGATGGTGGTACTCTTTGTATTTTCAATAGTATCGTCTGAATAGCCCAAATTTTTTATCAACTGAAGGGTGCAAATGTTTAGACCAACACCTCCATCTACTAATATTCTTTTAACCTTGTTCTTAGGAATGATAACCTCAAGGTGTAAAGAACGGTTATGAGATGGTTGTGATGGTAGGCCTTGTTCCGAGAAGGTGAGGAGGTGATTAGTGATATGGCCTACCATAGCTTGAAACTAATCGGTATCAATATCCTCGGGAACAGATGACTCTGATAAATCTTTCTCTAAGATTTCCCTATGTGTAGGTGATAGCCTCAATAGTTCTAGGATAGAAATTTGTGCGAGGGTCTTTTTTAAGCTGCTCTAAGAGGTTATACTTGTTGGTACTTGTTGGCTGAGTAGGTTGTTCCCTAGAATGGGATGGGACTCCTTGGATGGTGACTTTACCATGTCGTGTGGTGTCTCCACACTCTGCACTATGCCCTTTGATGGTGACAACAGTGATGACACTATCACAGGAAGTGACCACGTTAGAATAGGTATATTGCACATTTGTGTAATCTTTAGCCTTTCCAGTGTTGTTTCCTTTGCTATGATCCAACATAGGGTTCTTGTATATCTTAATATCTTGATTACTAGCTGGTACCTCAACAGATGCGGTATCATTCTCTATAAGGTCCTGGATAATATTTTTGAGCCTCATGCAGTTTGTCATTTTGTGTCCTTTAATCTTGTGAAAGTCACAAAGATCATTCTCGTTATACCAGGATGGTTTCTCTTGTGGTTCTTGGTAATTTTCAAATTTGGGAAGCATTATCAGGTTTGATTCTACCAATTTCTTCATGAATGTTTCAATGGGTTCTGATAATTGTGTGTACTTGCATTTAGGATAGTTTTTCTTGTTAGGGGTTCACCTTTGTTGTGATTCATTGTTGTTGATATGGTTGTTTTGAGGGGGTGTTGTTTGTTGCATATTTGGTTGAATGTTAGCAACGTGTTGTTGTTTTTCCTAGGAGTACTTAGGACCACCTTAGCATCTACCACACCGTTATTGGTTACGTTCTTGTTCTTAGCCCAGACACGAGGCTTGTCATTTGAACTAGTTAACGATTGATTGTCTTTGTAAGCTTGGGTATTTCCATGTGAGATTGGAGCTCTCTCGATGTTACGGGCTCTAGGGACAAGCTTTTCGTAAGATGTGATGCATTTCATTTTCAAGTGGAAGGATAGATCCAGATCTAGATTTTCTATGATGATCCCCACTTGTTGTTCATCAGGAAGAGGCCATTTACTTTTACTAGCTCATTGTCTCCATTGTTGAAAGAAATTAGTGAAATTTTCTTCTTTTTTTTGTCTGAGAGTGTACAACTCTTCTAGAATAATGTCCATGTCAAGGTTAAAGGAGAAGCGATCTATGAATTTATTGGTAATTTCTTGAAAAATTTTGACACTAGGAGGCAACTGAGAAAACAAATCCATGGTAGGACCTATTAACCTTTGGGGGAAGAGGTGCATTAAATAAGAATCATTGTAAGAAACCTCCATACCCATGACGTTAAATTCTTTGACATGGTCCATAGGACTTCCTCTCCCTTTGTATTTGTCGATTTTGGGGATTTCAAAGCCGGGAGGGAACAATACCATTGCGATGTTTTGATCGAATGGATAGGGACATAGGTTCTACATATGGGGATTCTTTTTCTTTCCCATCTGAAGGTCCTGCATTTCTTGTGACAATGCCTTAAGTTGTGATGCTAGATTATCTTTTGGATTTGGTGGAGGAACATACGATGGGATGGATGTGTTTTGATATGATAAGGTATTATATGGGGTGTATGGTGGTGTGAGATTCTGTGAAGGTGATTGGTGTGAGATTTTAGTTTCAAAATGTGATTGGACGGATTAGCATGGGACGATTACACTTGATCCATGGAGAATCGAAGCATAACAAAGTTGCTAATGTTGAATCTCAATAGGATCATTCAAATGAAAGTTAAACTAATCATTTATCAATATCAAGCATTCTAAACTGCGAAAGCATTTTAGTGTCTACTCTAATCCATATGAAACTTATCCCGTTGTGGGATTGGTGTCATGTTGATGTGAAACGGTGACCCTTTCCCAATCTCATGGATAAATGAGCTTGTCCCAATCATTTTTATTGAAGAAAACTAATGAAACTATTGATAGATGTGTATGAAAATATGATTTTAATCTAAATGAGTATGATGCAAGCTAAATAAACATGATTTTATGCTAAATGTAATGCCCCACCATGGGAACCCAGAGAACAACACATAAATTAACCAAAATAATCGAACAATTTTTTTTCTTAAAACCATATGATAACAACTTAAGAACATAGTACATAAACACAAATGTTCTCAGGGTTCCATGACAATGTTACTTAAACAAATACAAGAAATAACATTGCAACCCAAAGCCATTAATATAAAATGCAAGGATATACTATATTCCAAATGAATGATACAATTACAAATCATGATGGAATCAAGTTACATTCCAAATACAACAAGCAAGATTATGATAAATCTTGTAACATCAAAATCATAATATAATAAAGCCTCTTATTACTATCAATATAGTATACAATATGAATGACGATCATGTACAACCATCCATCTCATTCACGAGCACGCTCGGCGTCCAACTCCATGAACAAAGTGAATCCAGGAACCTGTCATGAATAATCTTGTCTCGAGCTGCATAACCTACAAGGGGACCCAAGGGAGGAAAAAGTGTGTTCCTCCCAACCACACGGTACCCTAAGGTCCACTCCATCCATGCTAGGAGATAATGCCAAGTCCACTAAGGTAAAACAAAGCATACAAGAGAATAGAACATAACATCACATGGCTAACAATCATATAACGACATCAAACCATAGTAATCACAACATATGCTTCTAGAGATGACCACACTACAACAGTTAACTCTACACAAGAGACTTCAAACATGCTTCAGGATAGAGTGTCATCACATAGTTTATTGTAGGTTACTCTGGTGAATCTTCCTAGACAACCGGCCCTCATCCAGAGTTACCTTGGCAGTCTCTACCAATTCCTGACCCCTAAATAAACTCATGTGGTGTCAGATTACCTTTCAGAAAGACAAGGTAGTCGACCAAGCCATTCCAGACCTTCTCAAGCTACCCTTAATCTATACAAGCATTAAGGCACTAGGTGAGGCATTCAAATTATCTTATTATATTATGAGTATCACCCAACCTAGAGTACATTCAATTAAGTTTTCACTAGATTAACTACTTTCAGTAGGTTACCCTGGTAGCCTCTTAGGCTCCGACCCCAAACGAAATCCACTCTTCCTATAAGCAAAAACAAGATCTCATAGCATATAGGATAGCCAACATGCACAAATCAGAATAGGGTATGATCACATTTTATCCATGACATAAAACATCATACACTCATTCACCACATAGGTATCATAAACAACCTACATGACCTGACTCAAACAAATCCTATACAAGAATTATGAAAATAAATTAACTCAATCAATTCTTTGAAGAACATACAAGTCTCAAGGAAAATATAAGTTTCCACAACACATGAAACACCATTCCCTTAAAGTATAGTAAATCATTTCCATCAATATCTACCGAGATATAAAAAAAATAACATTAAACTAGAGAGAATTTATTTCCACTTCAATTATAGACTTAAAATTTAACAAAACCAATAATCATTATATTACTTTATCGATCCCAAATCATATTGCACATCAAAATACACTTTTAATTCAAACTTGATAAAAATAGATATCATTTAAGGAATACAAACTTCTAATAAGTAACTTTAATATTAAAACTCCAATTTATAATGAAAAAAAAATCTCAACTCAATTGTATAATATATATATACTTCCAAATCTTAATTAAGAAATTACTATAAATAGAAATTTCAATTAAATTTAACACTATATATCTTTTGAATATAAACCCACTCTTTTATCTTACGCTAATCCCTAAGATTAATTTGATTACACTTTAATTAAACATACAAATGTAACTTCTGTTGCAACGCATGCACCATGGAAATACGCGTCTAAGTTTGTGAATATCAAGAAATAATCTTCTATTATAGAGTACGCGCCATGCAAGGGAGAATACATGCAATATATGATAACGATTGGTTAAGCATTCATGAGTTTTCAACAAAACGATACAAAACTCATGGCAAAGGTTAATGGAGATATAACAGACATCTCCCAACACACTACGATCAGTGAACAGAAGATAAAAACCGAATGGAATCACTAGAATACCCAACAGTAAGGTTTAAATTAAAAGCAAAAACTCAAGGCAATTCTAATTTCTAACGAACAGAGACAACTAAAAGATCAGTGCTGAAAATACCAAACAAAAATTTACAAAGCAAGAATTGAGGAAATTATGTAATGATTGCTCTGAGATTTGAACCACCCCATCAAATTAAAACAACGACACTTCAAAAGTGGAGAATATTGGTGATGTCAATTGAAACAATCTAAAGAGTAGGCATGCAGTCAAAGACAACCCTGTGCACTCTCAGGCAACATAGAATGGAGTATAGTGCATCAAATGCAAGTCAAAAATGGGTGGAAAAGGATCAATGGCGTAGCTTGAGGGAAAAGAATTCCTTGAAGATATTAACTCTTAAGTCATTGAATAGATTGAATAGATTTGTCAAATCAATGTAGCCCACTGAAGAAAACAAATTGTATCGATAGTTTATATCGATAACCTCAGAGTTGAGCATGTAAAGAGAGAGATATACGCCATGCAAAGGGGATTTTTCCATTATGATCAAGTGCTTCAGCTATGATAGGTAGACGATGGAATCAAGGAGATTATTTAAACCTCTACAACATTCTATTTTCAAGCGCTGCATCTGTGGCACGTTCCAAGGATTCAGGGAGGCTATTTAAATCTATACGCCCCACCATGTTCAAGTGCTACCGCTGTGACAAGTTGCATATGGAACCAGAGAGATTATTTAAATTTTTGCACCCTTCTATGTTCAAGTGTTGCAACTGTGACAGATTGCTAATGGAATCAAGGAGGTTAATCAAACCATTACAATATTTTAGTTTCAAATGTTGCAGCGGCGATAGAATCAAGGAGGTTAATTTAAATCCTTAAACTTCCTATTATGCTCAAGACTATGTTACTACTCACTGAACTTTGGACTTTGAACTCAATTGCAATCAAATTCTTAATGCGTAGTGGCTGATTGGTGGTGATAGAGTAATACTTGATTTATCTTGGAGAATTAAATAGAAAATAACCCAAGGCAACGGTAAATGGAAGAATATCAGGCGACTTAAAGAGATTTACATTTGGTAAATAGGGGCAACTATAGAGAATTATGCCAACTATATCAAAATGAAAGGCAAAGGAACAGGGGATTCTGCAAGTTTATATGGTTGAGCGCATAATTTACAGAGGAAAAGAATTAAGTAACAGTAAGAATATATGGCTTAAACTGCATCATTGCCATTTCATGCAGCCACCTCTGATTGTGTTCCAAGCCTACCAGATGAAGGGAATTCTTAATATAAGATTGATACAAGGTGCTCCAGACACTGGCTTAAAGCAAGAAAAAAATTTCTGAGAGATGTTAACCATTTCTACCAATTAGAACAGCGACACTGCTTGCCTAAAGAATATTGGTGATGGTAAATGAAACAATTTGAAATGTAGGCGTATACTAAATAAAACATGAGGTCGAAAAAAGAGGATATTCAACAAAGCGTATCAAAAGAGGAGATTTCATCAGTGGTTAAGTTAAACATATTTGAATCAAACAACTGGCAGTATTCATGTGTTTGGTTCATTCAAGCAATAATATGATAGCTAACATGCAATCCCTTGTTCAAAAAATAATCACTATTCATTAACAACATCAGAGATGATACGCGAATCAAATCTCCTCCAAGTTTGAAAAAGTTGCAAATTGCAAAGATTATATGAAGTCATTTCTCTGAATTTTTCATTCAAAACAATACCTATAAATTTTTCCTTATCATTATTTTGCTCTGCTTTTCTTTTAAATTTGAAAAAATTTCCTAATTGTTTCCTTTGTTGTGTATACAGGTTTGGCTGAGTTATCCTATTCCACAAACAAGCATAGACGTTTCACCAAAGTAAACAAAATTCAAACATAATATTATTCAGAAATTTTATTCAAGAATATGCAAAACAAAAGAAGAAAACCTGGTTCAATGTTAACCCGAATCCAACAAAGATAGAAGCCAGAACTAGTAAACCTGCAATTCTTTATTTCCCAAAAACACTGATTCCTTAAAAAAAACATTGTCTACAAAACTTTAAACCAAAAAATACAGAGAAGCTTTTCCAAAAACTATCGTGAAAGTTTTATTCCCAACAAACCAAAATCAATTCCCATCAATGAAATTGCACAACCAAAAGCTTTTAATTCCCATCCAATTAACTCACGATTTCCAAACTTATCTCAAATTCAACATGCAAATCAAATTGATCATTCAGTTCAACCTAGATAAACACTCAAGATAACATTTCTAACTTAAAGTCAAGTTTTGAGATATTTTAACATCTTTTGTTGAAACAATTGTTCATTAATATCTTTTTTTAAACATTTTTAAACTTGAACAATAAATAAATAAATAAATATTCTATTATTCAAAACTAACAATTATATTTAAATAAATATATTGTTTAATTAATTTAATTAAGCAAACCCATTTTAAAAACAACATTACAATTTCAATTATTTAAATATCTAAACATCAATATTTTAACTTAACATTTCGATAACATCAATTAATTCAAATACTTATAAATAACCATTTAACTAATTAATCAATCAATTTCCATTCATGACTAAAACAAGAACAACATGACGAAACCAAACAATAAAACAACAATGATGGGTGACAAACGGATACTCGTTCAATGAAGAACGATGGCTAATGACAGACCTGACACTATCTCTGAAACCACATATTTCCACTGGGTTAGGGCACGCTCAGACCCGACAAGCAGGTGGAGACGATGCTCGGTACCTGTAAGTTGCATCAAACAACACTATTAAATATATCATTATATATCAACAAACACACCGTGAAAGAGAGTCGCAACATAGCAGGGTACTCATGAGTGAGTAATGCTACACTGTCTCCTTCACCAAGACTAACTTACAATACTACATCATAACAAAATCAAACACATCATCATAAACACACTAAAACAACTACCAACATAACAAAAACAATCTAAAACAAAGTGCAGCAACTGGAGGGGCACTACACTAAATGATAAAGATATACAAATGCTAAGATAATTCTAAATGGATTCTAACCTAAAAGATCCAAACCCTAATTAGTTAAACAAGCTAAATGGATGCATTATGTGATCATGGAAGCCATTAATGGAATCTTAAAGCTAATTAATGCAACTAAAATGAACTAAAATACGCTAAATGTGTGTTAAATATGAGTGTGAGTGTGAGTGATTTCAACAACATAAATTTGCTCTGAAAGATGGATCCATTTGTCTCCAAATAGTGTTCTATTTAGGAAAGAAAATGAGAAATGAATGGTTGAGATCAAAAAGATCAATCAACCGTCAAGGATGAAAGAAAGAAGAGGCATGGATCATGGATTCTCATCAATGGGTGAGAATGCAAGATGACATTTAATCAAGGGTTGACATTCCCTCAAACAAATACACTTTCAACTTGTCCAAGAGATCACAAGTTAACTTTCTCAAGAAGCTAAGTAAGTTTGTTGAGAAAAAAGAATATTCCCCTTTTTCATATGAGTGAGGAGAGAGAATGTTCTTTGGAATATTCTCATGCGTGAGGGAAAAAGGACATTTAGTTAATTAAAACTAAATTAAATTGTGCAAAGGAATATTTCATAGGAATATTCCCTTTTTGGAGGAATGTGTAAAGGAGGAACATTCCCTTGGAATATTCTCTGTAAGTGGGGGGGATTAGATTTAATTGATAATTAAACCATTTTAATTATGAAATTAGGGGGATTAGAATAATTAAATGATATTCATTAAATAGAATGATTTATGAATGGGGGAAAGGTGAAATGATATTTAATTAAATAGCTTAGGGTTATTTAATTAAATAAGAAGATTTAGGGATTTAAATTAAATAGTTTGATTTATTTAATTTAACAAGACGAAGTGTTAGCATGAAAGGGGGGAATTAACCTAATTTGATAAATTAGGTTAATAGATGCAAATAATGTCATTAATTAATTAGCTAGGATAATTCAATTAATTAAACGAAAATGGGATGGGTTTCAAGAGGAGATGATGTTAGTTTACCTGATTCAAGTGTATGATATGATTCAGGACATTTTTCAGTGTCTACACATCCTTATACACATCTATTAGTTTTGTTTTAGACTCTCTTACATCCCCATCCATAATATCATTTTACCTTTCACTCTTATCATACCATATACATACATTATCCTAGGTTTATACCATCATTTACATTTATACTATAATATCATTTTGTTTAGATCTTTGGATACATCCATAGCTTAAAATACTCTTTTCATTTACATCATATGGTACATCTTTATCCTACATTTGGACTATCATTTACATCCATAACATCATTTATCTTTCAAATCTTACCATACCATATGCATCCATATCATAACATTTTCTTGATATCAACATCCTCGTATACATCTATATCCTAAGTTTAGACTGTCATTTCATTATACTATATATCTACAGCATAGTATCATCTTTTCATACATCCCCATTTACATGCATAGCATAACATCATATTTTATTTCCCATTCAACATTACATTTATCTTGTCAACCTCTTAGGATTCAACCATCACTTTCATCCATATCATGCATCATCTTATCCACATCTTCAATTCTCTAAGAACCAAATCAATTAACCCAAAAATTACCACTCATTTTTTTTGTTTAAAATATTTATTATGTGTTTATCCAATTGTATACTCAGGTACTTCTATCCATATAGGATAGGAATTTTTCCATCCAAGACAAGCATCCTAGAACCATATGGGTTAGGCATCTATCCATACAGGACAAGAGTTCATCTATCCATTCGGGAAAGGCATCTACCCAAACAGGGTAGGCATCCATCCATTAAGGATAAGAATATGCTATGGCCAGAGACCAGTAGACTCATTAGGACCATCTAGGTCCTAAGTCACTCTCTAAAGACTACACTCCCCTATTGGAAGTGCACCGATGTCATAATCTTTAGAGTATATATAAAATAAATAATTAGTTTGATCTCACCTCAAAATTTGGCCTAAAGCCTCGAGGAGTCAAGCAAATCCATTTGAGATTCCTTTCGAGTATACAAAGAACATACTTTATCTTAATCTTTATGATAGATATTTTATATTTCCACTTAATCAAGAAATTCTCTTGAATTATTAAATCTTCTATTATAAATCGAATTAACATGGTCTTTACTAGACATGTTGTAAGCCCCATCCCTAAATGCCTAAGTATTGGGAGCATCCTTTATTTCTCAAATTGCCTACATACCTTACTTCCAAACAAGATCAAGGTGTAAAATATGTAGTTATATTTTCTATTCTAAGTTTTATGTGAACTATTACGTGGGTATATAGCCCTTTCTAGGGCCCCTTTTCCCTAAATAGTTCATATGTTGCTGCTACCCATGAAGGGAAGCATTAATTATAAGTAGATAGTCACCATGACTATTACTTGTTTCCTAAAAATGATTAATTCCAACTCTTAAAATAATGTCACCCTTGAAACCATTGAAACTAAACTTTCACTCTCATGATTAATTATCCAATAAATGATATGAAAAAATAATAAAATTCTATTAAATCTTATAAGAGGTTTACCAAGTTGAACTAGCAGATTTTGGTTCATTTCATTCATCTTTTTAGATTATCAGTCAGAGACAGATTACATGTCCCTTAAATTTTATTACCAACTAGATGCCATTATTTCTCCTTGGTGATTTAAAGGGACGATGCCATAGAAATCATTATTGCAGTTGTGTTAGACTATAAATGTAGTAGCTCAAAGCACGACAACATTACCCATAAACATGAGTTAGATGCACTGTCGATACCGAACACTGCTATTTTTAGTTTCAATTCTTGTTTAATTTTTTTTTATCTAAGAACTAAAATAAGAATCATACTAATTTCATGGAAATAAATTTTGAAAGTAAATTTAACTAATACTAATTACTTTAAAAATAAACACTAATTACTTTTACATATATAAACTTGTCTAATTATGATTTTCTTCAAAAATCAATTATTTTTAGAAATAAGTTAAACTAATACTAATTACCTAAATAGAACATTTTCTACACTCTTTTGTAATATAATGTAATACTAATTGAAAATAAATTTAACTAATACTAATTGCTTTGAAAATAAACTATACTAATTGATTAAAAATTACCTTTGTATACTTATACCTTTTTAACTATACTAAATACTTTTGCAAATATAAAGTTAACTAATACTATTTATTTTTGAAAATAAACTTATTTTAAACACTTAAAGAATTACTTTTTGCATTGAGCTTCTCACTTTGGAGTTTCAGAGTTTTGAAGATTGGGCATCGAGCTTTCAAAGATTGGAGGTTAGCTTTTTGGCTTTTGCAAAAGCAAAAGTTGGAAAAGGTAGAGGAGAATCCTGAACCCCGACAAGACTAAAGGTAAGTAGAGTTTCTCAGTTTAGAGTTTCACCTCCAAAATTCATCATGTTTTTAGTCAAAATTTGGTTAAGTTATAAAGTTGAACAAAATTGGGCATCAGAATTTTGGAGATCAAAGGTCAGCTTGTTGGCATTCACAGAAGTGATGGAAGGACACGGTAGAAGAGACACCTGATTCCCGACAAACCTCAAAAGAAAGTATGGCTTCTCACTTTGGAGTTTCAGTGATCGGGCATCAGGCTTCTCACTTTAGATTATCATAGTTTCATAGATTAGGCATCGGGCTTTCGAAGATCGAAGGTCAGCTTGTTGCGAAGGTTGGAAAAGGTAGAGGAGAATCCCAATCCTCGACAAGTCTAAAGGCATGTCGGGCAGGTTATGCGAAGGTGGCTTTGGGCATTGTGGATTGATGTTAAGGTTTATGCTTTATATGAAGGGAAGGAAGTGGTAAGATGAATCTCCAAAGGCTAACTCCCAAAATGGTTAAAGTTTCTTAGTCTTGCATAAGAAAAGTTCAGGGTTCATAGTTTGAGAGGATGGTTTACGTCATGTTGAAAAGGAAAGTATCCGGTAAGGTGTAAGATCGGACTCTGACCTCCGTCAACTCAGTGTGATTCATGGTTAAATATTTTGGAGGTAAGGATGTCTTTAGGCATCGCGATTCAGTGGGAAGGGTTATGCCTTAACACGAAGGGAAGGAGGTGGTAAGTTGGATCTTCAGAGACTGACACCCAAAAGGGTTAAAGATGTTTAGTTTTGTATAACAAAAGCTCAAGCTTCACAGTTCATGAGGTTGGATTTTTCATGTTGTAAGACAAATTTTCGGTAAGGTGTAAGGTTCAACCTTGACCTTCAATCTAGTTCAATGAAAAGTTACATTGCTTTGTGGATAAATTTTTCGGAAGCAAGATTGGCTTTGGGCATGGCAGGTTAATGCTAAGGTTTATGCCTTAACATGAAGAGAAGGAAGCGATAAGTTGGTTCTCTAATGGCTGACGCCTGAAAGGGCTAAAGATGTTTAGTCTAGTGAATGTAAAGTTCGGGCTTCACAATTCATGAGGATGGATCGTACATAATGTGGAATGACAAATATTCGGTAAGGTGTTAGGGCTATCCCTGACATCCGACAACTCAGTGCAAAGTGGGTGCTTCATGGTTAATTTTTTTGGTGGGTAGAATATTGGCTTGTGATGGTGTCAAAGATGCTTAAAGGTATTGGGTAAGGCCAATGGCCAAACCCCGACAGGTTTTGAAGAGGACTCGGCCATTGTTGTTAGGACTTGCTTCTTATGTTGTAACATACACAACCAGCAAGGGGATGGCTAGTGTAGTGTATTTTTGGTGGCTTTGTAAGTTGGTGCAATAAATATTTCCATTGTCATTGTAATCACCAACAAAATTTATTGGTTATCACAATCATTTTGGCTTTTACATGTAATTATTAAATTTATTATAATATAATATATAGGCTATATGCCTTTTACCAAAAAAAAAAGAATTACTTTTTGCAAATATAACTTAAATAAATAATTACTTATTTTCAAAATAAACTTAAACTATTCTAAACATAAATTTTGCACTTGCAAGTTTAACTATTACTAATTCTTTTATAAATAAATTCATATAAATTATTCTAAACTTTTAAAAATGTAACAACCCCCATGTTTGTATTTTGTTGTGGTCTTTCCTTGATGGATTCCGATGACTATATATTTTGTAATTACTCTATTTGTCCCTTCACTATTTTGTATTGACACCTGAGAGGTGTAATTCTATGACTGTTATGCTAGATTAAATGTTTACATGCTTACATGTTTATATGTTGTTATGTTGTTGACATGATTATTGTTCATGCTGGATTTCATGCTTACATGGCTAGATATTATGTTGGATTACATACTTATATTTTTATGTATACATCATTGTCCTTTCTTTTGTATGATTGTGGACAGGAAAAAGATGATATCATAACACTCATAACCGAGAGGCTTATGATATTACGACTCTTTTTCCTGATGGTTGATGTTGCTTTAGATATATGATATATGATTCATGCACATGTACTTTAGCGTTTGATTGGAGTGATGCAGGTACTGAGTATCGACTCCGGCTAAATTCATAGGCCTGAGCGTACTCTCTTTCCTCGATGGTGGTTACTAGAGGTAGTCACAGGCCAAATATCCCCTAGCCCACTGTACCCTATTAGGGCAGTGTTTCTGTATTGTTGTCTTCCATCCGGTTACCTAACAGTAACGTCTAGAGCACCCTTCTACCATATGTGACTTTCCTACTGGTCTCATTGAGGTTTTTGGTTTTGGTTTTCATTAATATTTCATGCGTATTTTAATATTGCTTATTTTGTGATTTTAATTAGTTGTTCCTTTTGGGGGAGCTTTAATGCATAATTTTATAAAAAAAATGCTTTATTCTCTTTTGGATGGTTTTGGGAAAAAGATAGAAAAGAAAAGAGAGCTTTGTTTTAAAAAAAGGATTTTTAATTTTTGGAGAGAAAAATGAAAGAAATTGTTGTTTGCATGGGAAAGAAACCCTATGATTTGGAGGATTGAGTTGGGAGATTGTGAAGGTTTTCAGAGAAGAATTTGTGGGTAGAAAATTATTGAAATCAGTCTGCTCATTTTTGCATATTGCCTAATTTTGGAGCTTGGTCGTGCCTTCTCCATTGACAAAATTTTCCGTTTCAATTTTGAGGCAATTCGAGGTAATTTTCTGTTGTTCTTCATTGATGCTTGGCTGGTAAATTTTCTTTCTTATCTGGGTTATTGTTGTCCCTTGAAAATTGAGGAATTATTTTATGTCTTTGTTTTGTATTGCTTGGAGTTGAATGTTGGATTGTTTTAATTAGTTATTGCTACTCCGTAGGGTTTTGTGTGACTGATTTTTGTAATTCTCCAGCAAACTTGAATTGGGTTATGGGAAAAATCTGATTATGGGCTCTTTCTTATTTTTTTTCTTTTTGCCCAAATTGTAAAGAAAAAACTGTGTTTTTTAATTGCTTCTCATTACCCTCTTGATAAAAATAAAAATTAAGGGTGGATTTCATGTAGGGATTCCAATACCTCAACTGGGTTTTGGCAGATTTGAAATGTGGGCACTTTTATTTTTCTGTGTTTTTTGCTTGCCTAGTTTGGAAGAAGACGTGTTTCTAAACAGCACTCCATTTTTGGCCCTAGACTCAAACATCGAAGGTGGTTTTCAACTTGAAATGCCAAAATTCGAACTAGGTTGGGCTTAGATTCGTATTCGGGGCACTTTGAATTTTTACATATTTTTATGCCTTCTTTTCATGTTGAATTATAGCCATTAAATGTGTCTTTTACAGCAGTGTTAGTTGGTTGTTTTTAATTGGTTTTTTTGACTGAAATTGTGGCCCTTCCTGTTATTTCAAGTATTCTTTGGTTTCCTCGTTTGGTTAAACAAGATGAGTATAGGTCTAGGTAATAGAGTGGTCATATGGAGTAGCTCTCTACGGGCCCGGGGCCCACAAGTGGTTGCTAGGGGGATTAGTAGCAAAGTTAGAGTAAACAAGTGATAACTAAATAAAATTAATGGGGTAAAACACTAATAAGATAATAAGTCTTCGTGCATGGCCTTGAGCGCTTATAAAGGCTAAGGATGCACTCGAGAAGGCCCATTCATTTGCGCGGCGTTAAGTCATCCGCCTGCGAGGCATGGATTCAGGCATGATTGAGTCTCCTCGACCCTATGAGAGGTGTACTTGATTCCATGTGGTGCCATCCCTTCGAGCACGCATGATGACACTCCATTTGATATGAACTCTATTATCTAGCCCTTGGTAGACGTGAGTAGTACCCGTCATGATATTGGATGAGCATTTCTTGCGATGACTTTGATTGTGTGCATTGCCTTCCATGTTGGATTTTTGATTGATGTGAGTGTTGGCCTTACTTGCCTTTGTCTTGCTACCTCTGTTTTGGGCCTCGTGACTATCTCCGAGCACAGTTGGGTGGCCTCTTTTGAGCCCACATGGTAGGGAGGCATTGCCACCACCATTAGGGACTGATGTACAAGTTATTGGAGCCAATGGAGTCATCCCCTCTTCTGTATTTATCCTGCAGATGATGTATTTTATTCATGTAAATGTTGTTGTATTCAAACTTATGCCTTTATGCTCATTGTACTCACTTGAGAGTGAAAGAAATCATAAATCTAATGAGAAGATATGTGATGATTATGTTTGGCTTTCGGGTTCTAATGTTGGTATCGGAATCGCATGTTCTATGATAATTCTTTTTTGGCTTCATTCTTATTTCATATAAAATTAGAGCTATGGTTGTACTTTATTCCAGTATGTACCATGTTGTTAAGTTTACAGCGCAATACAACCTACTACAATAATCTATGTAGTTGCTTCCAAAGTTCCAGAGTAGCGTTGCTAAGGTTCTGGAGCAACGTTGTTAATGTTTTGGAGCCACACTGAAAGTTCTGGAGCAGCGTTGTAAGTTCCGGAGTAGCGCTATTAAAGTTTTGGAGCAGCACTGAAAGTTTTGGAGCAGTGTTGTAAGTTCCAGAGCAACGTTGTTAAAGTTCTGGAGCAGCACTATAAGTTCCGGAGCAGTGTTGTTAAAGTTCTGAAGCAGCGTTGTTAAGGTTCCGGAGCAGTGCTGTAAGTTCCGGAGCAGCACTGTTAAGGTTTTGGAGCAGTGCTGAAAGTTTCGGAGCAGCGCTATTAAAGTTCCAGAGTAGCGCTGTAAGTTCCGGAGCAGTGTTATTAAAGTTCCAGAGCAACGTTGTTAAGGTTCTGGAGCAACGCTGCTAAGCTTCCGAAGCATTTTCCCTAGAGCTATCTTATCTTCTCTTGTCCGGTTTTTTTTCTTTGGAGGGTAGATCAACCCTTTCCCTTGGGCTACATTAGGCCGTACTTGGCCTTGTATGTGGTCATATTAATGTATTGAAGACTTCTTTTGTGTATGTTATCCTTTATGTTTTTAAAAAAAAATTATTATCTTGTCCTCTTTTGGCTCTTAACTTTCGAGGTTTAATAGAGGGATGTTACATCTTGGTATCAGAGACCATGTTCACACACTGGGAGCTCTGGCGTACTTGATCCTTCTATGTTATGCTATGTTTGGCTTGTGTGGCATGTGCTTGTTATATTGTTTAATAGTCTTGTTGTTATGCTTTCATGTCGTAGTTTGGTGAATAGGTCATCCTTGTGATGATCTATTTTGATGTGTTCTTTGTTTTGTTTTCAGAATGCCTCCAAGGGGCAGATCCAGAGGAAGAGTTCGAGGTAGAGCCTTTGTTCCTCATCAAAGCACCCGGCTTAATGCGGATCAGGGTAATTAGGGTGAGCCACAGGGGGAACAGCGTGCTGAGAACCAAGTCGAAGGGCTCAGGGGTGTTCAGGCTTTAGCTCTTTTTCAGCAGATTGTGGATCGTTTAGGACCTCGTCACGAGGTATCTCACGAGGAGGAGTCGCACCCTTCTCATCAGGATGGTCGGGATGCTAGAGTTGAGCGGGAGCGTTCTCATAGTCTGGGTCATTCGAGAGCAGATGTTGTGAGGGATAGGGTGGATGGAGATAGGGTTGATGCTGGTCACATGAGGGATCTCCTTAGAGCCCATCCCCCTACTTTTGATGGTTCTGGTACAGGTACCGAGGTAGAGACTTGGTTGATCGATCTCGATCGATGCTTTGCTATGCATCCTTACAGTAGCAATACTAGAGCTTAGTGTGCCATTATGCATCTCAGAGGATTTGTGTCTACATGGTGGAGAGTAGAGGAGTAGAAGCTTCACCTAGACATTGCTTTTGTTTCTTGGGGACTATTCTTAGAGAGGTTTTGTGCATGATTTCTTTTTTACTTCTACCGGCAGAGACATGTTGATGAGTTCCATGAGCTTCCTCAGTTGACTATGATGGTAGATCAATATGAGCACCATTTCTTTGAGCTTAAGTAGTATGCTAGCATCTCTAATGATGAGCCAATGTTAGTGCAGCATTTCATCAGGGGCTTGAATGCTCGTATTAGTGGTGGTGTTCGGGTGTTTGAACCGAAGACCTTAGAGATTTTCGTGGAGAAGGCGAGGTTGATAGAGGAGAATCTAGTTAGAGGCTTTGGTGGTCAGGAAGGTGTTCAGGTTGGTAGTGCCCCTCCTTCAGGATCAGTTACTTAGGGTACACAGTCTCAGGGAGCTGGACCGTCTAGATCTCAGTCTGCACCTTCTAGATTTGGTCATCGGCATAGGCATAGGCCTTCTCAGTCTTAGCAGAGTGGGCAGAGTCCTGGTACTCCATTTTCTAGGGATCGTCTGTGTCATCATTCTTAGAGTAGGCAACAGAGTGGTCCAGTGCAGAGTTCTCAGAGTGTACAGCAGAGTTCTAGGGGTGAAGGAACCCAGCAGTCACGTGCACCATTTCTGGGCCGAGGTTTTGGCAGAGGTGGTTGTTTTTCTTGTGGGAAGCATGGTCATATTGCTACTCAGTTTCCTCAGAGATCAGTAGCTGGAGGTAGTTAGAGACAAGCTACTTCAAATCCTACAGTAGGTGATACTGGCAGATCTCATAGAGTTTTTGTGGTGGTGGATAACCGCCAATTTGAGCATCAGGGCACCGTGGTTGAGTATTCAGGTGCGTTATGTGGGATTACCACATCTATTTTGTTTGATTCAGGAGCTTCAAATTCTTTTATTTCTCCTTCTCTCATAGAGCGTTGTGGACTCGTGGTGGCAAGGCAGGATGTTGGTTGGCAGGTTGAGTTAGCCACTGGAGCCAAGGTGGTTGTAGACTCCCGTGTTCATGGTTGTGTGTTGGATTTGGGCACCTTCACTACCACAGTGGATCTTTGTGTGTTACCTTTGGGATCCTATGGAATTGTTTTAGGCATGGATTGGTTGGAGACACACCAATCCAGTATAGATTGTTGGTGTAAGTCAGTTCAGTGTGTAGACAATGTTGGGAAGTGTGTTGAGTTAGTCGAGGTTCAGAGACCCATTTCTCTCCTTGTGATTTCAGCCATGCAGCTGAAGCGTGCTATGCGGCAAGGTTATCAAATGTTTTCTATTTCAGTTAGTGATCTTGCTGAGGGTGGGATTTAGGAGGTATCTCTTGATGACCATCCTCCTCTTCAGGAGTTTGTGGATATCTTTCTGAGTGTTATTCCAGGTATGTCGCCTAAGCGCGACATAGACTTCTGTATTGATCTCATTCCTGGAGTAGAGCCTATCTCTCGGGCACTGTATCGTATGACTACTCAGGAGTTGAGTGAGTTGCGGTTGTAGTTAGAGGAGTTACTGGAGAAGGGTTTCATTCATCCTAGTGTATCCCCTTGGGGAGCACCTGTCATCTCCGTGAAGAAGAAGGACGGATCTCTTCACTTGTGCATTGATTATCGCCAGTTAAACAAAGTGACGGTGAAGAATCGTTACCCGTTGCCTCAGATAGATGATTTGTTTGATCAGATGAGAGGAGCCAAGGTGTTCTCCAAGATAGATCTAAAGTCAAGATACCATCAGCTTCGCATTCATGAGGTGGACATTCATCAGACAGCATTTCGTACACGCTATGGGCATTATGAGTTCACGGTTGTCCCTTTCAGATTGACCAATGCTCCATCAATTTTCATGAGTTTGATGAATGGGTTGTTTCACACCTATCTTGACCAATTTTTTCTCATGTTCCTTGATGATATTTTGATTTATTCAAGGACTATGGAGGAGCATGAAGGCCATTTGCGGCAAGTGTTGCAGTGCTTGCGAGATAATTAGTTGTTTGGCAATTTGGCCAAGTGTGAGTTCTTCCAAATTGAGGTGAGATATTTGGGCCATATCATCTTAGGAGAGGGTATCACTATGGATCCTTCTAAGATTCAGGCCATTGTGGATTGGCCAACACCGACAGATGTGGCTGAGGTTCACAGTTTCATGGGATTGGGAAGCTACTACCGCCGATTTGTGAGAGATTTCTCTCGGGTAGCCCATCCCATCACCTCTCTTCAACGGAAAGGAAAGAAGTTTGTGTGGTCAGATCAGTGTGAGTTAGCTTTTTAGGCTCTTAAGGATCAGTTGACTAGTGCACCCATCCTTGTAGTGCCAGATCCTACAAGTGATTTCGTAGTGTGCATCGATACTTCGTTGGAAGGTGTGGGGGAAGTTCTTATACAGGAGGGACGAGTGATTGCATATGAGTCCTGTAAGCTCAAGGATCATGAGTTGAACTACCCCACCCACAATTTGGAGTTAGTGGTTTTCATCCATGCACTTGTGCATTGGAGACATTTCCTCTTGGGACATCGGTTTGAGTTACATAGTGATCATCGCAGTTTGCAGTATATCTTCACTCAGCTGAATCTAAATGCTCAGCAATGTCGTTGGATGGAGTTCCTCTGTGAGTATGACTTTGAGGTTTGCTATATCCAGGGCAAGGAAAATGTTGTTGCAGATGCCTTGAGTAGGAGGAGACATGAGATTTCAGTTTTTTCCCTTGGAGTGGATTTGCGGAGCCGTATTTTGGAGTCACTTCCTAGGGATACTTGGTATCAGGAAGTGAAAGCGAAAATTGAGTCTAGGAGAGTCCTTGAGGGCAGGTTTGCAGGTTTCTCTCTCGAGCTTGATGGACTGTTGTGGCATCTTGGTCGCATTTATGTTCTGGATTCTGGCGATCTTTGTTCCTTGGTTTTGTTAGAGGCCCATTGTGCACCCTATTCAGCTCATCCGGGTGTCACGAAGATGCATGTCGATCTTCGATAGTTGTATCATTGGGCAAGGTTGCGGTGTGATATTTTTGATTTTGTGGCTCGGTGTCTCGAGTGCCAACAAGTGAAGGCAGAACATCAGCACCCGGCAGGACTGTTGCAGCCTCACTCCATCCCTAGATGGAAGTGGGATATGATATTTCTTGATTTTATAATGGGGCTACCTATGTCTTCACGTTGTCATGATGCTATTATGGTTACAGTGGATAAGTTTTCCAAGGTGGCACACTTCTCACCCATAAAGTCTTCGTACACTGTAACATCCGTAGCTCGAGTGTTTATGGAGGATATTGTGCAGTTGCATGGTATTCCGCGTAGGATCATTTTCGATCGTGATCCAATGTTCACTTTAGCTTTGTGGACTTCTCTCCAGCATGCTTTGGGAGCTCAACTTAATTTCAGTTCTACGTACCATCCCAAGACTGACGAATAGACGAAGTAGGTTAATCAGGTTTTAGAGGATATGCTTCAGATGTACATTATGGATCAGCAGTCTCGTTGGGAGAACTACTTGTACCTAGTTGAGTTTGCTTATAATAATGGGTACCACAGTTCTCTAGGTATGTCCCCCTTCCAAGCCTTGTATGGTAGGCCATGTCGGACACTGTTGAGTTGGGATCGCTTAGAGGAGCGAGTTCTTTTGGGTCCAGAGATGCTTCAGGATATGGAGCAGTAGGTAGTGCGGATTAGAGACCAGTTGGCTACAGCTCAAGATCGGCAGAGGAAGTATGTCGATGCCCATAGGTTGGACCGCCATTTTTCAGTGGGTGAACATGTGTTTCTAAGAGTTCGTCCGCGGAAGAGCCCCATTCATTATGGGAAAGGCTCAAAGTTGGCACCTCATTTTGTTGGACCTTTTGAAATCCTTGAGAGGATTGGTCCAGTCGCCTATCGCCTTGCACTGCCACCGAGTCTATCGTGCATCGATGATGTTTTCCATGTTTCTGTTCTTAGATAGTATATTCTTGATGTGACCCATGTTCTTGATTGGACTGCGTTGTAGGTCGAGGCGGATGGGCAACTTTCTTTAGAGCCCGTACGAATCCTCCAACATAGAAGGTTGGCCCTCAGGGGTCAAGACATAGAGCAGGTAAGGGTCTAATGGGATTCTGATAGTGAGTCCTTAGCATCTTGGGAGGATGTGGCGAGGATGAGAGACCTATATCCGTATCTTTTTGCAAGCTTCCAAGAGTAAGCCTGGCCCTAGGGGGGAGGATGTAACAACCCCCATGTTTGTATTTTGTTGTGGTCTTTCCTTGATGGATTTTGATGACTATATATTTTGTAATTACTCTATTTTTCCCTTCACTATTTTGTATTGTCACCTAAGAGGTGTAATTCTGTGACTGTTATGTTGGATTACATGTTTACATGCTTACATGTTGTTATGTTGTTATGTTGTTGACATGATTATTGTTCATGTTGTATTTCATGCTTACATGGCTAGTTATTATGTTGGATTACATGCTTATATTTTTATGTATACATCATTGTCCTTGCTTTTGTATGATTGTGGACAGGAAAAAGATGATATCATAACACTCGTAACCAAGAGGCTTATGATATTACGACTCTTTTTCCTGATGGTTGATGTTGCTTTAGATATATGATATATGATTCATGCACATGTACTTTAACATTTCATTGGAGTGATGCAGGTACTGAGTATCGACTCTGCCTAAATTCATAGGCCTGAGCGTACTCTCTTTCCTCGATGGTGGTTACTAGAGGTAGTCACAAGCCAAATATCCCCTATCCCACTGTACCCTGTTAGGGCAGTGTTTCTGTATTGTTGTCTTCCATCCGGTTACCTAACAATAACGTCTGGAGCACCCTTCTACCATATGTGACTTTCCTGCTGGTCTCATTGAGGTTTTTGGTTTTGGTTTTCATTAATATTTCATGCGTATTTTAATATTGCTTATTTTGTGATTTTAATTAGTTGTTCCTTTTGGGGGAGCTTTAATGCATAATTTTATAAAAAAATGCTTTATTCTCTTTTGGATGGTTTTGGGAAAAAGATAGAAAAGAAAAGAGAGCTTTGTTTTAAAAAAAGGATTTTTATATTTGGAGAGAAAAATGAAAGAAATTTTTGTTTGCATGGGAAAGAAACCCTATGATTTGTGGGATTGAGTTGGGAGATTGTGAAGGTTTTCAGAGAAGAATTTGTGGGTAGAAAATTATTGAAATCAATCTGCTCGTTTTTACATATTGCCTAATTTTGGAGCTTGGTCGTGCCTTCTCCATTGACAAAATTTGCCATTTCGGTTTTGAGGCAATTCGAGGTAATTTTCTTTTGTTCTTCATTGATGCTTGGCTGGTAAATTTTCTTTCTTATCTGGGTTATTGTTGTCCCTTGAAAATTGAGGAATTATTTTATGTCTTTGTTTTGTATTACTTGGAGTTGAATGTTGGATTGTTTTAATTAGTTATTGCTACTTTGTAGGGTTTTGTGTGACTTATTTTTGTAATTCTCCAGCAAACTTGAATTGGGTTATGGGAAGAATTTGATTATGGGCTCTTTCTTATTTTTTTTCTTTTTGCCCAAATTGTAAAGAAAAAACTATGTTTTTTAATTTCTTCTCATTTCCCTCTTGATAAAAATCAAAATTAAGGGTGGATTTTATGTAGGTATTCCAATACCTCAACTGGGTTTTGGCAGATTTGAAATGTGGGCACTTTTATTTTTCTGTGTTTTTTGCTTGCCTAGTTTGGAAAAAGACGTTTTTTTCTGAACAACACTCCATTTTTTGCCCTAGACTCAAAAATTGAAGGTGGTTTCCAACTTGAAACACCAAAATCCGAACTGGGTCGGGCTTAGATTCGTATTTCGGGCACTTTGAATTTTTACATGATTTCTATGCCTTCTTTTCATGCTGAATTACAGCCATTAAATGTGTCTTTTACAGCAGTGTTAGTTGGTTGTTTTTAATAGGTTTTTTTGACTAAAATTGTGGCCTTTCCTTTTATTTCAAGTATTCTTCGGTTTCCTCATTTGGTTAAACGAGATGAGCACATGTCTAGGTAATAGAGTGGTCATATGGAGTGGCTCTCTATGGGCCCGGGGCCCGCAAGTGGCTGCCAGGGGAACTAGTAGCAAAGTTAGAGTAAACAAGTGATAACTAAATAAAATTAATGGGGTAAAACACTAATAAGATAATGAGTCATCGTGCATGGCCTTGAGCGCTTGTAAAGGCTAAGGATGCACTCGAGAAGGCTCATCCGTCTACGGGGCGTTGAGTCATCCGTCTGCGGGGCATGGATTCGGGCATGATTGAGTCTCCTCATCCCTATGAGAGGTGTACTTGATTCCATGTGGTGCCATCCCTTCGATCATGCATGATGACACTCCATTTGATATGAACTCTATTATCTAGCCCTTGGTAGACATGAGTAGTACCTATCATGATATTGGATGAGCATTTCTTGCGGTGACTTTGATTGTGTGCATTGCCTTCCATGTTGGCTTCATGATTGATGTGAGTGTTGGCCTTACTTTCCTTTGTCTTTCTAGCTCTATTTTGGGCGTCATGACTATCTTTCAGCACGGTGGGGTGGCCTCTTTTGAGCCCACATGGTAGGGAGGCGTTGCCACCGCCATTGGGGACCGGTGTACAGGTTATTAGAGTCAGTGGAGTCATCCCCTCTTTCGTATTTATCCTCCAGATGATGTATTTTATTCATGTAAATGTTGTTGTATTCAAACTTATTCCTTTATGCTCATTGTACTCACTTGAGAGTGAAAGAAATCATAAATCTAATGAGAAAATATGTGATGATTATGTTTGGCTTTCGGGTTCCGGTGTTGGTATCAGAATCGCATGTTCTATGATAATTCTTTTTTGACTTCATTCTTATTTCATGTAAAATTAGAGCTATAGTTGTACTTTATTCCATTATGTACCATGTTGTTAAGTTTACAGTGCAATACAACCTGCTGCAATAATCTGTGTAGTTGCTGCCAAAGTTTCAGAGCAGCGTTGTTAAGGTTCTAGAGCAGTGCTGTAAGTTCCAGAGCAGCGTTGTTAACGTTCCGGAGCAGCGTTGAAAGTTCTGGAACAGCGCTGTTAAATTTCTAGAGCAACATTGTAAGTTCTGAAGCAGTGTTGTTAAAGTTCCGGAGTAGCGCTATAAGTTCTGAAGCAGTGTTGTTAACGTTCCAGAGCAGCGCTGAAAGTTTAGGAGCAGCGTTGTTAAAGTTTCGGAGTAGCGCTGTAAGTTCCGAAGCAGTGTTGTTAAAGTTCTGGAGCAACGTTGTTAAGGTTCCGGAGCAGCGCTGCTAAGGTTCCGGAGCATTTTCCCTGGAGCTATATTATTTTCTCTTGTCCGATTTTTTTTTCTTTGGAGGGTAGGTCAACCCTTTCCCTTGGGCTGCATTAGGCCATACTTGGTCTTGTATGTGGTCGTATTAATGTATTGGAGACTTATTTTGTGTATGTTATCCTTTATGTTTTAAAAAAAAAATTATTATCTTTTCCTCTTTTGGCTCTTAACCTTCGAGGTTTAATAGAGGGATGTTACAACAAATATTAATTCCTTTGAAAAATAAATACATTTTAAACTATTTAAAAATTACTTTGCAAATATAAATTTAACTAATATTAATTTCTTTGAAAATAAAGTTAAACTATTCTAACATTTGAAAATTAATTGCAAATATAAACTTACTAATACTATTTGTTTTGAAAGTAAATACTAATTTAATATACATTTTTTTAAAATAAATTAAACCAAAGGATTAGTTCTTGTTTTCTTATCACCAAGATCCACAAGGGTGAGATGAGAGAATACGATAAATACATAATCTTATTTATAATTTTAAAGTTAATAAACCCAAATTATTACTTTACTCTTAACTAATTTTGTTTTTATAATAATAAATAGATGTTACACCCCAATTGTATAGCTACTACTGCATAGGGAAATCCACTGTAATGATTGAATCTTTTAGATGAATAAAACATGTTGTTCTTGTTATCAAATGATTGTCTCATTTGTCTAATACTTCGATTGATGTAATTTTGAATAAATGTTGCATATGAGTTATGGAATAATGTTTATTCTAACTTTTGAGATGTTTTATGTAAACTGCTTTGTTTTGAGCATATGACTTTCATCGTCATGTCATGATGTGCAGGAAAGAGGATCATTCCTCCAGGCAGAGGAGAGATATCACTCGGGGAGGAGCTTGGTCGGGTAAATAGTAACGAGAACCATCTGAGCATACACACACATTCCTTAGACTGAGTAAGCTTAGTCAGATAAGTTAGTTTTGATAAGTCATCCATAGGCTTAGGAGTTTGGTTTACTTCTTTGTGCTTTGTCAGTAATGATTGTTTATTTCCAGACTTACTATACTGTGAACCCTTGTATGAATGATGTGATAGATATGTGTTAAAGGTTGAGTGGGTACGTATACACATGTATACATTGTGTACACGTATCTATATGTATAGACATATCGATACTTACATACGTTAAGCAAATGGATATGCTCATACGCATGTGTCAACATGTATATACGCATACATGCGTTTACACAAGAGTATATATGGTTATACGCATGTATATACGTACACACCCCGCCTAATATCTATGGTGAAAATAATATTTTAATATTATTGTCTAGGAAATTTACATATATATGTATGTATAAATGTATATATCAATAATGTGATTATATTTTATGATATATACATAAATACATAAATAAATGTGTAAATATTTATATATTTATATATTTTATAAAGTATAGAATATATGTATTAATGTTAAGTTAATATATGCATATATATAAATATATATATATATACATTACGATGGTAATGTCGGAAAAATATATATAAATATATTAGTACTTAATAAAATACATATATTATAAAATATATAAATATACATTATTAAATATTTAAAGTGAAAAAATTTATAAATTCCAAAGTGGAAATATTTGTAAATATTTAAGCGAATAAATATTGAACTCCAAAATAATAAAGTTAAAAGACTTAAAGCTTTTAACATATGCAAGTTTATTTGAGAGGATTATTTTAAAAAGGTTAGCCGCTAGTGTTGAGAAAAATAAAGAACCTCATAAAAGTATCGAACCTTTTTGTGAGACAAATATTTGATGAAAACATTTGAAAAATAAACAAAACTCAGCTAAGAGTTTTCACGTGGAAATGAAGAAAGCTTCAACACAACAAAAATGGAGGAAACTTTCAAAACTGGATAATAGGGAAAGCTAAACAAACTTTTTGTTTTGTAACAAGCTGAGACTTGACAAAAATCGCAGCAAAGTGAGTCATTTATTTTTATACGCCTGGCAAAAACATGTTTCCTGTAGGTTGCGATTTCTAAGATTAGAGTTGAAATTTTCTGCAATTGTTGGCTCCATGGAGGTCGATTCACTCCTTTTTGAGGTGACATAGGGTTTAGTTACTTGCCAAGTGAGGTTTGACTGAGTAAATGCGCCTTGTTGTCATTCTACATGCCCAAAATGAAGGAAATAGTTGCAAATACGGGCCTATAAATACTTTCCCAGCCATCCATTGAAAAATATCCTTGTGCAATTTATCTTTTGCGAATTTGAGAGTCATTTTGTCCAATTTCTAAGCTGATGTGTTGTTTGCTATTGTTGCATTTCATCATATTGTTGAGAGTGTGAGAACTAGAAGCTTTTATCAGTTGCAGATAATTGACTGTGCTAAAATACCTTTTAGAATAGTGAAATAACTTCTATTAGAGAAGTGTTATTTAGGAAGAGTGATTTGAAAGAATTATCTACATTGAAAGAGAGATAATTTGCAAAACAGCCATCTTCAATTTGGGAATTCTGGAAGTTGCTGACAGAACAGTGCTGGGAAAGAAGCTTATTATAACAGGCATGTTATCTATTTAGTAATTTTTGATTGAATGTTGTTCTCTTTTATTCTTGAGTTTGTTGTTTGCAATTAGTATGATATATGCAAATAGTTCATAGCAAATCAATATTGTTTTGATGAGCTTTCATAAAGAATAAATACATGAGGAATTTCATTGTATTTGAAGGTCAATTGAATGAGGGAAACCATTTTCATTTAAGGGTAAATTCTTAAAAAAATTAATACATTTTTAATGGAAGAATAAAAGAAGGATTTAAGGATAAAAGGGTTGTAAAAAGGGAAACAAATGTTTAAGAAGCTTAAAGGTAACTTTATTTAATTTGCAATATTCAATGAAGGGTTTTTATGTGCATTTAATTGAGTTTGCAATTTTGTATGATCTTTGTATATGGAGAATACGTAGAGTAATTAATATCTACTAGGAACGAAATGATGTCAAAACCAAGTATGACCTTTAGCTTATGTTAATAGGTTAACTCTGACAAGCTTCACTCCTAGGATAAAGATTTCTAAAATAAGGAGTTAGGATATAAGACGCTTGTTGATTGGCTCATTTCTCAGTAGACTGTTTGAGGTAGGAAGTATGGGGTAAACTGAACCTATTGAAGGACACAACCTACGCATAGAGTAAGATAGCCTTAAGTCAAATCGGCCCTAAGTAGTGTTTATGATAGATGACCTTCATTCAAAGTACTGAATGAGAATACTTTGGCCAAAGTAGTGAAAGGTACGACATCCACTTAGATGTGAGATAGTTGAGACTACACTGTCAGTTCATTGTGATCCGAGTACTAGTTCGAGATTGTGAAATAGCAAGGTTCCAGTTGTGTAGGACACATCACTATGCTCAGTTGGTAATCATTAAAGGATACCCTACCAATCTCTTCTTTGAAGGGAGGGCCATCTATCTAATGATAGGTGTGCGGGGGACCGCATTATAAGTCTGTGGTTGGCGGAAAAGTGTCTTAGTGATGTTTCTCCTCCACAGCAAGCGGTCAATGTACCAAGATTTGAAAGGGAAGATCCTGGACCGTCTTACTTCTATTTGTGCAAAAGTTGTTTAAGTTGTGTATGTACTCTTATGCTTTCGTACTTTGTTATTCATTTTGAAATGGTAAAAGTTATCTTGTTGTGAAAAGGATTAAATTGTGTATATATGATGTATTTCAATTTGAAAAGAAAAGAAAAATTTTATTACAATGTTATTTACTCGTTTACTTTTGTTAAAAGTTATAAAAATTAAGGAATTTTAATTTACGCAAGGGATAGGTCGTTACAATAGACCAATTAACTACATATTAGTATAATAAAATATATGTTCATAATCATAAATATTCAATTAAAAATTCAATGTGTATCAGGCAAAACTATAGATCCTACCATATACATAATGTGATGTGTAAGAAGTTATAAATATGATCTATCATTTCTTACAAGTATTAAATCTTCCCCTAAAATATATTCAAGTAATGAGTTTATATTACCATATTTCTTCTCCTAATTAAGTTCTAAGTGAGTATAATAACTATTATTATGTTAACATACACCAAGAATTCCTTTTTGATATAAATTTAACTAATAATTAATTTGACTAATTTTTAATTGTCTTTGATAACTTAAGCTATATTTCTTGAAACCTACTTTTGCAATATAGAATCCATTAATACTAATTTCTTTGAAAATTTCTTAAAATTTCTTTGAAATATAAACTTAATCATTTTTTATTTATTTTTATAGTTAAATAGTTGCTATATGGGGCAGCACCCTATATTACTTCTGAGAAAGAGATTACATATTGATGTATCATTGGAGATGAACTCCACAGTCCAGACCAAACCCCAGATGCTTCTACTAAAATCCTAACTTAATTACCTTCTACCCAAAATTTCTAGGGCAAATTGCAAAAGGCCTGGAATGTTTACAATTTCTAGAAAAACCCATACTGCCTCAAGACGAAACTGACACCAAAAGGACTTAATATGATCCATAGGAAATAACAATGGGGCTAACTCGTTAACCCTTACTAGAATGATGACAAAATTTACAAACAAAAACTTGAGTGAGCAAACCTACATACAACAGACCCGCTAGCCTTATTCATCACTATCTTCTTCCGAGTCGAGCCTTTTCTGCTAGGCTTTGAAATCAGCAATCACGTGGCATTCCAGGCCACATTTGGCATGTGCTAGGCTCTTGTCCTTTTTCTTAGGGTCCCTCTCATCATTTTGACGCCATTCTTCCCCCATCCCTAGCTCCCATTCCTCATCATCGCCAACCACAATCTCATTCACCAACTCCTCATCTTCCACATAGCGTAGGGCCCAGCTGTGTGGTATGTTGGAGACCATCTTTGCCGCCTGAAGCAGAAAGAAAATGCTACATTCGCATACGTCCTAGAGATTCTCAAATATTTTAGGCTCTATGGTTTTGATCAACGGGTATTTCATCACCTCCCGACCATGCATGTGGATCATGTAGTAGTTTTGTAGCATGGGTATCAGCTTATTTTCATCAACATTGTTGAGAGCCGCATCGATGTCTGCCAACCACGCATGGTCAAAGACCATCTGCGTGAGATTTTTGGCACCCTCCTTCGATACCTCCATATGCAATAGGACTACCAGAAACATGGCAGGTATCTCTAACTTGGACCTCGCCCTGTGGTAGGCACACAAAAATTCAGGACCCAGAACCCTCTTTATGGCCTAGAGGATTATCGGGTGCGGTGAGGAGAGCAACCCCTATAGGCATTTATCTATGATCTCCCCTTTAAAGTCATGTTGTTGTTTATCTATGTTGAGTGATAACAGGGTCTCCATTTTAAGCTTCTTTGTGAACTACTTACACCTGTTAGCAATAGAAGGCACATACAATCCACCTGTCGCTCTGGATTTTATAAACATTAGCAAATTTCTTTGAGATGCTTTGTTTAGGTTGTTAATAAAATTATTCTAGGCTTTAATTCCAAATCCTGATGAACCATTATTGCAAAGCATGTCCTTTGGCCACCAACTTGTTGTGGATGAGTACTTTTAGTGGGTGACGAACCTAAACCAGCTCATCCCTACCAATGTGGCCTTAGAAAATGTCCTTCCCCACACTCCGCACGTATTTGAACCTGCTCACTTCATTTCCATTTTTCTGGTGAGGAATGGCTTATTTCCCCATTTCTCGGTAAACCTGTGATGGAACCCACCTAGTCATCGTTCACAACCTTCCTTGCCACATGGGATCCACATGTACACATGACAATACACCCAGCATATTGCTCACTCACCACATTGTTAGGACTAATTCTGATTCTTTGATTCCTCTGCACCCATGTAGAAAAGGTCCCGGAACGTTGCTGACCATTGTGCACTTCAAAAAAAAATGGTTTTATCGGAGTCCCCTCATTAAGTCCCTTGGCTTATTCTTCATTTGTTTTTTTCTACAGCTTCTTTAGCCAAGTTGTCTACTCTTTGATTCCCTTCTCTGTAAATGTGTTTTACCTTATATTCCTCAAACCTACCCAGAAGTTGTTATTATCTAGAGCCAATGATTTAATTTCCAATTAGGGGAATTTTTCTGTCTTATCGAGTTGATAGTGATGAGGGAGTCTCCTTCTAGTAGCAATCTCTTTGCTTTTATGGCTATTCCCATCTGAATTCCCATTAGATCTGCTTGGAATTTCACTTCATTGTTTGTGCAGATTCCTAATGGATTGGATTTCTCTGCTATTGTATCCCCCTTCTCATTTCTAGCCACACATCCAGCACCTCCAGGGCCTGGATTGCCTCGAGATGCCCCATCAAAGTTGATCTTGATCCATCGATTTTCTAGAGGTTCCCATCTGACTTCCTTTCTCTTCTATTGACATGTACTTTGTCTCAAACCTATTATTTTAGGTATGATAAGTCCCTTGAAAGCTTGTTTCATTTGGTCATCCCAATTTGAGTAGGTTCCTTGCTTCCCTGTATTTGATTTGACTGTTGCATTCACTATTTCAATAATCATTCCTTCTATTTTTTTGCACAGTCTTTCTAGTGTCATTTCCTTATTTTGGAAGATCCTTTTGTTGTGTTCATTCCAGATTTCCCATATGATTATTGACAGGGCAATGGGCCATATACTATCAAAAACTACCTTTCTTCTTGGATGAGGCCACATATTGAACCATGTCAATAAGCAATTTGGCAAGGGGCTATGCCAACTGAGTTTCCTCATGAAGTGCTTGCAACAATGCTCTGAGTATGGGCAGTTGAGTAGCAGGTGGTCTGTATCTTTGTTATCATTCTTGCACAAAATGCATCTCCCGGGGCCTTGTATTCCATAGGTGGATAATCTATCCTCTGTTAGGATCCTTTTTTGAATTTCCAACCAAGAAAACACCCCTGCTTTAGGTAGACAGTTTCTTCCCCACAACAATTTGCTTGGCCAATTTTCTCTTACCTTTGCTTGTTTTGTTATCCTGTAACCAAGCTTGACTGCATATGCTCCTGTCAAGGAGCCACACCACCTAATGATGTCTTCTTGGTTAGAAGAAAAAAATTTCCTTTCCTTTAAGATTGCAGCAAGGGATTCTTTCTGGTTGTGTGGGGCTTCTAGATTTTGCAAGGAGTTCCATTCCCATTCTTGCACACCCTCCCTCTCTATTATCTTTCCATAATTGCATACCTTCTCTCCCCAAGTTCTTGTGGTTTCTTCTCTAATTAGATCCAGATTGGGTAGTGTTTCCAAAGCTTTTTTGTCATTCCATGAATCCTTCTAGAAAGATGTTGATTTACATTTCTCAATTCTCAAGTCACATGCTTTGTGATTATGTCCCTGCACTTGAGCAAATTGTTCCAGATGGTTGATCCTCTAGGAGGGTTCTCAACTGTGAGAATTCGAATTGGAGAGTCTGAATCCAAATATTTTCTTCTTAGAATCTTGACCCAGCGTTGCTCTCCTTTTGCATACATTTCCCAGACCAATTTTGCACCTACTGTCATCTTCATCAGTCTCAATTGCTTGATGCCTGCTCCTTTGGCCTCTTTGGGAGTGCAGACTTTTTTCCATGCCACTAGGGGAAATTTTTGTTGATCTCTTGTGCCACTCCAAAATAAATTTTTGAATATTTGGTTGAGTTTCTCCTCAATTGTTGATGGAATTTTTAGGCATGCCATTGAGTAAATTGGTATTGTTGAAAGCACTGCCTTCACCATCAATAATCTTCCTGCTAAAGAAAGCCATTTCCCCTTCCATGCCCCCATCTTATTCTTGCAGTTGTTTACTAACCCTTCCCAATAGCATTTTTTTTTTATGCCAACAAATAGTGGGGTGCCCAAGAATCTCCCTGGGAAATTTTCCACTCTCAGGCCAAAGATTCTTGCTAGATCTCTTTGAAGGCTCATTTGTGTATTGAGAAAGAAGACATTTGATTTGTGCCAATTTATACTTTGACCTGATGCCTGGTAATATTCATCCAGAAAGGTTTTTATGGTTCTTGCTTCTCTCCTACTTGCCATTCCAAACAAAGTTGTATCATCAGCAAACTGTTGATGTGTTGTATTCTCAACACCATTAGCTACTTGCACTCCTTTCCATTTTCCTGCTTGTCTTAGAGTTTTTATTCCCCTTCCCATTAATTTTTCCATGATGATGAATGGGAAGGGGGAAAGGGGATCTCCCTGCCTAAACTTAATAAATTATTACTAAGTAATTCTAATACTAATTATTCCATAGCATTTTAACTATTTCCATATACTCTTGAAAACAAATTAATCTCACTCTAGTTACTTACTTTTGTAATATTGATTTAATAAATTATATTCACTTTTGGATATTAAATTAATTCTAATACTTGAGAAATATCTACTAACTAGCTTTGCAATATAAGTCAAATTAATATAATTAATAAATCTAAGTATTTTGATTTGCCTTTAATACTAATTCTAGTTACTTGGTGAATTTTCCCTTTTGAAAATAATTTAACCTAATTCTAATTACGTAGTGACAACTTACCTTGGACAATGATTTAATCAAATTCTAAGTGATTATTTACTAATTACCCTTTTAGTTAATTTTGAACATAAATTAATACTAATTAACTTGAAAATCATTTTTGAAATATAAATTTAATTGAACCACTTCTTTGAAAATATTTACTACTAACTACTATGAAACAAATTTAACTAAATAAATCAATTCTAATTACCTTGTAAATATAAATTTAATATATTAATAGCAATTACCTTCTAAATTCTAAACTAACACTTGAAAAAAAAAATTAAACTAACACTTTTTATTTTGATCACTAATTTACTTTACAAAATTACTAAATTAAAGCATTATAGGACTACAACAATACTAACAACAAAAAGAATAACAACCACTTGTTCAATGGGATAAGTTGAGTACACCCACTTTTACAGTGTGAAAGTTAATAAAATAATGAAATATAAACATGCTCTTCCACTTATTTAGTGGTGAGTGTCAAAACCACTTGTTCAGTGGGGTAAGATGAGTACATCCACTTTTGTAGTGGGAAAGCTAATACATTAATGAAATATAAACATACTCTTCCACTTGTTTAGTGGTGAGTGTCAAAACCATTTGTTCAGTGGGGTAAGTTGAGTACATCCACTTTTGTAGTGAGAAAGCTAATAAAATAATGAAATATAAACATGTTCTTCCACTTGTTCAATGGTCAGTACCAAAACCACTTGTTTAGTGGGGTAAGTTGAGTACATCCACTTTTGTCGTGGGAAAGTTAATAAAATAGTGAAATATAAACATGTTCTTCCACTTGTTCAGTGGTGAGTGTCAAAACCACTTATTTAGTGGGGTAAGTAAATGAAACCAAAAGCACTTAATAATAATTAAATTAAGACAATACTAATTATTGAAAATGAATACTAAATTGGGGCGAGGAGCCTAGCTTGATTGGCTAAAGCATCCTGTTATAGGAAAGAGGTCATGAAGTCTAGTCTCCCTCCCCTCCTCGTGGTATCAGAGGGCATGCCACGTGCCACACCAGCATCATTGGTCACATGGAAAAAAGAACTTACTAATAATTAAATTAAAACAATACTAATTATTGAAAATGAATACTAAATTGGGGCGAGGAGCCTAGCTTGATTGGCTAAAGCATCCTGTTATAGGCAAGAGGTCACGAAGGCTAGTCTCCCTTTCGTCCTTGTGGTATCGGAGGGTGTGCCGCATGCCACACCAGCGTCATTGGTCACATGGAAAAAAGTTTACTGGGCACACTACAATTCATACTAATTTAAATTAATACTAATTTTGCAAAAATAAGAAAATTAACACAATATCAAAACTTAAATTAAATTAGCACTAATTTAATCACCAAATATTATTAATTAGAATTATTCTCTCATTTATTTTAAAATAATTGCATGTAACAATTAAGACTAAGTTAGAAAAATAAATTTTAACTAATATCAATCAAGATTAGTCTCTTTTTTAAAGTACTATTTCTTTTACAACTTGACTAATAATAATTAGCAATTTTGAAGATAATATAAAACAAATAATAATTAAAATAATTCTTAAAAATGATTGCATGCATCAATTAAATTTAAAAAATTAATAAGAAAAAAAAAGGTTTTAAATGAAAATATGAATTTTCAAATTAAATAATTGTCTATTAAATAATTTAATCATTTTATAAAATAATACTTCATTATAATAATAAAATAGATTAAATTAAGCAAGTTATCGCAATGGATGCCAACGGTCAACTGGAAGCATTGGCGAAAGGTAGGGTTTCCGCAACTCTGTCTTTGGGGAAATTGAATCAGGGCAGATTGAGTGGCTTGAGGATCAGTGGAGGGAGCAATGAAAAGCCCTTTAGCCAGGGAAATGGACTGGTTGATACCGGAATCTCCTTAAACCAGAACGGTGATGTCTGTAGGCTACAGGGCGACGTTCGAACGTCGGGTAAGGACTAGAGGAACGGGGATGCAGACACCCAGTTGGCTAGCGGTGCAGGTTCAGCAAAAGACTCGTAGACTTAAGGAAATGAAAGGGAAAAAATAAGGCCCTCTTAGGCATCAAAATAATCTTACAAAGCAGCGATAGGTAGGGGAGGAGAAGCGTTTCATTCCTCACCTAAATCTATCACTATGGAACTAGATGACGAGTTGGATCAACAAGCTTCTTTCAATGAAGAAGTCTTTTCTGGGCTAGGGCTGATCAGGAGATTCAAGGGTTTTTGGCCCAGCCTGAATGATCTACATCAGTGGATTTCCAGCCACTAGATGCCTGTTCTGGAGGGATATGTTCAAATCTATCCCATGGAAAAAGGCTTTTTTATTGTTGTTTTCGAAAAGGAGCAAGATAGAAATAGGATTTTATGTGAGTACCTTTGGGACTGGGAAGATAAACATGCTTTAATGTTAAAATCATGGTGTGGTGCACCCAACTTTTCACCCAACAACTGAAAATTTTGAGAGGGCTCCTCTTTGGGTAAGGCTTCCTAACTTCCCTCTGCATCTTTGGTTTGATTCATGCTTGGAATTTGTAGGGAACTCCCTAGGAACCTTTTTAATGATGGATGAGGGCTCTTCAAATCTGTTGCATTCAAATTATGCCTGTATTTTGGTAGAAATAGATGTAACTAAGGTGCCTCCAGAGGAAATCTGGATAAAAACTTCAAAGGGATGTTGGGTGCAACCTCTGGATTATGAAGGGGTACCCTTTAGGTGCAAAGTCTGCTACAGAACTGGGCATGTGGCTACCCAATGTGTTAAAAAGAGAACAAACAAATCGGCCTCTTGGTGGAAGGATGTGGCTCTTTGTCACTACATAGTGGAGAAACAGGTGGAGAAACAAGACAGCTCGTAGTTGAAAGGCAGCGATGAGGATGGACGGATTCTTGAGTCACTGATTCAAGATGGGAAGTTACCGTTGAATCAAGTTAGAGGGGAGGAACAACAATAGCCAAATGTGGCCTCAGCACAGGAAGGGAGCCTCGTAGGCAACAATGAAGTTGTTGGTGTGAATGGAAATGAAAAAGAGCTGAGCTCCAAAAATGGGATCGCTACACCAGATGGTCAAGAGAAGAAAGGTGTGGTAAGGCCATAAGAGAAATATGTTGGTAAACGGAAGGCGGATGTTCAAAGCCAGCAAGCAATCAGCAAGGGGATTGAGGCCTGGAATAGTCGGTGCGCTAATTCATTGGATTGGCAGAAGGAGGCTTCAAGAGTGGAGGACAGTTGGCAAACAGTCAAAGGGAAGAAAGTTAAGAAGGAAGAGAAGAAAGCCTTTGAAATGGTCCTCTGATTGCAGACTAAAAGAAGACCAAATAATGTTTCAAACGCTTAACCTATTAATAGGTTCTGTAGGGGTTGTTGGCTTAAAGCATGTGTGTCCGATGTTGGGAAGCTCCATTGGTAATCTTGAAATTGTTTGATGCAAATATTAGGGGATAGAATTAATGGTATTTTTAGGAATTACTGGAGCTTGGAAGGGTTCTTAACTGACGTAATGAGAATAGCCTTGTATTTTGTTATTTTTATCAATAAAATTAACTCTGTTACCGACCGAAAAAAAAAAAAGATTAAATTTTAAAATCATTTTATAATTTAAATTTATTATTAAATAATAAGCTTTATTTAAATCACATTTTAAATATTCAATACTTAAATATATTTTATTTGAAAATATTAATATATATTATAAATATATAAAACAAATTATATATACTATTTTAATTTATTTATAAATTTATAAAATATATATTTAAAATTTTAAATATTTATATTTATTTGATTTAATATTATATTATATATAATATATAATTTACTTTATTTAACTATAAATCTAAAAAAAAAAATCTTAAAGCCTTCTTAAGGAAGGCTATGGCTTCCTTAAGGAAGTTGTAGCTCCTTTTAGGAGGCTTGTGACCTGATTTACATAGGCCATGACCTTTAATAAGTTGTGACCTGTGTAAACAGGTCGCAACCTTATTATTATTTTTATTATATATTTTTTTTAATTTATATAAAGTTTTAAATAAATGTTAATATATTATTATTATATATTAAATTTTAATACATAAATGATTTTATTTTTTTGATCGATAAGAAAGTTTAGCTTATATTGATATAACAAATTTACATATTTCTGCATGAGTAGTATGATCCAGATTGAAACCCTCATTACAAACATCAAAAACTAATCTGCAGACCAATAGCTAGAAACCCAAAGAAGCTACACTAGAGAACCCACATTCTAGTTTACAGATTGACCAAAATTTTGAAACCAAGACCAGTCGCTAAAACATATTAGACTACTTAGAGAGAGACAAAGCACCAGAACCCTAAACCAGACAAAACCAAAGACAGAAACCCAGAAAACACCATAGCCATTTACCAAACATTTTGCTGTGCAAACACACGGAAATCATGTTTCCAAGTCAAATCCGCCAAAGACATCAAATGAAACTCCTTCTTCAAGAAAGAAACACTAGCATTCGCCAACCGTTTGTGCTCCATTAACTCAAACCCAGAAACATCCACCAGGAACGGGTAGTAATTAACCAAGGCATCTGGATCCTCGAGCAAATGCAAGTCGTGAAGGTGCGGAATTCCTTTCCCTAAGTGCGCGACAGCTAGAGCACGATCCAAGCCAACCAGCATATCCTTTCTAAATAGCTTCCACATGATTATCTTGGCCTCCCCCTTAGATACTCCAACATCCAGAAGACCTGCCAACACCCTTGAGGAAATATCCAAGTCGAGCCTGTATCCCTCGGCGTTCTCCATAAACTATTTCCCTACAATGCAGGAGATGGCCGCGAGTACCAGGAAATTTGGATGCTTGATGAGGCATTGAAGGCGAAGTGATGTGATCTTCCCTTCAAAGGCAATCTGCCTCTTAGAGCCCTTCAGAGTGACCGGCATTTCCAAACCCCGCATTTCCAACTCTTTACCAGACACCAGCAAAATAAACCTACTCATTTTCCAACCACACCAATGAGAAAATCCAGCATTGTATGCAAATAAATGAACTTTCCTGCGTACAACACCAGCATGTCCTTCCCACGAACATATCGGCCTTTGAAAGCCCACACAATCTGTGAACGTCGACGGATAATCATGTATAAAACACGTTCTAGGATCTTCCTTCGAGCCACGAGAAATACTAAAAATACTGATGTAGTCTATATTTTCCACCACACACGTGAAGAGACAGATGTTACTCAGTAAGGAAAGTGTTCTCAATTCCTGAAATCTCGGCCACCTCACCCATTGGGGGTGAGGTGGCACCCGCCCGTCTGCCCACAATGATTACTCAGTCACTAAATTTTCCCATATCACTTCTTTAATTGAAAACCCGTCAGCACCCAAGTTGGATAGAGAGTCAACCTCCTGATTGCCTTCCCTAAATATATGAAAGATTTCAAAGTTTTTGAACTGATCCAGTTGTTTTAATACTGGTCCTAGAAAAGCATCGAGTCGCCAGTTTTGAAATTTTCCTGAGCACAAAGAATTTATTATAATCAAAGAGTCCCCCTCTATGCAAATATTTTTGAATTTTAACTCCAAACACCAAGCTAAACCTAATGCAACAGCCTACAATTCTACCCAATTGTTAGTACCAAATTGAAGTGGGGAAGCGAGTCTACCAACCATCTTTCCCAGCTAGTTCCTGATGATACACCCAGCCCCGGACTGCCCCGAGTTACCTCTGGCCACACCATCAAAGTTCAACTTATACCACCCTAATTCAGGAGGACACTAGTTAACATTCTTCCTTTCCCATTCTGCCACCTTTCCACCTGTGCCAATTGCAGAGGGAATGACCAGACTGGACCACTGCTTCAACACTTTTGCATCCCAACTGGAGAAGAGGGAGATTGATTTTGAATTTTGATAGATTCTTGATTTCATCAACTCAGTCAGACAAGCTTCTAATTTATTCAAAAAGGATGATAATGCTAGTACGATGTCCTTAAAGATCCGATGGTTTCTTTCCTTCCAAACCTCCCATAGCAACATTGAAGGGCTCGACCTCCAAAACCCAGCCAGCGTCGATCCAGTTCCAATTCTTGGCCAACCATTTAACCAGTCTTTCAAGTTCCCTAGAGAAAAAGTTGAAAGACAAAGCTTCAAACAAAGCCATTCCTAGCAATGTCTAGTAAATGGATAGTTCAGAAACAGATGATCATTTGACTCTTCCGTTGCTTTGCAAAGCACACATCTAGAAGGGTCGTTATAGCCAAATTTCTTTAACCTTTCTAGTGTTAGGACTCTACCTTGGATGGCTTCCCATGCAAAAATTCCAGCCTTTTGAAGGCAAAATTTGTTCCAACACAGATCACTAGAGATGTCCACCTTAGAATCCAACTGCTTGGTGAGTAAGCCATACCCTTCCTTGGCCCAGTATGAACCGGAAGTAGATCTGCACCAGCAGAGCACATCCTTGCCACCTCTTAAACTGAAAGAGTGTTGTTTAGTGATTTCCTTGAAAGCATTGATTTATGCTTCGCTTAATCCTAATTCAGAAGGGTCTTTCCAATGCCATGCCAAAATTCCATTTGAATTCTCAATTACCAAATAATCTCTGACATTATTACCCCAAATTCGTTTTGAGGTTTCTTTCACATTATTAAGAGAAGCAACTTCTGCCAACTTGCTATAGCCACCCCAAGAATCTTCCAAAAATAATGCCTGACCACCATCTCCTAAATCCCATGAAATAAAGTCCACAATTAGCTTCCGACAATTACAAATGAAGTTCCAAACCCGAGATCCTTTAGAAAGAGATCGGGAAGTGAAGAAGCTTAATGGGTTATTCTATAGATATTTTGTGGTTAGAATTTTAACCCATTTTTTATCCTGTTGTTCATAAATTTGCCAGGAAAGCTTTCCTCCTAAAGCTTTATTTTGGAGAGAGAGTTTTTTAATGCCTACCCCACCCGCTTCTCTAGAACTACACACCTTTTCCCAGCTTATTAAAGGGATCTTTTTTTTATCCGAAGTTCCTTGCCAAAAGAATTGCCTTAGCTTTTGGCTGCATTTGTCGTTTATGCTCCCAGGAAGGGGAAGGCATGACATCATATAGATTGGTAGGGCTGCCAAAACTAATTTTATTAAAGTTAACCTACTAGCCCAAGAAAGCCATCTTCCCTTCCATGAGGGTAATCTCTGGTTAATCTTGGTTAACAGAGGGTCCCATAATTTCCCCGAATTCTATCCCATGGCTAAGGGCAGACCCAAATATTTGCATGGCATCTTCCCTTTTTTGAACTTGAGAACTTGCAAAATCTATTTTTCCAAAGAAGGATTAGTAAAAAAGAAAAAAAACTTCAGATTTTTCAAAACTCACCCCTTGACCAGAAGCCTTTGAATAGTTAGTGAGAATTTTTTTTAAGGATCTAGCTTCTGAGACTTCTGCTCTCCCCAATAGCAAGTTGTCATCAGCGAACTGTTGGTGGGTTACAGGTGGCATATTACTTGTGATTTGGACTCCTTTTAGCTTATTGTCCAGATTTTCCTAAGCAAATGCATTGCCCAGTGATTCTGCCATTAAGATAAACAAAAAAGGGGATAAGGGGTCCCCCTGCTGTAACCCCCTAGAAGCTTCGAAGAAACTATTCAGAGAGCCATTGATCAAAATTGAATACCTTGGACAAGCAATCCAACCAAAGATCCAATTAAGCCAAGGAGTGGAGAAACCAAAAGCTTCCAAAATTTTGAATAAGAACCTCCAATTAACTTTGTCATAAGCTTTCCTGATATCCAACTTGAGAATCATGGAAGGGACCCGAGTATTTTGAATTGAGTGAATGGCTTCCTTAGCAATGACAACCCCATCAAAAATTGAATGCCCTGGGACAAAGCCCGTTTTTTCTTCTGAAATCAAGTCAGGTAGCAACACCTTGAGCCTCTTTGCTATTGCCTTAGCCAAAATTTTGTAAGTTGTATTGCACAGCGAGATAGGTCTGAAGTCTTCAAGTTTGTCTGGTTTCTCCTTCTTAGGAATAAGGGCAATGAAGATATTGTTGGTTTCTCTTAGAGCACATCCTGATGATCTTGAATCTTTGACTGTTGCCACCACATCAGCACCCACAATTTTCCAACAATATTGAAAGAAGGTTGCAGGAAAGCAATCGGGACCTGGAGATTTATCTGGATGTAGCTGAAATAGAGCAGTCCTTATTTCAAGTTCCGAAAAAGGTTTAATAAGAAACCAGTTTTGTTCCTTTAATACTAGTTTGGGAATATGTTGCACAAACTCATTTTGTTTTTAAAGATTAGAGCCCTCCCAGTCATTCAGGAGACTCTGAAAGAAATGAACTGTGGCGTCAGCAATATGACCGGGTTGATCAATCCAACTTCCATCATCCAATTTTAGACAAGAAATTTTGTTTCCACCACGTCTGATTTTTGTGGAATTATGAAAGAATTTAGTATTTTTGTCCCCTTCGTTCAACCATAATTCTCGTGATTTTTGTCTCCAAAACACCTCCTCTTTTGTTAAAATATCATTCCAGCTTTTTAAAAGATCCTTTTCCTGGAGATATAAATCATTATCCATGCCTCTCTGAATCACAACCTCATTCACAGCTGAAAGTTCTTCTTCCATGCGCTTTTTTTCTTCAAATATGTTCTTAAAACTAGATTTGTTCCACTCTTTCAACCTTTGCTTTATATGTTTTAGCTTGGAGGACAATGAGAACATTTTTGTCCCAACTACATCAATTTCATTCCACCATTACTCGATAAGTGATAGAAAATTTGGATCCTTTAGCCACATCTTTTCGAATTTGAAAGGACACCTTGGAGGACGCTCATCATCAACAATATCCAGAGAAACTGTAAAATGATCTGAGCTAGGGCACGGAAGAATTTTACAATCCAAAGAGAAAGAAAAGGATGCAAGATTACCTTTGAGAAGATATCGATCAAGTTTCTCCGCAATAGAAAAAAAACCCATACCTCCTATTTTTCCAAGTATATGAACCATTCATCAAGGGGAGATCAACAAGGTGATTTCTATTCACAAATTCTTCAAAGTCTATTTTTGATTGGAGCTTCCTAGACACCCCCCCTTTTGTCACTTGAGTGCAAAATTGCATTGAAATCCCCACCGATTATGTAGTGATCAGACGTCCAATTATTACAAAATTGCTCAATTTCATGCCAAACCAATCATTTTGCAACACAAGACGTCGGGCCATAAACATTAATCAAAACAAAATGTAAATTGGAAACCAAACTCTTGACTGAACAAGAAATCCATCTATTACCCCCAGCTAATTTCTCTAATGTTACCAAGTTAGGGCACCAAAGAGTAATCAGGCCCCCATAAGCACCATCTGCCCCAGCCTCTAACCAATTTCAAGAACCCATCCTTTTACCGAACGCCAGCACCCCTTCTTTGTCGAGCTTTGTTTCTTGGAGCATACAAACTTCTGCTTGTGAAGCAATAATTTGGTTCTTCACAAGGTGTCTCTTGTTAGGAGCATTTAAGCCCCTAACATCCCAAGTGAATATTTTCATTGTTCTTCAGGAAGGGTAGTCCCCTTCCCTACTTTCAATAAGTCCACAATCTTCTTCTGTCTGGCGGCTTCTCCATCAATCTTTAACTTTACCACATTTGGAACTTTGCCTCTTCTTTTGTGATCTCCATAGTCTGGAGAAGCATATCATTATCAAATTGACAAATGCCCAATCCTTCTTGTGCAACCCTTGTCGGGGATCCTACATCCACATTTCCATCTAAAGCATCATCCATTATCCCTATGTCTTCTAGCCAACCTTCCTCTTCTGTGGAAAAAGATCTCCCAGATTTTCCTTAGCTTCCTGTGCTAGCTCTGCAATTTCTTTGCTAACCTCAATTAATGAGTTCAAGTTTTCCTTTCTTAAATTGTTATCAATGATGTTTAATGCATCATTGACCTTCTCATTCAGGGCTTTGTTAATGTCCTCTGCTTGTCCCATGGTTTGTGATTCTTTCTGAAATTTTGGCTCTACATTTTCAGAATTAGAGTGCTCTGAAGCATCAATAGGCGTCTCCTCTTTATCTTTGTAGTCTTCTAGAACCTCAAAGGCTTGCTTGCAAGGTTGCTCGTTTATCCTTGGAGGTGGCTGATCCCAATCCCTCCATCCCATAATTCCAACCCAATTACTGAAAGGTCTAGGTTCAAAGACCAAGGGTGACCTAAGAACACCCCATTCTGTGTGAATCTCCATCTCTTTCCACCTAGGGCTATTTGGTGAAATCTCCACATAGATTCGCACATAGGTGCTAATACCATCTTCATTCGTCCATTCTTTCACACAGACATACTTTCCCAATTTATCACCAATTTCTGCCAGAATGTTTTTATGCCAAAATTCATAAGCTAGCTTTGGGATTTTATACCAGTCTTGAATATATGTGATATGATGCTTAAGCGGATCAAAACCAATCTCCCATTTGCACATATAGAAACCAAAACCATCCATTAGCTAAATGCCATCCATAATCTCAGAGCGGATTGCTCCAGAAGGGCAGATGACCTTGAAAAAACCATTTGCCATATATTTAAAAAACATCTTCGTACCCCACCTGCCTTGCCACCATCGAATCAGGGAGTCCCAATTCAGATTAGATCCAAACCATTTCATAATAATTCCTGACTCTTCCAGCCTCTTAATTGAGGGGCCTAACCAATTAGAATTCATGAAAAAGGTTTTGCAATTCATTTGACCAAACTCCACCTCCTCGCAGGAGTTTTGATCTTTCCTTCTGCCCTTCCAATTTGGAAATTTTGAATTTGAATTGCACTCCCGCTGATTTTCTTCAACCATTCCCCCATTCCTTCGGTAGCCATTTTTCCTTCGCCGCCTAGACTTAATTGCACTAGGAAGACGCATACCGTCTTTACAATTTTCCCCCCGAATTTCAACCTGCTTCCAATGCTGCAGATCCTTCGCATTCCGACCATGTGTCGGACCACCTTCCTCTGACAAAGCCTTCCCCAACCCAGGATCACCCGAGAACTTTCTCGAAGAAAATGAGCCTGCCTCCATTTCTCTATTCTTCACCCTTTGCCTGTCACCCTCCTGCGAATTTTCGCTCCTTGCGCTCTACTCCATTTATGCACAAAGGTTAAATTATATTACATAAATGAATATTAATTCATATAAATTTATCAGAGATAATTTTTCAAATATTTCATCAAAAAAATGATTTTAAGAGAAAGATTAAAAGAATTAAAAAATTAATTTAGGTAGTTTTCAAAAGAAAATACAGATAGATTGAAGTAATTAGAGAGGAGAATCACATAAGAAACAATGCAAACAATCACTTACGATTCTGAATTGAAACCCCCTTTTTCAATATGTTTGTTGTCATCTTCTTCTTTCCTCCATGCTTCTTCTTCTTTCTGAAATAAAATTATTCCAAGAAAATTAAAACTTTGTATGTAATTTCAATACCCTCTTTGATAGCGAAAAATCTCCTTTTAAAAAATTATTGAGAGAAAGAAACCCCCAATGTGCAATTAAAATTGTAACTCTCATGCAAATATATAACTTTCACTATTTTTGGTTTTATTCTCTTCATTTTATTTTATAAAAATTAATATATTATCCCTCAAAATCCTCCACTAACGAATAAATTATAATAAAAACATGCAACTCCTCATTTGTTGCTATTTTTTTGTCATAAATAAGTTAATTATATTATTGTGTAACTCCCTTTCTTTTTGCATGTAACTCTCCACAAAATAAAATGTCAAATATCATCACTTTCGTTTACTCCATAACATATTTTAGAGTAATAATTTCATATTATTATTTTTTATTTCTTTGGTTTCTCTAATTACTTACTCACATTTTGGAATGTTTGATAGGACCCTGTCCCTTGTGTAACATTGGTTCTACGGTTCCATAGGTTTATTTGGTAGGTTTTGCATGCAAACTTTTTCATTGAACCCACATGTAACGCCCCGTCGTGTGAACCCCAAAGGACAACAAAATACTGCACTAATTTTTATTTTTTTTAAAGCGAAACATTGCGTAAGATAAAAATTTGTACATTCATTACATGAAAAGCAATTATACATTTGCAAAGTCATCTACATCCTCTAGGGTACATAGAACGGTCATTATGAACCCTAAACTCTTGTCAAAACGAAAGAGAATAAAACCAAGAGTACATTATGATATCATACAATCATCCATAATTAAAAGAGAGGAAAACGATACATCATTTAATTACAATTCAATTTATAGTTTCATGCTACAATCATGGAACATATTTCCATGGATATAACACATCAAAGATACAATAGTACATTACATTATGCTTCCCTTATATCAACGGGAAGAGTACACCAAGTACAAGGATAATACATTAATGGAGAATAAGGTACAGAGTGAGGAATAATCTTCCACAATGTAAAGCTCGGGAAACTCTGCATCCGCTTTCGCATCATGAACACGACCTGGGAACCCAATGGGGTGCATAGCACGTTCCACCTGACCATGTGGACCTGAAGGCCCACCCCCCTGTGCTAGGAATTGATAGGAAAGACCCACGACCAAGACAGACAAGTAGAATGATCACAAGACCAAACCACAAGATCAACCAAAACATATCATACAACACTCTCAACGACCACTTACAAGGTGACTGGTCCCAGAGGTATACAAAGGAAAAGCAAGGGATTTTATGACACCCAAATTCATTTACTCTCAACTGGAGGGTATGTAAATACTTGGGTTCCCAACCATCTCAAAATATGACTACAGAAAAGTCAATTGCAAAAAGTCTCCTCTATCAAAAATTAACACAAAGGAAGACTCACATCATGGAACCACACAAAAAAAAAACTATAAAATGACAAGTGAGGAGTGTAGCACCCCTCTAGTTTACTATGTTGTTAGACAGTGTGTTTATTTTGATAGACTCAGATATTTGTTATTATTTTATGATCACTAGCTTTGGAGCGATGATGTTATATTTTGATGTGATGATGCACTATGCAAATGTTTATGTTTTATGTTATGCTTTTGATTAGCATAGTTGTTGATATTGATATATGCTCATCTACTGATTAATGATGCTTTACTTTCGTTAGTCTTGATGTGACTGTATTGGTGAAGGGGACGGGATTACATCACTCGCATGCGAGCGCCCTTTGATTCCGTGATTTCTCTTCACGGTGTGACTGTTATGTTTTATCCATGTACGGCATTCGTCTTGATTACAGGATTGCAGGTATAGGGCATCGTCTCCACCTGGCTTCACAGGTTTGAGCGTGTCCATATCCCAACGGTATTATTGATTGGGAGATAGTAACAGGGTTCCCTTGTCAAACCACAACCCTGTCATAGTGTTTCGTCAGTTTGTGTCTGGTTTGTTGTTGGGTCATGTCATTTTTGATGTTTTGATAATTTATTATCGGTGGAAATTATATGTGGAAATTAATGTTTAAGTGGTTTTAACATTAATTTATGTATATTAAATTAAATTGTTATTTAATTTAATTAATTTAACTTTATTCAATTGGTAAGGTAATTTAATCTATTGATTAAATTTATCTTATTAAATGGATAAATTAATTAATTAAACTAAAATTGTTGATTAAATAAATTAAATAATTAAATCTTAGTAAATGGATAAATTAATTAATTAAATTAAAGTTATTGATTAAATAAATTAAATAATTAAAGTTGTATTTTTAAAGTGCATAGAATTAAATGATTTAAATTTATTTGAAATGAAATTTTGTTTTAAATTATTTAAAAAGCAAAATATCTTGAAAATGCATAAGGGGGAAATAACTATGGTGGTTGAGGGGATATTTTTGGAAATTTGACTAAAGTTGAGGAAAAATGAATGGGAGATATTTTATTTTTTTCAAAAATTTGTGGTTAAAAAGGGAGGAAGGTTTTCTCTGTATTTGATATATTTTTGGATTTGGAAGTGGATATTTTGGAAGAAATTCTAGAAAATTGGATTTTGCAGGGAAGCTCAACTCTAGTTCTCATCTTCTTCAAGCTTCAAAAACAAGTTCCTTTAATTGCTTTATCTGTTTTAGAAGCTTTGAATTTTTTTGAAAGGATGTTTTAAAGCTTGCTGTGAATTTTTGAAAATCTTGTCTGTAAACAAAATTGAAAACCTTTATTGAAAATTATGGAAAAATTTAGATCCTTGTAGAGAAACAAACTCTTACAATAGAAGAATTGAAAGAGGAACAAAAGAAATTAGAAAACCTCTGTGTTTGGATTTGGAATTTTCCATTAGAATCTAGAAATTGAAATTAAGAATTTGTGCTTGAAAATGATTTTGTTGTAGTTATTTATGTAGAAAATTTGTCCAGTTTGACTGTAAAATGGAAATTTTTATGTATATATATATATATATATTCTAATATAATATATATATATATACACACATATATTTTATATATAAAATTTTATGCTGTTATGCTGGGAAATTTTCTATTAAAAAAATTATATTAAAAATTTTGCCAAAAAAAAAATGTTGTTCTAGCAAATTCGAAACAGGGGAAATCATTTAATTTTGAATTAAAAAAAAAAATAATGTTAAATTTTTGGAGGGGGGTTGCCCCCACAGCCACCCCCCATGGGGAGGCCACTGTGGAGGCAGTGCCACTACCTTCACAGGCAGTTGCACTGCCCACCACAGCTGTCCCCATAGGGGGAGGCTACTATTAAGCGTTGAAGCCCAATGGACACTATGTTTCCCTCCAATTGTTGATTCTTCAGCTTCTCCAATACATCTTTATATTTGTTGTTGTATCATTTGTATTTGGGTTGTTGTTGCTAATAAAATATTCCTCTGCTCTTAGTGTGGACGTAGCCATTAATGGTGAACCACGATAAAATATCAATGTCATCTCTTGTCTATTATGTTCTTTTTCTTTATACTTTGTTTTTGCATCATCGTCTGCACTCTGTTTAACTTTTCAATTGGTATCAGAGTTGTACGGTGACGGTATAGCTGATTGGGAAATTGGTGATGAATTTCCTAAATTATGGAGGAAGTGAAGATAGAGAAATTCTCAGGTCATAATTTTGGTTTGTGGAAGGTGCAAATGGAGTCATTGCTGATAAAGCAAGACCTCTCACTCGCGCTTGATGGGAAAGCGAAGAATCCAAGTTCAATGACAGATGAAGAGTGGGAGAAGGTGGACAGGAAGGCAAAGGCTACAATTTTCCTCTCACTGTCCAGTAATGTATTGTTTAATGTTTCAACAGAAAAAAACTTTGAAGGAATTGTGGGATAAACTTTCTTCGATGTACGAGATGGCTTCAGCGTCTAATAAAGTTTTTTATTATGAAAAGGTTGTATAACCTAAAAATGAAAGAAGGTGGAATTGTGTCCAACCACCTTAATGATTTTAATACGCTGGTTACTCAATTAGTTTCAGTGGGCATCAGCCTGGATGATGAAATTAAAGCAATTTTATTTTGTGTTCGCTACCTAATAGCTGGGAGGGAGTTGTTATGGCTGTGAGTACTTCTGTGGCTGCAAAAAATAAATTGAAGTTTGATGATGTTGCAGCTCCTCTCCTCAGCGAAGATATGCGAAGGAAGAACCAAGAGACCTCTTCAGGCGAAGCCCTTACTACTATTAGTAGAGGAAGACCTCGACATAGAGGTAAAGACAATAATAGGAGAAGATCAAAATCTACAAAAAGATCAAAATCCAGAGGCAGAATTGGTGACTGCTAGTTTTGTGGTAAGCCTGGTCACACTAAAAAAGATTGTTATTCCTATAAGAAGGCACAAGAGAAGGTTAAAGACAGTGAGGTTAATGTTGTTTATGAACACAATGATAGTGTTTTGGTTTTGTCCGTAAGCGAAGTCACTTCAGACTTGTGGGTTTTAGATTCGGGTGCATCTTTCCATGCTACCTCTTGTATGGATGCCTTCTCTAATTATCAAACAGGACAGTTTGGGAATGTTTATTTGGGGGATAACAAATCTTTAGAGATCATTGGTAAAGGGGATGTTCTCTTACAATCCAAGTATGGTACCACATGGCTTTTGCAAGACGTTAGACATGTTCCAAAACTTAAGAAGAATTTGATTTCTATAAGCCAATTTTTTTCACAAGGTTGCAATACTTTTTTCTTTCCAGATTCGTGGAAAGTTACTAAGGGTTCCCTTCAGATTACCAAAGGAGATAGAGTGGGTAGCTTATATGTTTATTAGAATGGTTCTCAAGTGGGAGCTGCTATGGCATTGACGGACAGTGAGACCATACTTTGGCACCAACATCTTGGACACATGAGTAAGAAAGGCCTTGAAGTGTTGGTCAAATGAGATCAATTACCAAGTTTGAAATCAGTGGATTTGGAATTTTGCCAACATTGTCTTTATGGAAAACAAAAGCGGGACAACTTCTTGAAGACAGGACGTGAAAAGCGTACTTCACCTTTGGAGCTTGTCTACTCAAATGTCTTTGGACCGACTGAGGTAACTTCTCTTGGTGGGGCTAACTATTTTGTAACTTTCCTTGATGACTGCACTAGGAAAGTTTGGACTTTTATGATTAATAGGAAATAAAGTTTTTAGCAAATTCAAAAAATTTAAAGCTTTAGTTGAAAATCAAAGTGGGCATAACATCAAATGTTTGCAAACGGATAACGGTGGTGAATTTTGTTCACTAGACTTTGATAATTTTTTTGCTGACAATGGTATTCAAAGGATCAAAATTGTTCCTTTTATGCCTCAAGAAAATGGGGTTGCGGAGAGGTTAAATAGAACAATTTTGGAGAAAGCGCGTTGTATGCTTTCCAATGCTGGATTGGGAAAAGAGTTTTGGGCTGAAGCCTGCAACACAGTAGTTTATTTAATTAATCAAAGCCCATCATCAAGGTTAGATTTTGGTCTTCCAGAGGAGGAGTGGCTTGGAAATCGGATCTCCTATTCACATCTTCGGGTATTCAGATGTGAAGCATTTGCTCTTGTTCCCAAGGAGAAACGGTCCAAATTGGATCCCAAATCTCATAAGTGCATCTTTGTTGGGTATGGCAAAGATCAGTATGGATTTCGGTTGTGGGATCATGTTGCCAATAAGATTATTCGCAGTAAGGATGTGGTTTTTAATGAGCATGTTTTTCCAGCTTTGCAGACACAGGCAGTAGTTACTAAGGAATATGTACCTTTCTCAATTTTTGGAAATGATCATTCAAATGGATCATCTGGCAGTAATTTATAGTCAGGCAGAGTAAGTGGACTAAATTATTCACCCACCTCTATTTTGTCCCCTGCCCCTTCTATGACGTCTTCTCTAGTTTCTCCAACTGATGGAGGTAATTTGTTTGAGCATCCTTCTGAGAGTGAATTCAGTTTCCTGCACAACCCTCTCAGACTCCTCTATTTTCCACACAGGATCCAATTTCTATTTTTCAACCTTCCAAATTGAGTACACAGCCCCCACTTCTCTCAATGCAGGGTCCTTGTCCTAGTGCGTAGACTTCATCTCCTAACGCAAGCTCCACCAAACTTAACGCAGCCTGCTATTGATAATTCGTTGTCTTTGCAATTTCATTCGCTGCCTTTTTTGAATGTTTTGCAGCTTTCACATTTGATGGGGTCTTCATTGTTTTCTTCGCAGCCTCCTTCAACAGTCATACAACCAGTCATCACTTTGTCATCCTCTACCCTAAAGGCACCTCCATTGGTCAATGCGCAGGGGTCACCTTTCAATTCACAATCCCTTTTTCTTCCTACGCTCCCTCCACAGCCTTCTAAAGGAAGCATCGGTGGAATTCCTTTTCATTCGCAGCCTTCAGGAATTGCTACACAGCCACTCTTAAATGCCACACAGTCTTTTTTTCATTCTTCACTGCTTACATTGGTCAATAGGCACCCTTTCAACTCTTCAATTGGTACGCATAACCATGGAAATGTGTATGGGAAGAGCATTGGGGACTTTACCCAAACAACAGGAAATGTGCAAATGTAGGGGCCTATATACCTTGAAGACATACAGAGGCAGAGTCATCAAGAAAATGTTCAGACCAGAGGTGATTTGCAAAATGAAATAAAAAATGTTCAAATTCAATTACAGAGAATGCATTTAGAATATTTTGATATCCAAGAACAAGGTCCTCAGTTACGGAGGTCTACCCGAGAGAGGAGACGTCCTTAAAAAAATTTCGATTATGAGTTATTGTTTTCAAAAGAGGTTGAGCCTGAGCTTTTAATTTTCGATCAACCTGAACTAGCTACTTTCAAAGAAGTTTATCAAGCAAGTGATTCTAATAAATGGCATGACACAATGCTAGATGAAATGTGTTCATTGCAGGCTAATAACACTCGGGATTTAGTGTCGCTTCCTCCTAATCGAAGACCCTTGAAAAATCGTTGGGTGTATAAGTTGAAAGAAGAGGATGCAAGAAAGAAATGTTATCATGCCAAGTTGGTTGTAAAAGGGTATGATCAACATAAAGGCATTGATTTTAATGAGATTTTCTCTCCAGTTGTGAGAATGAACACAATCCGGGCAGTTTTGGGATTGGTTGCAGTTTGGGATCTTGAACTTGACCAGTTGGATGTCAAGACAACTTTTCTACATGGTGATGTTGATGAAGAGTTGTACATGGAGCAACCGGAAGGTTTTCAACAACAAGGACAGGAACATCTTTATTGCAGGCTGAAGCGTAGCTTGTATGGGCTCAAGCAAGCCCCGCGACAGTGGTATATTAAGTTTGATCGCTTCATGATTGAGCACAAGTTTTTCAGGTGTGAATCAGATCCATGTGTTTATTACAAGCAACTTTCTACTGGTGAATTTGTTATTCTCTTGCTCTACGTAGATGACATGTCGGTAGTCGGTACTAGTAAGAGGATTGTTTTTGAGTTGAAGGCGCAATTAGCTACGCGGTTTGCTATGAAAGACTTAGGTGCAGCCAAGAAGATTCTTGGAATGACGATCACAAGAGACAAAAGAAAGAACTCATGTTATCACAAAAGGCATACATTGACAAGGTTGTAGATAGATTTGGTATGGCTGATGCAAAATTTGTTTCTATTCCCCTTACTGCTCATTTTCATTTGTCTTCTGATTTGTGTCCAAAAACACAAGAGGATAAAGATTTTATGGAGAGCATTCCTTATAGATTTGCAGTTGGTAGTATTATGTATGCCATGGTTTCCACTCATTCCGACATTGCTCATGCAGTGGGAGTTGTGAGTAGGTTCATGAGCAATCCCGGAATGTCTCATTGGGATGCAGTCAAATGGATTTTAAGGTATCTTAAAGGTACTGTTGATTATGCTTTGTGTTTTGGTGGGAATAATGTTCAACTGCAAGGTTTCACTGATTTTGATCTTGGCAGAGATTTAGATAAATGAAGGTCTACCACTGGCTATGTTTTCTTGTTTGCTAGTGTAGCCTTTAGTTGGGTCTCGAGGCTACAACATTTTGTTTCTCTTTCATCTGCTAAAGCTGAGTATTTGGCTCTTTCTGAAGGTGCTAGGGAGATGATTTGGTTACAGATGTTGTTTAGTGATTTGAGATGTCAACAACGTGATTATGTTATGTTTTGTGATAGCCGCAGTGCCATTTTTATGGCTCACAACCATTCATCTCATTCGTGTTCCAAACACATTGACCTTCATGCTCATTACATTCATCAAGTGGTTGAAGAGGGCAAGTTAAAAGTTGTAAAAATTGACTCAAAGGTCAATCCGGCAGATATTTTCACCAAAGTTGTTGGCAAAGAGAAGTTTGAATGTGCTAGGACTTCTCTTGGTCTGGTTAAGAAGAAGTAACAGTAGTTTTAGAGCAGGGGAATGGTTGGTGAGTTGCAGCATCTGTTGGACTTCAAGTGGGAGATTTCTTAAGCGCTGAAGCCCAACGGACACTATGTTTCCCTCCAATTGTTGACTCTTCAGCTTCTCCAATACATCTTTATATTTGTTGTTGTATCATTTGTATTTGGGTTGTTGTTGCTAATAAAATATTCCTCTGCTCTTAGTGTGGACGTAGCCATTAATGGTGAACCACGATAAAATATCGGTGTCATCTCTTGTCTATTTTGTTCTTTTTCTTTATACTTTATTTTTGCATCTTCATCTGCACTCTGTTTAACTTTTCAGCTAATAATACAAGGAATATCACAAAAGCTCAACTAGATAAACATCACCCAATGCATGTAGAAGTATACAAGACTCTCAAATGCAAACATATCAGCTAAGGATGACTTACCTATTACCCAAAAACTGAATCAACTCAATCATTCTAATGTGGTGTGTGTATGCTCAGATAGTTTACTTTTACCGGTTACTCGACCAAGATCTTCTCCCGAGTGATACTTCCCCTCCGCCTGGAGGAATGAAACACAGACCTACATCCACTAACACATGCACATGGTAGTCAATTGTTCAAACATATGTAGTATACATAACCATTTCCAAAGTTAGAATAATAATAATTCAATAACCTTCCATTCACATATATGCAATATTTCACCATGAATAACATCAATTGAGATAACATTGAATGAGATAACATTCATATTGATAACAAGGTACAAACATAATTTATTCATCTCTAGAATTCACATTACATTCATATTTACCCTATGTAGTAATAGTAAATAGTAGCTTCACAATTGGGGTGTAACATACTCCCCCTTATGAATCATCGTTCCCGACAACCTTTAGGGATTATTAAAACATAACAACTAACAACACATTATTCAAAATTCTCAAAAGCATCAAGAATATGAGGAAATTTCTACTGAATTTCTGCATAGTCCTCCCAAGTAGCTGAGTCTTTTGTGTATTGGTCCCATTAGACTTTGCACTACAAGACCTCTCTGTTACGTAAGTGTACCTTACGTATTCCTAGCACCTTGACGAGCTCAAGAGTTACTACTCTGGGGTCCCGTACCTATAAAGCAGTCCAATCAATTACATGATTATCCCCTGGTATATACTTTTTATGGTAGGACACATGGAAGATGTTATGCATTCTAGCAAGAACTGGCGGCAAAGCGATTCGATAGGCTACTGGATTCACTTCCTCTAGAATCTCAAAAGGTCCAACGTAATGTGGGGCTAACTTAGAAGACTTTCCAAATTTAATGGAGCTCTTGTGAGGTTTTACTCTCGGCAATACTTTGTCACCTAAGACAAAATTACGAGGCACTCTCTTAGCATCAGCGTAGCTTTTTGCCTATTGTTAACTTTAGCTAACCTTTGCTTAATAATCTTAACTTGCATTTTACCCAAAATTTCTAGCCCAAGACTTACTCGATCCTCAAGTTTATCCCAACTTATAGGAGTTTGACACTTTCAGCCATACAAAGCTTTGAAAGGAGTCATCTTTATCGCAAAATGATAAGAGTTATTATAAGAAAATTCAACTAAGGGTAATTAATCTTCCCACTTATACTGTTAAACCATGCAATACATCCTAATTGGTATTCTAATACTTGGTTTACCCTTTCATTTTTCCCATCCGTTTCTGGATGATATGTTGAGCTAATATTTAACTGAGTCCCTAGTGCTGAAAACAAAGTTTTCCAAAATCTTGAAGTGACTCGTGCATCCCTATCTGAAATAATATTTTTAGGAATTCCATGCAATCTAAACACTTCCTACACAAATTTTCTTGCTATGACAAGTGCTCCATTAGTTAGGTTCCCTAGTATAAAATGTGCTACTTTTGTAAGCTTATCTACTACCACAAGAATGGCATTGTGATTATTCCTTAAAATAGACAATCCTTGCACAAAGTCCATACTTATGATTGCCACTTCCTCTCTAGTATATCGTGTGGGTATAACAAGACTACAGGATGATGATGCTCAGCTTTCACCCTTTGACACTCAAGACACCTAGCCACAAAACTAGTGGCATCTCCTTTCATTTCCTTCCAAAATTATAATGGTTTTACATCAACCATCATTTTTGTCACTCCAGGATGTCCAGAGTACAGTGCTTCGTGTATGTCCTTCCATACCTGATTTCTTAATTCCTTTACATCAAGTACATACATTCTACCCTTATATCTAAGTAATCCCTTAGGTTCAAATTGAAAACCTTCATACCTAGAATCTAGTGGATTATCAGTGAGTGCTTGCTTAACTTGTAAGTAATTCTCATCCTCGCACTTTTGGAGTACTTTCCCTTTGAAATCGGTTTGAATTGCTACTAAGCAAGCAACGTGGCGTCTTCGACTTAATGCGTCAACAACTTGATTTTCATTCCCCTTAATATAATTGATATTAAAATCATAGTCAGCTATTAGCTCTAACCATCTTCTTTGCCTATCATTCAAATTAGGTTGAGTAAAAAGGTACTTTAACCCATTATGGTCAGTTTTCAACTCAAAAGGTTTTCCTAGCAAATAGTGCCTCCACATTTGCAATGTGTGAACCATAACTGCTAATTCTAAATCATGCGATGCATAATTCATCTCATACGGTTTCAGCTTCCTAGATTCATAAGCAATTACTTGCCCATCTTGCATCAGTACACCTCCTAACCCTTCTTCATGTGCATCTGTGATAACCATAAAGTTACCTTCAGGATTTGGTACTTTTAAGATCGGTGTGGTGGTTAGTTTTTCCTTGAGTTTTTCAAAATCCTCTTGACACTTCTCAGTCCATTTAAATCTCTTTCCTTTCTTTTCCAAAGAAGTAATAAGGAAAGTGATCTTAGAAAATTTTGCAACAAACTTCCTATAATACCTTGCTAAACCCATAAAACTTCTTAATTCCAACACATTTTTGGGTATAGGCCATTCAATTACTACTTTGATCTTAGCTGGATCTACAACAATTCCATCTTCCAAAATTACATGACCTAAATAATGTACCGTCTTTTGGAAGAATGTACACTTGGAAATTTTACCATACAACCTATTTTCTCTCAAACGTTGTAGGGCCATTTCTAAATGCTTGCAATGTTCTTCCTCATTTCTAGAATAAATCAAAATATCATCTAGAAAAACTAGTACAAATTTGTCAAGGTAATCTCTAAACACACTATTCATCAAGTTCATGAATGTTGCAGGTGCATTTGTTAATCCAAAAGGTAAAATAGTGAACTCATAGTGACCATATCTGGTTCTAAATGCAGTTTTAAAGATATATTCATCCTTAACCCTCAATTGGTGATATCCAGATCTCAGATCTATTTTAGAGAATATGGCGGCACCCCTCATTTGATCAAAAAGGTCGTCAATGTGGGCAACTGATATTTGTTCTTAATCGTAGCTTTGTTAAGCATACAATAGTCGATGCACAAATGCAAGGTACCATCCTTCTTTTTAACAAAGATTACTGGCGCTCCCCGAGGTGAAACACTTGGTCTTATAAATCCTTTCGACAACAATTCATCCAATTGTGTCTTAAGTTCCCTAAGTTCAGTAGTTGTCATCCTAGAGGGTGCCTTAGAAATAGGTTTTGATCCTAGAACTATGTCAATAGAGAAATCAAATATTCTTTTTGGAGGTAACCCTGGTAACTCATCTAGAAACACATCCAAAAAATTCCTCAATATTGGATACTTCTCCATATCTGATTTTCTAGTTTCATCTATTTCACCATCTTCCAATTCTTGTAAACTCTGGTACTTTGAATCATCTCTTTCCTTCCCAAGTTCTTCAATCTTTATGGTGAAGAGTTTACACCCTTTCTTCTTAGCTATTATAAGTTGCATTGCCATAATTTGTCGAATCCTAACCTCTCTAGGTATCCCTTGGAATTTAACTTGATTTCCAAAATCATCTAGGCATTCTATAGTCTTTGCATGACAACCTACTTTAGCCCTATGTTTCCACAACCAATTCATTCCTAGGATAACATCATATGATCCTAGAGGTGCAACATAAAGGTTTACTTCTGTAGAAAAACTAGGTAGTTCTATCCTAGCTTCGAATAAACATTGATCCACCTTTGCTCTTGTCTAGTTTGCATACTCTACATCCCAAGACATTTCCATGTGTCCCACCTTCCTAGATAATTGTTTAGCTATTCTAGGTGAAATGAAATTCTCAATTGCACCAGTATCAATAAGAACATAAATAAGTAATCCAAACAAAATACCTAGTGTTTCGACTGGAGTTACTTGGTACTCTGCATGTCGATCATCCACAACTGCATGTATCTTTTGCTAAAACATTTCCTATTGGGTGGGTAATGGATTACCATATGGTCGTGATCTAGAAGTTTTATTGGGACATTCACTAGCATAGTGATCCCCTCTGCATATAAAACATCATGTAGTCGGTCCTCTTTTCCCTATGGTTTCTCCAGACTTGTTGATATTTTCATTAGCTTTGTTGGTATTCCCCATGCTAGAATCATTCCTTTTTCGATCTCTCATAATCTCTTTTCCATTATTACAAAATATTTTCCCTTTTTTCCTTGGAACATTTTGCATAGATTCCTCCTTTGGACCTATCTTGTTAGAAACTTCCATATCCTTCTTTTGTTCTTTTCTTTCTTGACGAGTGGAATTAGCTTTAAGCTTTTGTTCCTACTTAATTGCTTTTTAATATACAAGATCCATTATTGTTGGACCATGCATATCCACTTCCCCTCCAATTTGATTGTTAAGTCCCGTTATAAATTTTCTAATGTGGAAACGTTCATCCTTATGATATATGGGAACATAGTGCAGAAGTTGGGTAAACTTCTCCCAATATTCAATTGACTGTCATGTTACCTTGTTTCAAACCCTGGAAATCTAAGAGTTTCTAGTTATAATATAGTTGTGGCAACCATCTCTTACAAAAAATCTCTATGAATTCCCCCCATGTCAACTTCTGTGAGTTGATATTAAATTCTAACTTCTTGTTCATCCACCAGTTAGAGGCTTCTCTTGCTAATTGATATGCACCCCATGCAACTTTAGTAACCTCATCATAGTTTTGAATTTCAAAATACTTTTCCATTTGAACAAGCCACACTTCAACCTCATCACCTCCAGCACTACCATCAAACTTGAGTGGGATTATCTTCTTCATGTCCCTAGAAATTTTGGAAGACACAAGCTTCATATTCCTTTCAATAGATGGTGTGGGTGATTTTTCTTTCTCATGATTATGGGTTTCATTATGCCCATGGGAAGAGATTTCTCCTTTGTGCTCATTAATGGGTACTTCCTTTTCTACCCTATCCTTAACTCTTTCTTGTTCAAGGTTAGCCAACCTTGCCAAGATTTGGTCAAGCGTAGCCTCAACTCCAGTGGTTCCTTGTCCAACCTCCTGACTTCCACCAGGATTAGTTTGTGTCCTCACATATGTCTTCACCATGCTTATGTGATTGGTTTTTACCTGAATGTTTATCCATGTTAGACTAAACTATGTTGTCAATTATCTTATGGGAAAATAAACATTCATATGCACACAAGAATTCCATATAAGATTAAGCACATGCTTCTTTTGATAAACACATAATTTTATTCATTTCATGAGGATTTCAATATCCTTTTGATTACATGGAGTGACTATTCAGATAGTCAAGTGGAGTGTATCCTTCTGATTCACTCTTAGACACATAACTTAAGGGAGTATAACCTACTCACTGAGACAGTTGTTGTTCCCTATCTTTTTGTTCATCTCTTATTTGTTCGTACATATCCCAAAAAGGATAATAACCTTCAAATTTATCTTCTGATACATAATTTCGAGAGGCAATTTCAATATGGTGTTCATCAACAATGTAGTCTACACTTTTCACAAACATTTGTTCATGAGACCATTTCTCACTTGGCGGTGTCTGTGGTACATATCCCTCATACTCTTTACTCAAAGAAATTACTATTACTTCAGCCAGTGGTAGAACTCTAGGATCCCTAAAAACGAATGTCAAAATAACACTTCCTTCTAAAGGAATATCCCTAGAAAGTGGTAATGACTAAGATATTTCTAGTGAGATGGTTGGTAGGTAATTGTACATAGCCTCCATCTTCATCTTCCTCTTCACATCACTGATTCGAGAAAGTGCGTGACTAAAAGTTTTGGTGTCACTCAACCAGACGACATTGTTGTATTTGGTTCCCTCTATGGTTCTAACGATGGCTTCCCTTTCCTTCTTGGTCTTCAGGTAACGCTCATTTCTGATTACTGACTTTTGAGCCGTTAATCTAAGATGCACCATCTTGGCACAAGAATTCACAACATTAGATAATGTTGGATGAAACGAATGATGAGCTCATAGGTTCAAGAGCTAAACCTGTTAGCTTTGATACCACATGTAACGTACTAACCCTTATTTGAAGTAAAAAAATTATAAATTTACACTTTACGAATAAGTAAATCAAGTAACAAACCATTGCAATATTTCTTTTCTTTTCTTTATTGATCAAGATGCATTACATAATACAACATGGATTTCCATTTCATCATAATAAATCATAAGTAAATCATTACAATAATGCATAAATTTACATACATAGCTCAAAGAGCTTTAGAACAAATAGTTATAAGATGGTCCAAGATCCTTCTTTTCAAATCTTGGTCCAGCATCACTCAGGCGCTTTTTCGCCAACCACGGACTCTTAATGCGGTCCCTTGCGCATCTATCATTTGATAGATGGACCTTCCCTTCGACGAAGAGATTAGTAGAGTAACCGATAACAACAACCAACTGAGCATAGTGTTGTGTCCTACATAAGTAGAACTTGTAATCCCCAATCTCGAACTAGCATGTAATACTGGATGACAGTGAACTAACAATGTAGTCTCAATAGTCACACAATCCATAGTGGAGTCTGAGACATTACATTACTTTGGCCAAAGTGTTACATTTAGTATTCCTATTGAGAATCATCTATCATATACACTACTCAGGGCCGATTTGACTTAAGGCTATCTTAAACTACACATAGGTTTTGTCCTTCAATGGATATTTTGTCACCCCAGATTAACCTGTCACCATTTTAATCTACTTGGAATGAATCTATTAACAAGTTAGTACACAAGCTCCCTCCATACAGGATTAACTATCCTAGGAATAATACAAGCTTTCCTAGTTAAATCAATAACTTTAGCTGGGTGAACCTTAAGTGCCTCTTGTATTCAATCATGTCTAGTATATAATTTCTATGATATACACCAAACTCCTATTATGGATTACTTACAAGCACAACATAAAAATAGCATAAAAGCTTCAATTTTCTTTTCAAATACACTCTCAAATACTTCTATTGCACATACTAAAAAAGACATTTCAAACAAACATAGAAAACATAACATTTCTAAGTAAATAACAAAGAAGAAGAGATCCTCGTGCCTATTATCGCTTATCCAAATTAATGACAGCAATGCAACCCTCTCTAATAGTAATTTACTTGATAATCAACTTCTCAAGAATATCTTAATAACTCTACCTCACAAGTTGATAGCTTACTCCTCTCAAACAGCAATGATTCCTCTCAACACAATAGAATTCTCAATATTACTTACTTAGAATATAAAGCAAGTTTGGCTGGGAATAACACAAAAAATAATGAATTGCAAAAGATATGAAATCTCTTAGGAAATAATTGTGTCCTTTCTAATGAAATGGCTCAGCTATTTATAGAGCAATAAAGCAACCTAATGGCCTACACTTTAGGCATGTAAAATGACAACAAGCTTCATGCAAAGCAACTCAACAATAAGGTGGCAATCAAATAAGCTCAGACTCAATAAAACCTCCTACAGATCGACTTGTTTCCTTGACAGCAATCCAAAGACTGATTCAAAATGCACATGGAGAATTCAAATTATATTCCAGCAAAGACATCTACATAAAATCATTTCAATAGGTGGCGCCAAAGCCTCTAATCCTTTATCAATTTGGCATTGTTTCTTGTGAAGAGAATCAATCAATATTAAATTTGTAACACATAGCACTCATCGACTGAATTTAAGGGATGAGTCAATTTAAATATTTAAAGACGTTGGACAAAGTCAACATTGCTTTTTATCATAGCATCGACCAAGTCTAAGCTAGCAGTTAAAATGCATTCATATGTTTTCACATACGTGACATGGTGAGTGGAACTTGGCTTTACTTCACAGTCGTAAGCATTTCCAAATCAACTTCCATTCTAATAGTCATTGATAACTATTATCGGCCTCTATTGCCATGATTACTAACGTCTAAAAATAGCCTTATAAATTGATTTCTATTGAATAAGAGATAGTCGAATTCTAATAACACATATAATATGATAAATATTTATTATTATTATATATATAATATATATTATATACATATATATATATATATTTAAATACCTCAATATATTTATATGTATATATATAATCATTTAATATATATTTACATATAATATATATATAGATATATATGTCGTAAGCTAATAGTGTAAGCATACATTCGATATATATATATATACACATAAAAGTACAACCAGTATTGTATATAATAAACACATTATATTGTATATATCTAGATTGTCTCATCAACCTTGATAAAGAGCAATTATTGGGAAAACTGATTACAGAAGGATCCAAGTTACCACCTAACTTTGATAAGTCTAAGATTAATAAGCTCATCCAACACGATCCTAGATGACACGCCTTAGCCTTGAAGGTGGAACAATAGTTCTATGATTGTGGAGCAATAATTTTGGGACCCAACAATGTGAAATAGAATAAATTCACCTTGGGGTTTGGAGATTTTTGGAGTCAAAATGGAAAAGTGAAAAGTTTGTAAAACACTTGTTCATTTTACTCTCTCTACTCTCATCTATTGTGTGAGATCTTTGTTTATAAATAGATTATTTATAGATTTCTTGAGGATTATTGATATGATTTCGTATGGAATGAAAATCTATGATTGAATCTTAAAAGTTTTTGAAAATATCAATGCTTATGTGGTACTCAAGAAATATTATCTCCTTTGCACTTGAGGATTACTTGGTAAAAGTATTATCTTCTTTAAATAATAAGTACATGCTTAATTTGATATTGTTTTAGGAATACTCACACTAGATGGTTCCATATGGATTTCATCTCATAGGTTTTGATTAGAACACAAATCTATAGATTGACTTGTTGAGTGTGTAGACACTTAAATAGTCTTGATCGGTATTACACATCTGAATCTAATTTCTAACATTGCTCTTCCTAAATCACTTATGCTCTAAACATTTAATTAAATAATCTTTATTGTTTAGTTAAATTCATCAATTTCTATTATTAATCAAATAATTAAATTTATCAGGTTAATTCATCCTCTTCTCACTAATTTTCATCTCATTTAATTAAATAAATCAAACTATTTAATTGAAACCCCTATTTCCTCTCATTTGATTAAATAAATCTAATTATTTAAAACAAATGTCATAAATTACCCAACTTGCCTAAATTAATTCTGAATTAGTTAACCTTAAGCTACCTCCTAATCCTCATTATCCAATCCTCTAGCTTTTAACTTCACCTGGGTCAAATAAACCCATAGTTTATTAACCAAGTTGCACATGAAATTCATTTCTTTTAATTACCAATTAGCCTATTTTCACTCACAAAGGCATATTCTCTGAGAATATTCCCTCAACTACCCATTTATTAACTTTCTCTCCAAAGGCTTTAAAAGCCTCTTACAAATGTCTTTAATGCCTCTTACAAAGGCATTCAATTCCTCTTACATGCCATCTTGTCTCTTACAAGGGCATTAACCTCTCTTACATCCTCACCAACATTCCCTTACACTCTCAACCATACTCATTCAATTCTCTTACATTCTCTTACATTCTCACCTACATGTCTTAACTCATCACTTCTTTCAAAATGTGCTCACACATATCCCCATGGCTTTCATTAGCCTTATCATAAGTGTCACAAAGCTATTGGTCCTAATTTTAGTCCCACATTGCCCAAATTCACCCATTCTTCAACCCTTCTTTCTTATAAATAGAGGCTTTCTCTATTGAATATGGATCCACCTCTTCATGCAAAGTCATTATACTAATTTTCATCTATCAATCATCCAATTGTTGTCATTATCTTTGAAGAAAATTGGCATTTATTACATCCATTTGGGATCCACAATCTTAAGCATTGTTACTCTACTCAATTGTCATTCATCAACTACATGCTTTTCATATCATTTTAGCTTGAATCTACTCTCATCTTGCATCAAAATCATCATTGTTCATCAAATATCTTGAAGCTTATCACAAGGGATTGAGAAAGGGCCACTTTCCACATCAAAGTGACAACAATCCCCCTATGGGATGGAGGTTTGATCTACTTAGATAGGTTTACATGCTTTCATTTGCTTATCCTTTATGTTGTTGTTTCATGTTTTCATCTCTTAGTATGATCAAGAATTTCATAGGGAATGTTTGTTTGTGCTTGCTAATGTGACTAACCTTGTTTGTTTTTTCTATGTTTAGCTAGGTGCAGATTATCATTCACAGATTGTTTTCTATTTTATATGTTTTTATTTTTGAAAAATACAAAACAACACTAGAACTTTGATGATTTTTTACTAAAAATTGTATGTGATATGAAAAGTGTTATATCCTCCTCGATAAATCAAAAGGATACTCTTTCTTTTTGATAATTTTATCTTTTGAAAATTAAAGAGATCTAAAGGATTCATCAATGGTGATTTGGATTTTTGCATGATTCTTTAAATTGTAAAAATGTGGAAATTGAATTTTGGAACATGTAATACCTTCTTATTTTGTGGGAGAAAATGTATCCTTATGGAAATATAATTTTGTATCTTTTAGATATAATTGTCATGGTTTTCAACCTCATTTTTTTTGTGTTGTGGTATTTTTGATCATTTTTGTGTTAGGATGAGCTCTAGAGATAGGAGTAGAGTGAGCCCCTATTTTCCATTCATAATTGGTATGATTCCATGTGAAGAGTAGAAGGGGAAACATCTATGAAGATAAAATTTACCGGGAATCAAACAATAGAACAAAATTAATAAAGAGATGTTACTTCTAGTATCAAATGCCTTGAGAGGGTTTGTGAATGATAATAGAGGGATATGTTGTCAATCTAGTTAAGATTATTTTATTTTATCACTGAGAATACCATTCAAGATGGAGGTACATCTCTCAAATTCTATGTAGATTTAAAAACCATCACAATGACACTCAACATCCTACATCTGGTAGTCCTCTCTTATTGATTACCGAGTCATTGATAATTGATGTGTCTATGTGATTTTTTTCACATGAGGATTTATGGATTTCCATATTCATCACATATTGTTGGTGATTCTTATCCTTCCTTCACTTGATTATGGGTTCTCTCACCATTCTTATTGCATGTTATGAGTGGATGTCATTGTTCTCTTCACATGACTATTGGTAATTGTACAATAAAAAATTGTATACCTTACAATTTTAACACTACAAATTATCCTTATTTTAGTGTCCACTCCCATAGCATGTTTTATAGATCATTTTATCTTGTCCTTAACCTTTTCCTTCATCAAATTACCAAATTTTTACATCATATTCCAATTATTCTTGCTAACCTGAAGCAACTATCCAAAATTTGAGCATTTTCTCTAGGACTCTAGTACCCATGAGTTTTGAAAATTTAAGTTATTGATTTCTTGCCTAGCTACTTGTTGTAATACCTATCTATCCAAAATATCATTATGCATTTGAATGTGACCCTTCAACTTCCCCATGAACCTTTTGAAAATATAAAATTTTGAATCTCAACTCTCTAAAACTCTATCTCTTGGTTGTACCTTGCTAATCAAATTTCTACCATTGAACCTTCTTGAGGCTACATGATGTCAAATTATCATTAATAACTCCAAGTTCTAGGTCCCTTCTTCTTTATTATGTTGGTAATATGTTCCAATAAGTTTTTATTCTTGTTTGAATAAAGTTGTAACTATTTCTTTATCATATTTGCTTCTACATTTCTCTTGAAAAATCTCTTGGTGATATTTGTCTTTTTTTTTATCAATTTAGCACACACACTAGGGTATTTCTCCCCATATACATGGATTAATTCTTATATGTTTATTTACTTTCATTATTTTTATTATTAGTCCTAGATGCCCATACATTAAGTGTATACATTCCAATATCCATTTTCTATTTGATTGCATGTGGAATTAAAAAAGGATAAATAGGGACTTGACCATTCTTGGCAAGCTCTCAAGTGATCCCAAACATTTTTCTTGACCTAGCTATAGGTACTCGAGCATTAAAACTCATGAAGGTTTGATAATATTCCTTCCTTTACTTTTTTATTTCAACATTTCATTTCATTTGGCTAGATTAGATTGCTTTTTAGTGTTTTAGTGTATTCTATTATTTTCTTTGTTTGATTAAAGAAAGTTGGTTTTGAATGGGTCATAAACCTTACAAAACAAAACTACAACATTAAAATACTAACAAAATAATAAAACTACAGCAAAGCCAATGCATGAACTAAACCTAAAGGGGTCTGGTAACCCTACTCAAACAACAAACACAAGAAACAAAATAACAAATAGTAGGAAAGAAGAAAAATCCCACTAGAACCCAAAGGAATTAGAAAGGACTAGTTCATTAGAATTTTTGTAGGGCTTCAACTATGGCCAACTCCTCACACATAAAATAGACCTCCTTGACACTTATATCATCCTTCCCCTTTTTTCCTTTACTTGTATTACTCCTAGTTGGGTATCTAGGAACTTTTGGCCTTTTTGAAACTTCCACCTTCACATTCCTTGTTATATATTACAAAATTTCCTCCTAAAATATCATAATTTCAATGCTATAATTGATAGAGGCTTTGCTTGTAGCCATCACCTTTTTTATTTTGTCCTTAATATTTTTATATCTTCTTCCAACTTCAGAATATTAATATTTTATTTTTCATTCTCTTCTTTTAGGAGGTTTATTTCTTGCATATCTTCTCAATGTTTCATGGTCAATTCCCCTCATTCTTCTAGTATAATAGCCTTCCCCTCATATTCTATCCAATAATATCCATTATCACCTTTATTTATTGTTGTTGTTGTTGTTGTTGTTATCTTTGTCTTCTAGTGTGCACAAAATTTAGAATCTAAAAGAACACCTTAGTTTTGTCTTTTGGGGATGACAATGTCTAAACAAGACACCAACACATGCTTAAGATGATAGCATGTGACTAGGATGATAATGAATTATGATATCATATGGACTAGTGGACTACTTATCTTGTTTACCAAGTGCTTTTTGAATTCCTATTCCTTTCTATGACTTTAGTTTTTTAGTTTTATCTGTCTGATTTTAGCAAATTGCATTTTTACAACCCAACTCATTTAATGTAATATAAGTTAAGATAACATAGCATTGATTTTTATTTTATAACAATAGAATCATTTTAATTGCATTTTATTGACAATTATCACCATTCTCTTATGTGTCATTAGTGGTTTATGCAATACCCTTGCATGCCATTATTTTATTATATTTGTAATGTGCATGTTGAATGTGGCATAAAATCATTAGTCTTGTATCATGCCCACATTGTTTTGTGTGAGTTTTTATAATTAATTGATTTATCATTTCTTTAAAAAGAGGGGTTGGAATTAGGGTCCCACATGGTTGAGGGGTGTTGATCATTTTGGGGCCAGTTGGATCAACAAATGTTTTGGAGAGTATACAAAGGCCACTTGATAATTTTAATGGTCTAGACCTTCATTGATACATTGTTGAGAGACATTTAATTAAGGACTTTTATCACTCCATTCAATTCAATTTGTATAAGGTCTATTATTGAACTTTGTAAAATATAATCTATCCATATTGGGGATGGACATATTGCAATTTGAAATAGAATCATATGATGTGCTAAGTTTCAATTCTTAAATGTATACATGTGGTTTGCTTTAAAGATTGAAATGATTTAATGAATTTATGTTATGTTATTAACAATATTATGATTGTTGCCAATAGTGGCATAGTGTGATGGTTAAGTTGTGGTATTATTTTTCTTGCCATCAACGTTCAAACGTCATTGGGGTGTTATTGTAGAATGTTTATATTGGAGATGATGTCCCATGTTTGTGACCTTATCGATTCATAGCTCCGAGTCAAAAGTGTTTACCTCTTTAAAAAAAATGATGTTATGATTGAGATTAGAATCATTAGTATATGTTATGCATTTGACTTTATAGTGGGAGTTAAAACCATTTGTGTATGTTATTATTATATGGAAGGAATATTCGTAGTTGTGTAATATCCTTGATAAAATCTAATACAAATATTAATTAAAACCCTCTGTTGATATATAATTTAAGTGATATGATTTGATACCATTGTAATATCCTAAGCCAAATTTAGGGTAAATAATTTTAGCAAATTTAAAAATTTAAATTGAGGCCATAAAAACTTTAAATTTATATCAATGTTTAATAGAAACATTAACAACTCAAAGATGTGTAAAACTAGACCTTATAAAGCCCTGTATCACATTAATGTTTACACAACAACCTTCTTAGCTCAATGTTTATTATTGATTTAATTATTTTCCCCTATTCTAACAAAACCTAAATCTACGAGTAGGGTTCACCATTCAAGACAAAATTTATCTTTAAATGATCTTGCAAGCCCTATATTTATCATGATTTACACATTAATACTAATAACCAAACATAAATATTTTAGATATATATATATAATTTATTTAAATCTAACATAAAAGGAAGGAGGTGTGGGAGATTTTAGAGAAGGGTGGTTTAACTCCGTATATGGAAAGACTGCATGGTAACAGTCCCCAGGTCACCGTTTTGGTTGTTGAAGGGTGGAACAAGAGAACCCTAAATTTGGGTGGTAGGGAAATTGTGGTTGATGAAGAATTTATAACCCAAATTACAGGCTTGGCTATTCAGGGTATGAAGGTGTTCAGAGACAAAAAATAATCACAGGCTACGATGTCTATTTTCTTTAAAGGGAATGAGGCTGCTGATTTGAAGCCGACGAAGAGCGGTGGGTATCAGAGGAGCTCATTGAAAGTGTTGTGGCGTGATGTTGTTGAATAAATTATGAGGTATATAACCTTGGGAGGTAGGTATACGGCGATTAACACTTACCATTTCTTTTTGCTTAACATTTTCGGCATAAGAAATGGGTGTCCTTTCCCTACTATTTGTTGATGTTGCTTGACTCAGGGATTAAAGATCATAGGAAAAACCCAAAAAACCTTGTCTTGCATGCGGGGTTAATTCTCCTAATCTATGAACATGTCAAAGCTCATGAGGTGCAAAAAACTCTGGTGTCTCCGAAGGAAAATACTGCTAAACCCAGGGAGGGTTATGAGACGGACTCGGGAGAGGAAAGGGTTAGTAAGAAGCCTAAGAAGAGGAGGCTTATTTTGAACAAAGATTCTGAGTCTGATAGGGATGACGATGTTGATTATGTCCCAGATTTGTATGCCACTTTTGATGAGGGCCCCAGTTCCCTAGTTCTGGGTAAGACTGGTAAAAGGAAGTCAGATGATAAGGTGAGATATACAACATGAAGTGATGAGGTGGTGGCAAATGTTCTTTTTAAGGGGGGTAAGGACAAAAAAGAACTTTATGGGGAAGCTTCATCTCCTCCTCCAATGACTATATATGTGCAAGAGCCTACGGAGGGAGCCAAAAAGGAAAGGTGTTGTCTGTTGGCTTACTCCTGGAGAAGGGTTTCCCTCTCTCCCTGGTTGGCGGTATCTATGGTGAGGCTTCATCGGTTGCTAACATGGGGTTGCAGAAGCAAGAAAAGGAAAGAGTTGTGGATGGTGGTCATGTTGTGGGATCTAGTAAAGCGGATGCGGATAGGATAATGAAAAGGAAGGTTGTTGCGGAGGAAATTTCCTGCTCCATTCGAAAGATGAAGACTCTTATCCCTGCTGGTAAAGGTAAGGAAATTTCTGCTAAAAAGGTTCATGTTAGTTCTTTTGATGAGGACGTTGTTGTGGGGAAATGCATTGAGAACTTTGACTGGGAGGAATTGTCTGATGTGTTGGACTCAGCTCGTGATAGTGTCAATGTGTTGTTTAAACTTTTTAAGTGGTTCTTCCATGAGATTAATAGGACCAATGTTAGAATTAGATGTGTTGCTAGTAAGGCTGAGGACCCTTCTGTCCAAAGCCAAATTGATAATCTCATGGATTCTCTTAATACTGTGGCTAATACTGTGGCAGAGGAAACTGTTAATCTGAAACATAATTTGGAAGGTAGAATGTTATCCCTTGAGGATAAATTTGATAAGATGTGGAATGTTGTGATGAAGGGTGGAGATGCCTCTAAGGTCTTGGCTATCTCAAACTCTGCCAAGGTGATCTCCCATGTGACTGTTGCGAAAAAGAGAAAGGAGAATTTGTTTGCTGATGATATTGTTGTTGGGGGTAAGCTGATGGATGTGGAGTGTGTTGCTAAGAAAGGTGTTGTGAAAGGTAGTGTTTTGAGTGGTGAGGTAAAAACTGGTGGGCTAGGGCCTCGGGTATTGAGGTGTCTGATACTGTGGATAATATGCAGAAGTTGGCTACTAGTGAAATGGAAGTTGTGGAGACTCTGAACAATTTGTAGTGCTGCTAGTTGGTTTCCTTCTTTTTGGTTGTTTTTTGGCTATTGGCTGGATGTCGTTGAGTTGATTGTTGCTTTATGTTGTTATTTTCTTTTATCAACTGCTTTTTGATGTAAAGGGTTTCGGAACCCTTCAAAACCCATTTTTTACCTCCAATCAAAACCATATCACAAACACAATTTATGTATTAACATGAATTACCCATGTTACAAATTGGGCCTATGAAGATACAAAATGGGTTCCAAATTATTCTTACATTGATGAGATTATAATACATTATAAATGATATTAGGTCATCGACCACAACAATTGTATTAACATGAAATACCCATGTTACAAATTGGGCCTATGAATATACAAAATAGGTTGCAAATTATTTCTTATATTTATGTGATTATAACACATTTTAAATGTTATTAGGGCATTGACTGCAACAATTATAAATACAACAATATACACCAATAATGGAAATAACAACTGCACAATCACAACTTCAAGCTAGAAATATAATGTTGGAACCCACAACAACTATGATGTTGTTCCAACTCATTATAACTAAGATTCACCACTATGAAAGCTCAAATATGACCTTTGGGTGAGATCACTCGTTTGGCCTATAGGGTTTTAATCCTTTGAAATGTGAGATATTCATGTTTTTTATCCTTTTACCTTCAAAATATCTATGGGTCTTCATCCTTAAATTCAAGCATTTGAACACAAGTGATTAGAATAATTTTTAGTTAGGGTTTCTAATAGTTTTCATAATCATCTTTTGTTTTGAGCTTGAATCCTCAATACACATATAAAAAGAATGTCAAAACCTACATTAAACTCTAATATCTCTTGACTAGTTCACAATAGAGAGCACACATACCTACCGATGTTTTTCGTCAAATTGTATCCAAATCCCACATCCACATACACAAAAAGGTACTAGGAAGGTATGGAGGAAGACACTTGAAACCTACAATGACTCCCAACATTAATGACATGAATTTTGTAACCACAAACCCTAACTACCACAATAATGGTGCCTAGGGTAGAATACTTAGCTCATGTGAAATACATGTGGATCCATGCCCTCCAAGTAAATAATGTTATTAGTGATATAGTACCATAGTTGGAGTCGCATATTGAGAATAAGTATTACGATGCACTAACATGTTAGATGGTAGGCGGATCAATAATGAGAAACAATAAGAGTGGTCAAAGTTGATGTTTCAAGGATCCGTGCAACTCATACCACAACTTAAGGATCAAGGTTTGAAAGGGAGGCATTTCGGCGAGAGGAAGTCAAATTGTTTGGCAAAGGTTTATGAAGGAGTAGGGTTTGATGGAGAGGTCTAATAGGGTGTAAAATTACGATAACTTGATAGGAGAGGGGAATGAATGCATGAAATGGTCATGAGGGATGACTAAATGGGGAATTTTGAAACCCTAACATAAGTATAAAGGAAATTGGACTTGGGAGGAAAGTCATTTTGAGAAGGGAAACTCCACAAATTCAATGACTTACACTAACTTAGGAAATTCCTTCATAATAGTAATTTTTGGGGATCTTAAGAAAATGCATGAGGTATGAAATGAAAGAAATTATACATAAATTTGGAACAAGGGGAAAGTTAGTGATAGGAAATGGGCATTTGGACCACAACATAAATTATGGAAAGAGGGGACATGACAAATTGCTTATGAATAATAGATTTTGGGCTCAAAGTGAAATATGGAATTTATGGCTTACAAACATGGTTAATTGGGCCTTAAGGACATATGAATTTTTGTATGGTTAATTGGGCCTTAAGTATGTATGAATTTTTGTATTTAATCCATTTTTAAACAACACTTGGATCAAGGTACGTATGGCTTGTTTTGTGTTAGCTTGCTATAGGCTTGTAATGGCCAAGACCTACACTTGTATTGTGTCTTGTGGCCTTGTTTCTTGCTTTAAAAGGTTGAAATATAGTGGTTGAATGCAATCATTTCAATATGATTGTATTAGATCCATTTATTAGGGTTGGTGTTAATTTTAGAGCCTCTAAGACCACGTAATGCAAGTATAGGACTACGCACTATCTAAAATTGCTAGTCTTGAGAGTAATGATTTGCACTAGAAAAAAGGGTCATATGAGGATATCTTGGGTGATTCCCAAATATCCTATATGTTTTTCATTAGCAAGAGGAAAATTTGGATCCAAGAGGGGTGATTTGAATTGGTAACAATGGCAATCCTTAGATAGTGGGTAGTTCCTAAATTTTTTAGAAAAAAATTCTAAATAAAAGTTGCTCCCTACTGTCTTACTTATCTACCCACCATCTTGGTTTGGATATGTTTGAGTTGTATTTAAATTTATTCACTCTTTTATGTTGAATTTTATGCCTCAATGTGAAAATGACTAGTTGATTGTTTAACTATGGGAGGTCTTGGATCTCTTGGTTATCCTACCTTGTGAGTGGGTAATCATTGGGTTGGATGTTATTTTTGCATCCTTGTGGATGTTGGATGTTTATTATTTGTATTGATATATGTGATGATGTGATAATATCATTCTAATCCTTCAATTTATGAGAGAAAGGGATCATGGCCAGTTCTTGATCATTGTCAATAGAGGCTAATCATAGTGAAGTTGTCATGTGGCAAGGTTAAGATTTATGCTTGTGTCATCATTTTTGGTGCGTAAGATTCATATATTTTGAGTGTTGTTGTGTCGTGTCATGGAATTTATAGTACATATGAATGCATTGTGGCATGTTAGTGTCCCATTTATATTACAAAAAAAATTCATTCATTTTTTAAATATTTGATGTCTTGAGTGAATTCTTGGGGCATTATAGATTATGTCATTTTATTTCAATATTTGTATGGTAAAATTAAAGACCAATTTTATGGTGATGAGTTAAAAATTCTATTGCTTGAGTGACTAATTTTTATTATTGTGAATAATGTATATTCTAGTAGCTTGCCCTATTTTAGAGATATATGCACATATATAAATAATATATAGTTGAAAATTTTAGCATCTAATATATTGAATAATGGGTGTCCATATTAATCATCTTATCCCTCCATGATCAAAAGATAAAATATTTTTTAAAGGCTAACGACATGAAGAAAAATATTAACCAAGTTGTTTCTAATTTAAAATTTTCCTTCATTTAGACCAAATACACCTTGGAAATTCACCAAGCTTTAAGAATCCATGGATGGTGTTCTTCAAAGCTTATTGAGTGTCATCTTGATTACACTCCCTTTGATTTGTCCTTTGTATCCCAATAAATCACTTCCTAGGATAGATAATGACTAATCATATAGAAATTTCTATAAGGTCAAGGGTCACTATACTTTGTCATGCAAGGGTCTTAAAAATAAGGTATAAGACCTTATTGATAACAACCTGATCAAATTTGAATGTATTAATGATAATGGAAATCCTTCTATGATACATATAAATAGTTAATTGGAAATATGCACAAATCCTTTGAACTACATCACATAAATAATTTCAAGGTACATGAAAATAGGCATAAGATGTAGAGCATGAGGCTATATCACATGAGCATGCTTTTGTAGGATCTATTGAAACCGTTCCTACATCTTCCTCTCCTACTTCTCTATTGATTATTTTTTTGGTAAGATCCCATAAAACAATTATTAAGGTCCATTATAAATACTAGGTAATATAAAACGTATATCATTTACTCAATTTATTATTAATCCAACATGCCAATATAATATCCACATTTGAGAAAATCTATTCACAAATCATATTAGACATGACTAATAATATGGAAATTCTAGGATTTCATTGATGATGACAAATGTGATTCTAATTAACATGTTAGGATGCATCATTCCATATTTAAGAGTTGGATAGACTAAAAAAATACTTATTTATATAATGTTATATAAATCTGGTGTTTTACTTGGGAGGCCATAGATTAAACAATGTAAATATATTCCCTTTTTCACACATCAATGTGTTAAATTTATACACATAGGAAAAATGATAAAAATTGAAAAGGTTTATTAAAAGCCAATATTAGATGCTAATCACTTTAGATAAATTTGGTGTTTTACTTGGGAGGCCATAGATTAAACAATGTAAATATATTCCCTTTTTCACACATCAATGTGTTAAATTTATACACATAGAAAAAATGATAAATTTTTTTGAAAAGGTTTATTAAAATCCAATATTAGATGCTAATCACTTTAGATTAGACAAATTTACAAAGATACCTAATGATGTACCTTGTGAGGGGTGATATCAGAAAATATACATTTGGATGAAATATAAGAAATTAAAAAGGGGTTGAAATGACAAGCTTATCCTAAAAAAAATAAAAAATAAATGCCCCAATTTAACAATGGGTGCCAAAACAAAAAAAAATCATATAAAGAAAGACATAAAAGTTAAAGTGCCACAAATAACAAATTTAAATCATGTACAAAATTCCTCTTAGAAACCAAAGCAAGAGACAATGACACATCAAATATTTTTCATTCAACCATAGCCACAATTCAAAAAGCAATAAGTTTTGATAAGAAAAGAAGCACCTAATGTGACAGGTCATTGGATCAGGTGTTTGTGCCTAGCATCAAGGAATGCTAAGAAGAGACACATGCTATAGAAAAATAAAGTAAAGAAGAAGAATCTGAATCAATCAATGAAGAAACAATTGGTGATTTATGTTTGGATAATGATAAGACTTTTGAACTAAATGTTGAGCCTCCAAAATTTGTTTAATGATTCATGAGCATTGCCAACATATGTACCTATATACCCATATTTTAGATTTCTTGTTTTACCTTTTTTACTTCCTTATTCCTTTTACACCTTGGCATTTTGTATTGTGCCTTATTATTGTGTTTCACATGCTCATTTCACCTTCTATGTTTGTTTACATGTTTACTTTCCCCCACTTGAGAAAATTTGCTTCTTTCCATTTTCCTTGCTTCATACATTTGCTTTGTTGCTTGTTGGATTTTTCCTTATTTTCATATGCTTTGTTCATCCATGCCTTTGTTGGCTATGATTTTCACTTTAGTTTCTCTTTTGTACCTACTTCATGTTATGCCTCCTTTTGCTTACTTTCTCTTTTAATGGTATTCATTCACTACTTTAGTTTTTCATATTGCCTTGTTATCTCTTGTTGTGCATTTCTATGCTTACCATGATGTTTTACTTATGGTGCTCATACTTGTTTACATATGTTATCATGCCTAGACCACATACCTATGACTAATGACTTCTTTATACTATCCAACATTATCATAGCATGCTTCGATATTAAGATTACAATGTCATACAATACTTTTGGATCCATATTCCTTCATTAGGAGGCATAATGCCTTCATTTCCTTATCACATTCTTAGAGTTACCATTGCAATGAGAACATCATATCTTTATATCAGAGACATCATGCCTTCTCCGTAGCATTTGAGCTTATTCATATTAGAGACATCATTCCTTCTCCATAATATTCAAGCTTTCATTGTCACATATTTTCATTAGAAGGAATCATGCCTCACCTTATCATCTACTCCTACATAGCCTTAGTATGATTGTAGAGTTACCACTTTTGAGTGTAGGCATCTTTCCCTCCCCAATTTTTTCTTATGATATTATTGCCTTATCTACATTGAGGGTGTATACACTTAAATTTGGTATGGAGGAATTAATTAAATACAAGTTATTTAATTAATAATCTTTAATTCGTCTACTTATAAATAAATTGACAAGATTTATTTATATAGTTCACTTTCTTAATTATTTCTATTCTAAATCATTTTCTTCATGTCTTAATTAAATAAACAATTTTAATTAGTTTGTTTTATTTAATTAACCTCTTCTTATTAAATTTGAATTTTATATTCGAATTTAGTCACATTTCTACTAACTTCCCACCTTCCACTTCATCAAGTGTCTCATGAAATTAAATATTCTTAATATTTAATTGGCATTTATCCTCAACAAATTTTAACAAATTTTGAGACACTTGGCCTTCATCTTCATTTGATTCCCCTTCACACTTGGTAGTTTGTTCTACTAAAGGGAACACACTCCTTGATTCTCTCTAACCTCTTCATCCTCAACCATCCATCTCTCCAAATCAAATCCAGACCGTTGAATCCTACCACATAAGCTTATGCCTTGGAAAATCTATAAATAGAGTCTCATTTACAACAATTCAGATAGAGAGTTGAGCATAATTACATTCTACAGAAATTTCATTAGCATTGTCATCTTAGCATCTTAACATTGTCATTTTAGTACTTGCATTATAGTATCAAGTAGATTTATCATGGCATTACCATTAGCTGCATCTTAATCACAGTAGTTTAATTGCATCATTATCATAGCAACATCTTAATCTTAGCATATCATTTACATTTAGTTTATCAATCAATCAATCATGTAGGAAGATTTCTTGCATTTCTAGCATCTCATTCTTCAGGTTGTCATTTGGAAAGTCATGTGCACAAACAATTTGAGGGAAAAATTGACTTGAAAAATCCTTGGAGATAGAGGACAATGAGACGCCATTAGAGAGTTTGTTGTTTTGATTTGATTATCATTTGAATTCTCCAATATAATTTTTCATTGGTGTGTTGTATTATTTGATTATGTATTCACATTATTCATACACACATAAATTGGTGCCCATCGTGGGGCCTAGCCTCATTTTTAACATTTTCTGGCAAGTTTTCGTTCGCATGTTGGATCGTGAATTTCAATGTAGTGCAACTGAAGCTTCTTTCAGTGCATCTACTTACTCTTTTGGCACATGTAGTCTCTGTTTCAGCACATCTGCCTGTTCTTTTGGTGCATCCAAGCCCTGTTCTAGCGCATATACCTGATCTTCTAGCACATTTTCCTTCTCTTCTAGCGCATATATAGGATTTGGGTTTTTATTTTCTTCTTTCCAAATTAGCACATTTAGGGTGTTTAATAGCACATCTAGTGAATCTTTTAGCACATATGGTCTTTGTTTTAGCGCCTTTATCTTTATTTGTAAAAACTTAAAATTTTGGAAACTGATTGATGTCTTTTTGTTTTGCAGGTGCATTAAACATTGTCAAAGACAATTATTTGAGACTACTAATGGTGTTTGCAGGGGCTAGAGTTGTTTTCCTTTGATTAAATTAGGCATCTAGTTTAATTACAAGGTTAATGAACACCATGTATGTTGTGCTTATAAAGTGATAGGCCTATGCTCTCCCCTTCACTAGGTGACCAGAATGTCAGACTCACTCTTTCTTTTTATTGTAATAGCACCTTTAGAAGGCCTGTTGTAGTGGGAAAAAGTACTCACCCTACGGGAATGACCTAAGTGGGAATGACTAAATCCAAGTATTCCAACCCACTATAATCAAATGTGATTGTGATGAAAATCACATTCAATGGTAGTGTGCATTGATAACCATCCCCAAATCCTTTGTTCTAAAGGTTGGGAGGTCTCCTGAGGGAGTTTATCATTTGTCACACCGAACAAAAACCCTTACTAAGAACTTTAAGTGTAGTAGCTAGCCGTGTCAGTTCTCGAACATTATAATATTCATAGTGTAAGGGGAGGGAAGAATTTGCCCCCAAGATACTCACCATATAACTACCGGGGATTACTGGACAAAAGTGAAGGAATTAACTTTTGGTTAGGTCCCAGAAAAGACAAAAACACAGGCGCCCTCTAGGGGTGACACGGTTGTGTGAGTTGACGTAGTTCTAAGATGTGGGTTGTGATATTATTAATGACCCTTGACGTTAGGTCTAACTGATCTATTTGCTCTTGTTCAATACCAATGGAAATCCAAGGGATCAGACCAGATCCTTGAACATACACTTAATGTTTGGATCATAGGGTGAAACAACTGTTTTACTACTTATTGTTGTGTTTGAAATCATTTTTCAAAACATCATCCATTAAAAACTCTTAATTCACATGGTTCACAAACAAGAAAACCAGGCAAACTTATTGTTTAGAAGATCATCCCTTAAAAACGCCCAATTCACTGATTTGAAACAAGAAAACTAGACAAACTTTCAAAACGTTGACCATTTCCAGTTTAGCTCATAAACTTCATGTTCCAATGCATTCATCACATCTTCCAACGCGTTTAGTTCATATTTTGGCGCATATACAGCCTGTTTTAGAGCATTCAACCCATGGGTGCTGGCAAGAAGTTGAGTCCACTTTTTGGCCAAAAAATGGAAGTGTTTTCCCTAATTTTCAGCATTTGACACATTTGACCTTAAAATTTGAAGCACTTAGAGATGGAACCTTCAAAAAGTTCACTAATCATAAAATGTAGTACTTAGAGTCTAGTTTCCAAATATGTAATTTATTTCAATACCCAAATTGTACAAATTGAGTTTCAATAGGCATTTATAAAAACCACTATTTAAAAGTCACTTTTTTTATACCATACCATGCACATGTACAACATCTATATTTTGATCTAAATTATTGCATTTTTCTAAATCCTTTTGGGAAAAGATTTGTGACTCACTGAAGCTTGTTCTCGATATTTTTTTGTAATTTTTTATTGAATTTTTTTTTTTGTTAATTTTTTATTAGGCATATTTGTCATTTTGAAAAATTGTCGTGTACGACACGCATAAGATGACCTTAACTTATCATTTTTTGATTTTTTTTTTAAATTGAAAAGAATTGTCTGAAGCTTGTTCTTGTGTAATCTATTTGTCAAAATGTTATGTTGATCAAAAGTTATTAAAATATTAAAAAACCCTGATATTTAATTTTTATGGACTAGTTTCATCATAAATTAATTGAAAAATAGAAAAAATAATCCAATTGTAAAAAAAATTACATATTTGGAATCTGCATTGTCTCATCTAAAATGGGTTTTAATTTCGTCAAAAAATTCTGCAAAAAAAGTCGTCAACCATATGTCCAAACTCGGTATTTTTCTCTAACATTGTTAGGACCTTCAACTTGCAGGTCAAACCAGGTTGAAGGCCTAGGTTCGGATTCCCAATGCTTTTCCCGAACCAAAATACAAAGCAGAAACCCAACCACAAAGCAAATTCAAATTCAAATTTTTGGAAACGAGATCTCGTTTACAAAACGGGATCCCGTTTTGTAAAGCGAGATCCTGCTTTATAAAACGAGATCTCGTTTCCTAATATTAAATAGTGTGACTGTTGATAGGGAAACGGGATCCCGTTCCTTTGTCAACGGTCCCCACATTAAATATTAGGAACGGGATCCCGTTTGTTTTTTAACCGTTTTAGTTAAATTTACTGTCAAAAATTACTGTGAAGTCTACAACTTCACATGTACGGCCGAGAGCAGTAAAATTGGGCTATTTTTCATCAACTATTGTTTTTACAGGTGGTAAATTTGGATTTTTGATTAATTTTTTCAAAGGAGGCATCGTGTAAACCATTTTTTAAGTGGAATTTTGTTAGTTTTGTACTTGTTTTGAGGAACAAAATGTCTTCAACTTGCAATATGGATTGATTTTTTCAAAGGAGGCATGAAGAAAACAGTTTTTAAAGTGGAACTGTGCTAGTTTTCTACTTGTTTTGAGGAACACAAGAGGAAGAATTGTGTCCTTATAGGTCTTCAACTTCCAATTTGGATTGAATTTTTTAAAGAATTTCACTATTGACATTCATTTGTGCTTGAGAATTTTATAATCATGGGAGATAAAGCTCGTAATAAGAGGAGGAAGACATTGACTCCTAAAGAAATTGAAGCAAAAAAAGAGGAGAGACAAAGACAAAGACAAAGAAGAATGAGAATTAAATCAATGAATGATGGGGGAGCATCCAATTCCACAACTATTGAAGATGAAAACATTGAGGAGACCATGGTTGTAGATGAAGCTAATTTGCAAGAATTCAATTTGGAGAAGAATATGATTATACAAGCAAGTCCTACTATGTCTTCAAATCCCTCTTTCAATGCTATGGAGAATGTTTCAATATGCACAAATCCAGGTACGTCTTCAAATCCACATGTTAGTGAAATGGTAAATTTGTATGTAGAAGTTTTACAAGATGTTGGACTTAACAATGTTGACATTGATAATATTCAGAGAGATGAAACTTTTATAGAATTTGTTGAAAATGAAAATGAGAATGATCCTTTTGTTGAAAATGAAAACAAAAACCGTTTTGTTGATGTAAATGAAAATGAAAACCGTTTTGTTGATGAAAATGAAAACCGTTTTGTTGATGAAAATGAAAACTGTTTTGTTGATGAAAATGAAGATGAAAATGAAGATGAAAATGTAAATGATAATGAAGATGAAGATGAAAATCTAGAATGTGATGTTGAATTTAATGAAAATACTTTTTTTAAATTGAAAGTGGTGTTTTCGATAATATTCCTGGTCAAATTTCTTAGAGGAAAATAAGAACACATGCGAATAAAATATACAACAAATTATTTTGTCGTAAAAAATTTGCAATTCAATGTCAACTAATGATGCAATTGATGAGAATGCAAAAAATGAGGAAAATAATGAAAAGGTTAGGATTTTTTGTTAAACTAAAAAGAAAAGATCAATCATTAAAACATGTCATGTCTATTGTTGCTAGTGCCATTCATTCTATTGGGAAAAATAGTTGATCTAAAGATTAAAAAAATGCAGCAAGAAGAGCTATAACAACTGTTATTGTTAATAAAGCAACTTTGAATAAAAGAATGGTAAGCAATATTAGTGAAGTTTTAAAAATACATCCTAAAACATTGCTAAGAGCGACAAAAAGAAGGGAAAGTATAGAAAATGATCCTATCAACCAATGTTGGAGTTTCAGTGGTCGACTCCCAAGGTCTGATATGAAATTAAATGTTGAAATTAAATCTTTGATCAAAAAATATTGGCATGATAATACTAGTGTTTCATATAATGCTAGAGATGTTTTAAAATTAAGGGTGGGGTCCAAAGTTCGTGATCCTCACGCAAAACACCTATTAGATACAACACAAACTGAATTTTATAGAAAATTTTGTGGTGATTTAGTGTTACTTGGTAATATTAAAATAAGTCATTGGTCTTTTGAAAAATATAAACCGTGGTATGTAAAAATTAATAAGCAACGAATATCTTGTTGTAAAACGCATGTTCAATTTCATTATTTTTATGATGTTTTTCGATATATACGTTTTACCTTGCATACTAACATGATTATTCAAGAATGTGGTATTAATATGCCACCTGAAGCAATAAGGGAGTTTATTTCAAGTTTGTTTTGTAAAATATCTAATGGTAAATTGTTTTATTTAAGTTCTTGTATTTCTGGACAATGCATTGACTATGGAAATCTTTCATTCTTAAGAATTTGTATGCATGAAAGTGTTGATAACGATTTTGGACAACAATTAGTAGATGTTAAAAGATTTAAGAATGTTCACTATTCATTAAAAGAGGGAAAAATAGGAAAGCATTGTGATTTAGTTACAGAAAAAGTTAGTGCCCATGCATTCATGAGTGAATTTAAGAATAAGATTGTACCAAAATATGTCATGCACTCTCAACATGCTTGATGGCTTGATGGCCAATTTCACACATGTAGAAACACATTTCCAATTGGTACTATAGTTTCAATGGTTGATTTTGCGAAAAATTATACTCTAGCTCCGCAAGAGGAAATTCAATCACAGTATTATAATTTAGTGCAAGTAGCTATGTTTGTCCATATTGTTTATACACATGCAGATGATAGCACTGAGGATGATAGAAAATTTTTGCGGGAGTATCATTTTTATTTGAGTGACAATTGATTACACTCGTCAGAGTTTATTCAATACTGTTTTAGTATATTTTATAGAAATTTAAGAGAAAGAGGAATCCAGATGAAAGAACACCTCATATGGTCAGATAATTGTACGGGGCAATTCAAGAATGCTCAAATGTTCTATTGGTTAAGTAAGGTTCACAAGGAACTTAATGTCCAACATATATGGAGTTTTTTTGAAGCTGGGCATTGTAAAGGAGAACATGATGGAGCTGGTGCGTGTGTCAAACAAATTCTTGCTAGAGAACAATTAAAATTCGAGGATGCAGTAAAATTTAAAGATGCACGTGGGATTGTGGATTGGTGTAATACAATATTATCTACACCTGGTTCGAGTGAGTACTCTACAGTTCATCGATTCTTTTGGTTGGTTGAAGAAAAGAACATTGTACCTAGAGTTGACTGTGAGACAATCAGTGGATCTACTAAATGGCATTCATTTAGGAGTTCGACATCAAGCACATGGACTATCTGGAAAAGGGAGCTTGCATGTTTTTGCCAGTTTTGTATCTCAGGAGATTGGGAAGCATGTGAAAATACATAATGGGTTGAACAGTGGGAGCAAAGATCGTTGACACTTGCACAAGCACATGATGAATATGAAAGAACTATTGAAGAAAATGATCAATTGTTTGCATCTGAAGACTATGACCGTGTTTCAGACCTTGTACAAGAAGGTAATTTAATTCAATTTATTTCACTTTATATGGATATGTGCAAGTTAGTAAATCATTTTTTTTTGCAGAACATGTGTATGTTGTTGTTGCACCTAAGGGGAATGAAGAGCAAACAGAATATTGGTTGGCTCGTTGTGTGGAGACTAAACATAAGTTAATAGCACCTCGAGAAGATGATGATGGATATCATTATCTAATAGGTACGGTGATCCCCTTAAGACATCCCCTTAAGTAAATTTGATAACAAGTTTTTGATCCCCTTAAGAATTTTTTTAGAACATGTCTTTGATCCCCTTAAGAAAATTTTGAGAACTTATTTGATGATGGGTTTCATGTTTTCCAATAGGATCGGTGGTCGTTGTTGGCACTTGGCTACGGAAATACCTAGCAAGGAAGAATGGTCTACCTGCATTCGAAGATTATGAAATGCATAAAAAGATTATACATTATTCACATTTGGTGGTGGCAACAAATATAAAACTAGATCAGTATCGTGGAAGACCTACAAATAAAGTTCTATGGACAATTTCTATGGAAGAGCATGAGACAAGCATAGATGCATTGCAAAAAAGAGAGGATGCAAATGGTACAATGGAATAAGTAGATATAGGTAAATATAGTTTTAGTTTTATATTGTCCTTTTAAATAGATTAAATACATGTTTCGATATTGGTCAAGTTTGTTATTAGTTGAAATTGATTTAAATTGTCCTTTTATAGATCCTTAAGCCATAATCAGAAAAAGGATCTAGTCCATGCAGATTCAACCTAGACAACATGGAATACTTGGTAAAAACAGGTAATTATTAGTTAAATTATATTTAAATACATGTTTCGATTACATATTGATATTGCTTGTACATTAATAGTTAAAATTGATTTATTATCCTTTTTTGTATCCTTAAGCCATCATTGCATTGATCTCATACTTTGAAACAATAAGGAGAGGATGCCTGGATTCAACCTACACACATGTGTGGAATACTTTTAAATGTAGGTACTTGAGTTGTGTACATATAGATAGTTTTATATAAATTAAAATATGTATGTTTTGATGATTTCATTGATATTGCTTGTACCTTTTTGATATCAGGTGGTGTGAAGACCTACTACATTTTGGGCACGAGTTTGAGATGTTCTTGAGATGGCATATCCAAATTTTGTAAACATTGTTTTGAGATGACATATATGTACATACATACTTGCAGAATTAAACATTTTGTACAAATTACAAATACATGTACATACACAATTATGTACTCTATGTACTTCTATGTATCAAAATCGATATTATAGATATTTTGTTTGTTAAATGTGCATGTTTTCCTACTTTAAAACTTTATATTTGATTGTATAATCACTAAATATCATGCATACGTTATTGTTAAATCAATTATATCCTTAAGACGTTGTATTATGACCCCTTAAGACATTGTATTATGACCCCTTAAGACATCCCCTAAACCCTAAACCCTAAACCCCTTAAGACATCCCCTTAAGCCATTGTATTATGACCCCTTAAGACATCCCCTTAAGACCCCTTAAGACATCCACTTAAGACGTATTACGACCCCTTAAGACATCCCCTTAAGATAGTTTATTAGGACCCCTTACGACATCCCCTTAAGACGTCGTATTAGGACCCCTTAAGACATCCCCTTAAGACGGCATATTAGGACCCCTTAAGACATCCCCTTAAGACAACCTATAATTAGTGTTGGATGCTATTATTTGTTTTGACAGCTTATAAATTAGTATTGGATGCCATTATTTGTTTTGACAGCTTATAAATACTATTGGATGCCATTATTTGTTTTGACAACTTATAAATTAGTGGTGGATGCTATTATTTATAAAATTTATTAATGCTTTTGTTCTCTAATATTGTATGGTATTGTTTATTTCTTAAAATTTTATCCTTTGTGGTATAGAAACATATTGCTTTTGTTTGTAAATTATGATTTATTGACTAATTATTGATTGGCGTGAATTAAATTGACTAATTATTGTTTGTAAATTATGATTTATTGACTAATTATTTAATTTCACATTAATGTCCTATATTAATGTCGACTATGAACATAAAATGCATAAATGCACATGTGTAAATTAAAATTTTCAAAAAATAATAAAGTCCATAATTTATGTAAATATATTAAGTGCATGAAACTAATATATTAAGTGCATGAAATAAAGTCCATCAAAGTACAACCCATGAACTAAAGTCCAACTAAGTATTTGAGCCATGAAATATAAAGTCCAATAGAGTACATGAGAAACTAGAAATATAGTCCATGAAATAAACAAATATAACCCATAAAATCATGTTTCTAGGTCATGTATTGTCTCTATAATCAAGAGACCTCTTCATGCCATGTGGACTATGCGGATGACCTAAAACACTTTGTAGAAGAGAAAGATGAAATCAAATGTAAGATAATGAAAAATGATTTAATGACAATTTAATTTATAATTTATCATAAAATTAAATTACCATCATATCTGGGTCTGGATGCTTGAGTGCACCTGAAGCAGCCTCTAAATTCTCCGAATCAATCTACATAAACAAGACAAAGAAAGTTGAAATTAGATGTACAAGTCTATAATTAAAAATGATTTAATTCAATTCAATTTATAATTTATCATATTTTGATTGTACCATATTCTGAGGTTACACACCCTCTTCTCCAAGACCTATTTGTACATGCTCAACTATAAGATGTGTCTCATGCTATAAAAGAAAAAAAAATAAAACTTGTATTAGCTCATATTAAATATATATATTAAATTTGAAATTTAAAATTAAAGTTATATTCAGAATGTATAATTTATAATTGACTTTAAATATAATAAAAAATTTAAATTACCATTTGATCTGGAGCCTGCTCTGCATGTCCTCTTGGAGGTGTAACTATGTCTGGGTCAGGGCTAAAAGTCACTCTAACAAAGTCCTACAAGATCAAAATTAAAGCATGTATACTTGAATTAGGTTAATATATATATATTCAAGTTTGCACATTTTGTGTAGAAAATATTTTAAACAACCTGAAAATCAGAGGCCTCATGAGTAGTCGCAACATCTAATGTTTTCCAATGCCCATTCTCATTGTGGTATCAACCTAGACATACATGTAGACATTTAACGCTTATAATATTTATAAGTGTACATGCACGTTTCATATATAGTGAATTCAAAATTCATAATTGTAACTACACTAATGTAATTTAAACAATTTACAATATAAATGTACCTGCCCCTGATCTACGATGGTCGATGGTGGAGGAGTGCTCGACAACCCCTCGGGTGGAATCGACGTGGAAGCCGATTGACTCGCCTAAACCAACATAAATATTTCAAACATATATGTGATTCAATTATAAATTTAAAACTCAAGTTAAAAATCATTTCATATATAATTTAAAATTTTGAAATCAAAATACCCCATAAGGGTTGCCGAGTAGGACCAGTGTCAATGTATGTACTCATGGAACAGATGATTTCCCCATTGTCAGTGCCATCTATACACCAAACAGTTTGATTGTTAAAATGTATTGCAAACTTTTCTTTGATATATACATTCATCAAAATTCTTATAAAATGCACATGTAGATGCATATTTATACCTATGTCACAGTGTCCTCAGGGTGATGGTCTGTTGTAAGAAACTCTACAAATGAACTGATGTGACCAGATGAACCACCAGAATCTCCACATCCACCTAAACTAGGCGTGCCCTGATCAAGTCCATAGCATACTTGATGGCAACTAGTACATACATGTGGGACATGCCTCGACACTCCTAGAGTGGTACTCGAACCAGCTCCATAAAACACTCCTCCAAAATCATCGTCTTTATGCTCCCCACCCACTATCACAGAAGCATGTTGATCAAGGTCTCCTGTGAGTGTATTAAGAGAACCTAATGTCGAGACCACAACTCAATGATGCACAGGTGCAGGAATGGGAGGACCAGGAGCAACAACAAGGGGTTGTGCATGCATGGGGCGTTGGGGATCAACCCTTTTCCCTAACCTCTGTTGTGGCACGCCACCACCAACACCCTGAAATGATTTAAAATCAAAATAATTGGGCTTTTTCCCCAAAACAAACTCTACATATAGTTTCCTCAAAAAATACAATGGGCACTCCCAATTAGCGTGTGGGGGACTCTCAAAAACCATATACCATCGATCCCAAAAATGTGCACTCATCTGTGGATGTATGCACCACCTCATGGATATTCTAGATTTGTTGGGAGGAATGGGTTGTTGAGTAACGGGGTCAAGAAAGTAGGGGGCTAGGTGGGCTTTCATTATTTTAAGGTCTAAAATTTGTTTGTAAGAGAGACCGTCAGCATAAAATTGTCTTGTCTAATCTATGTCTCGTCGATGCCTATCTAGATTAGAATCAATGGTCCTGATGGCATCCACAACGTTTTGCATCGCAGATGCAAAACATCTCACAGGGGGTGGAATCAATGCTTGACTCTGCATAGCATTGATTTGATTTTGGATGGATGCAACCTGATCATTTGTGTGTGCTCACAAGCAAGCCTCATCAGATGCAACAGGTGTTGGAGGTTGCATATTAGGTGGAGAGGGAGGTGGTGGGGGAGGTGGAGGGGGAGGTGGCTGAGGTGGTGGATTGATGATGTCATCAATGTTAAAATCATCCATGATATGAGATATAAGTGTGCACCTGCATTAAATTATACAAAATTAACATACAAACTTAAAAAATGACAATTTAAAAAGTTAAATTTGAAACGCACATGCAAATTTGTTTAAATAGGATGTGCATACATATATTAAGATCATATAAAATTGAAACACACATATACATTGATTGAACTTGAGCACGTGCATACAAAATTCAAAATTTAACATGTACATACATTTAAAATAAAAAATACGATGCATAATTTGCATGCATACATCATTAAACTAAACTATGTACATACATACAAATTTCAAAATTTAAGAACTATATGCAATTTTAATACATGTGTACATACTAAACAATAAACTTGAAACATTCACAAAAAAGCTCATTTTATGTCTAACGCATATATATATATATATTACAATTTTCCAACATGAGAAATCATGATCTAGTAGATAGTCATAAAATATATACTATTATAAAGTCATCATTATAAGTTCATAAATTCCACCAAATTCATAAATTCATGTCACTAAAAATATCCATCTAGAACCAAAATCATAAATTCACGTCACTAAAAATATCCATCTAGAACCAAAATCATAAATTCACGTCACTAAAAATATCCAACTAACCAATTTTATAAATTCATCACACAAAATATCCATCGTTCACCAAATTCATAAATTCATAACTATTTAAGATCATTGTCTTAATTTAGAAACTATTGTGGCTCTCTACTGCATCTCTTCATTTCTTTGTGTTTTCCTTTTCAGAATTGGAAGTTCTCCTCTCCTCTAGCCATTGTCGATGCTCATCTAAGATCCCATCCATAGCCCTGACATCATCAACAATGGTTTGCATCCTAGATGCAATCATCCTCACAGGTGGTGTGACACATTCTTCATTTTGAATAATGTTGATTTGATCTTGCGTGGTTCTAACATTGGAATTGATTCGTGCTTGCAAACGAGCACCATTGATTTCAGGTGGTGGAGGTGGGGGTTATGAGGTGGAGTGGGTGGAGGTGGAGGTGAAGGTGGTGGAGATGGATGGCGCGGAGGTGGATTGCGATTATTATTGAGTCTATCCATGTGATCTCTAAGATATGAGTGAACTTGCATTAGATTTATAATTTCAAAATGTAAGATACATGTTTAGGAAATACCCTAAAATCATTCAATATAAATGGCCTAATTGAATACAAATTATAAAATATGCAAGCCTCATTTATGTCTAAGGCATGTTACTTGAATGAAAATACAATTAACTATTAATATAGGACAATTTATGAATGTTATAGGGTTTATGGTTTAGAGTTTAGGATTTAGGTTTTAGGGTAATAGGATGCCTTAAGGGGATCTATGTAGTAAGGTCCTACTACAAAATGACATGGCTTTTAAGTGAATAAAATTTGGTGAAGATGCCCAAGGCAACCAAATTTCATTAAGGTCTGAGGCAACTTCACCAAATTATATTCACTTGAGCCATGTCATTTTGTCCTAGGAACTTAGTAGACATAGTAAGCCATCCTATCACCCTAAACCGTAAATCGATCAACCTAGATCATGATTTATCTCATTCATATTATAATCTTGCACGATTTTATTATTGTTAAATTTGGTTGCCTTGGGCAACTTCACCAAATTTTGAGAGCTTATTTGATCCCCTTAAGAAATTTCATATTAGGACCCCTTAAGAAATCGATTTACGATTTAGGGTGATAGGATGGCTTAAGGGGATCTATGTCTAGTGAGGTCCTAGGACAAAATTACATGGCTCAACTAAATAAAATTTGGTGAAGTTTCCCAAGGCAACCAAATTTCATTAAGATCCTAAGAAAAAATTACGGCTTTAGGGTTTACGGTTTAGAGTTTAGAGTTCAGGGTTTAGGGTAATAGGATAGCTTAAGGGGATCTATGTAGTAAGATGCTACGACAAAATGAAATGGCTTAAGGGAATAAAATTTGGTGGAGTTTCCTAAGGCAACCAAATTTCATTTTAAGGTCCTAGTTTAAAATGAATGCTTTAGTGTTTAGGGTTTAGATTGGAGAGTTTAGGGTTTAGGGTTTATGGAACTTAGGGTGAAGTTTGGGTGGCCCTTGGAATATAATGAACTTGCAAGTTAGTGAAGAACATTTTCTTGTGGAACAGTTGATTGAGATAGCTCTTGTTTCAACTGACCAACCTAGATCATGAAATCTCATTCATATTATAATCTGGCACGATCTTATTATTGTTAAATTTGGTTTCCTTGGGAAACTTCACCAAATTTTGAGAACTTCTTTGATCCCCTTAAGAAATGTCATATTAGAACCCTTAAGACATCGATTTCCGATTTAGAGTGATAGGATGGCAAGGGGATCTATGTCTAGTGAGGTCCTAGGACAAAATGACATGCCTCAAGTGAATAAAATTTGGTGACATTGCCCAAGACAACCAAATTTAATTAAGGGACTAGGAAAAAAATAATGTAATTAGGGTTTAGGGTTTAGAGTTTAGAGTTTAGGGTGTAGGGTGATAGGATGGCTTAAGGGGATCTTTGTAGTAAGGTCCTACGACAAAATGACATGGATTAAGGGAATAAAATTTGGTGGAGTTGCCTAAGGCAACCAAATTTCATTTTAAGGTCCTAGGACAAAATGAATTCTTTAGTGTTAAGGGTTTAGATTTTAGAGTTAAGGGTTTAGGGTTTAGCGAACTTAGGGTGAAGTTTGGGTGGCCCTTGGAATAATGGACTTGCAAGTTAGTGCCTAGTTTATGAATATTTTTTATTTTATGAATAGATTGACTATTTGTGTAATAGAAACACATAATTATGTATTATTAAGATTGAGTTTGATGTATATTTTAATTGGATATTTTTTTAATTGAATATAAGATTATTTTATTTAACATTTTTTTCATTAAAATTTCCCACTTAAATGAATTTTATGATATAAAATGTATAATATAAAATTAGTTAATGTTGAATCAAGTATTTTATTTTCAATTGTTTGGAATTGAAAGAACCTAAAAGAAAGAAAAGAAAAATATTTAGATTCTTTTAGTGTCTAGGTAACTAGTGCAAAAATTGAGATTTTAGACTAAACTAGAAGCTTAATTAACAAGTAATTGACAACAAGAAATGGAAACAATGCATGACTAAGAGAGATCAAAACATAAAATAGAAATGAATGTTGAATACTATCTAATTAAGTGACAATTGGAAATCGATTGTACACTTGGATTTACGAATTTGTTAACTAAATTTGCAAACAAACATTGATAAAACTTATGAATTGTAACTATTCTTTAACATATTGTTTTCTAATCTAATTATAATTTAACATTGAAACTAAAGTTTAACATATCATTTTCTCCATACAATGCAAATGAAATATAAAACATTTAAGCAATGCAAATGTATTTTCTTGAGCTCGAAATTAGGGTTTTCAAAATCAAAATGATTTGTTCGATTTCAATTTAGGGTTTTAGCAAAAAAAATTGTTTCAATTCAATTTAGGGTTTCAATTTCTAAGCAATTAGGGTTTTTAATGCAATTTTTTCGTTTCATTTCAAACTAGGGTTTTCAAATTCTTTTTTTTTTGTTTGATTTGAATTGAGGGTTTCCAAAAGCTTGATTAGGGTTTCTAAATGCATTTTTTTATTTCATTTCAATTTCTAGGGTTTTGAAATACAATTTTTTTTGTCGTTTCAATTAGGGTTTTTGAATATAATTTTTTTTGGTTTGATCGAACAATTTAGGCCTCAAAAGCTAAATTATGTTTCTAAAATACAATTCAAGGTTCATTTTTTCATTTCCATTGAGAAATCTTCAGGTTTCATTGTATTTTTTCATCTATTTCTACAATTCATCATTTCTACTATAACAGGAAATAAAATGCTTAAAACATGAAATAAATTAAAAAATTCTATTGACAATTTCAATAAAAAATGAAAAAATGCAAAAAAATGAGGGTGGACGGGTACCTGGAAACTGTTTGTGGAGGTCGTTGTCGCTCGAACTCGGGATCCCGTGCACAGGTAAAATGTAGTTTGTTCATTTTTAAAAAAATAAATACCATTAGGAAACGGGATCCTGATTTGTACAAAACGGGATCTCGATTTTTATAAATCAGGATCTCGTTCCCTGTCCGTCGGTTCGGGACCTTTTAACAAACGGGATCCCAATTTTTAAAAAGTAGGATCCCATATTGCATTTAGGCTCGGGATCCCGAAGCTAAATGAGATCCCGATTTTTAAAAATTGGGATCCCGTTTATAAAAATCGGGATCCCGTTTTTGCAATGTCGATTTCATTTATTTGGCTAAGGAAAAAATTTCCATGTTTCGTGGACTCAACTTTGTGCACTTACCCCCATCTTTTAGCGCATATAGTCCATATTTTGGCGCATTTATCCCATCTTTCAGTGCATTCATCACACCTTTCAGCGCATTTAGGCCATATTCTGGCGCATTTGTCCCATCTTCCAACACATTTGCAATCTGTTTAGCGCATTTACCTGATACTCCAACAGAGAGCTAAGTTGAATGTTTGTCGTATAACTTGAACCATATTTAGGGGCATTCTAGCGCATCTCTAGCTTGTTCTAGCACATTTAGCTCATCTTCCAGCACATCTAGGGTCTATTCTGGCACATTTGCCTCATCTTTCAACACATAAAATTCCTATTCTGGCACATCTAGGGGACAGTCTAGCGCATATAAGCTCTATTTTAGCACATTTGTGCCATCTTTTAGTGCATTTGCAACCTGTTTTAGTGCATCCATCTGATTCACAAACAGAGAGCTAAATTGGATGTTTGTTAGACAATTGAAACCAGATTTAGGGATCCTTTCCAGAGCACAAATCATTCCTCATTACAACATCAGTTTAAACTTAAAGAAACTGACCTTTGCAAGTAAATTTTCTTTAACTAAACTTGGATCAAACATCTTAAAGTGCCTAATCATCAAACCTATCTCTGATTGTTTAGCTGAGTTTCATCATTAGGATCTATCATCCTTCATCACGAAACAACACGCTTTACATCAGATTTAACCTTAGTCTCATCAATAGAATCCATCATTCTATTTGATTTAGGTATCTCATTGGCACTCCTAAAACAAAGATCAAAGTATAGTAAACCTTTATCACTTGCATGCCCATTTTAACAAGACCTCAAAAACAAAAACTCAAAGAGAAAGAAATTGAAACACAAACCATCATGGCAGAAGTAGAAGAAAATCCCTTTCATAGATTCCACCAACCTGAAACAGATGAAATAACTGATGAGGACATTCAACAAGCTCAACAAGACCCTAAGTTTCACAAGTTCATGGAGGAGATTTTAGAAAAAGATGGAGAAAAATACTTTTTTATATTGGAAAATAAGGTGTGAAATTTCCCAATGATTTTGACATCAACCAATTGAAAGGAGCTCCCAAGAAAACAAAAGTTGATTCACGAAATATAGATCCAATGAATGATTTAACTCAGTAGATGCAAAATCTTCAATAACAAATCTAAGACATGCAAAGAGGAACAACAAAAAGATATTTGTTGCAGGACATCTGTCCTTATCCCTTTGACAAAAGTCTGAACATGATACCATTTCCACCAAATTGTGATCTTCCAAAATATTACAAATACAATGGAAAATTTGATCCTATAGATCATGTAAGAGAATTTCGCACCATGAGCTTGGAATTTGCACGCGAAGAAACCTATTTAATGAGATTGTTTCCAAGAAGTTTGGGTGGTCAATGCATGGAATGGCTTTCAAAACTCCCACCAGGTATTAGATCATTTGAAGAGTTGGTAAATAAGTTTATCACCCAATATTCATACAACATTCAACATGAAATAACCATGAAGGATCTTTGCAACACAAAACAAGAAAATGGTGAATCATTTCACATTTTTACAAATATTGAGAAGATTATTTGCTAGATATCCCCATCCTATACCTAAGAAAGAAAAGATGGAAATCTTCATTGACAATCTCAATAGTGAGATGAGCTATAGACTCGAATTGCAATGTCCACCCAACTTTGAAAAGATGATTGAAAACAGACTTAAGATTGAGGAAGCTTTGGTTAAAAGAGGAGTGTTAAAAATCTATAATGAAGGACCAAATTCAACAAACTCTTCTAATCACCATAAGAGCAATAACCCAAATTTTGGCAAAGAAATAAAAATGTTGGTAATGATGGTGCAGCTGAAACACATAATGCAAAACCAATCTTCAATCTATCAAGAATTACACCCAAAAATAATCAAAACAACACTGAATCTAAACCAACTCCACCACCATATCGAACATCATGAAATTGCAGAAAATTTACGCCTTTGGGACAGTCACTTGAATCAACATTAAAAGAGCTTCTTGCAGCAAAACTCATAAAATTACTAGAGGCACAATATTGGGAACCAATAGTCAAACTATCATGGTGGAATGATGCATATTATTGTGACTTTCATAGAAACAAAGGTCACAAAACAAATGATTGCATGCAACTAAAAAATTTGGTGCAAGATTTGATAGATAGATGTGAAATATCAATAGAAGGACCTTAAACAAATGTTGATCATGGAGAATTTAAAAACCCTTTACCCAATTATGAGAAAGGAGAATCCTCTTTGACAAACAAAGGGAAAAATGTGAACTATGTCTATGATTCTACCATCCTTCACATTATTGCAGTTGATAACCAAACCAATGACATTGAAATCAAGAATAAACAAGATATTGTTGCAACTGATAATCAAATTAATGACAAACAAGACATTGCTACAGCTGATAGTCAAATTAATAACATTAAAATTGAGCATAAACAAGATATTGCTGCAACTGATAATCAAATCAATGTCATCAAAATCAACAATAAACAAGACAACCTGCCAGTAAATGTGACCACAAGAGCACAATCCAAGTTTGTATTGAAAGGAAGTACATCTAAAACACCTGTTGCCCCTTCAAATCAATACAATATCGTAGACCAATTGCAAAAGATTCCAGCGCAGATATCCATACTGGAACTTCTTAAAATTTCACTAGCCCATAAGGATATTCTAGATAAGGCTTTAGTGGACACCACAGTACCAACTGATTTGGAAGTTTGTCAATTCCAAGCCATGGTGGGACATTTGACTGCACCCCATTGCCTATCATTCTCAGAAAATGATGATGTATCCCTTACTCATCCTCACAACGCTCCACTCCATATTGAGGTTTTAATACATAAACATCGGGTCAAACACATTTTAATAGATGGAGGAGCTAGTCTAAATATCTGCACCTTAAAGCTTATCCATGCATTGGGATATTCAGAAAATGCAAAAGATTCCATAAGAAAGATCGCCATAAAAGCTTATGATGATGAAGAAAGATCCTCTCAAGGACTGATAGTATTGCCAATGCAAGTGGGACCAATTGTAAAAGATATACTTTGCCAAGTTTTAGACAAGGAGTTGACTTACAACATACTCTTGGGATGACCTTGGATCCATGAAATGCAAGCAGTGCCCTCAACATACCATCAATGCTTGAAATTCCCCTACAATGGACAAGAGATCACAATTTTAACAGATTCTAATAATCCTCAATACTGCAACACTCTCAAGACTGTCCACGATATTTTTGTACCACACAACAAAGAGGTTCCCACTTCCATTTCTTCAAGCAATGAAAGCCAACTCAATTCTTTGTCAAATCAGTTTGAGAAAAAGGTTCAGTCGAAAGATAAAGGCATTGGTGATCCCATTTCCTCAAGTAATGAAAGCCAACTCAATTCCTTGTCAAAACAGTTTGAGAAAAAGATTTAGTTGGAAGATAAAGGCATGGGTGAGTATTCAATTGAGCAGTTCTTATGTCTCTCACAGCTGCTACCTTCTCCAAAATCATATGGGCAGCCATCAACATATAGACAACAATCTTCACAACCCATCACGCTCTTTGATGGTAAATTTGTAAAAACGGGTACTCTAGTTGATGAATCTGATGAAAAAGACGTTCTAAATTGGCTTTACAAAGATGAAGAAGCATCTCAAGCAACAACTTCCAGCATACCAACAGAGCAATATGGTAAAGGATTCACAATCTTAGAAGAGATGGGATATGAAGGAAAAGGTCCTATCGACAAAAGAAAAGAAGGCATTGTGGAACCAATTCAGCCTATCACAATCAATGCAAAAGACAAGATAGGACTAGGATACAAAGAAGAGACAAAAGAAGAAACCACTTAGCAGATTTGTGAGTGAATCCTCCAATTGCAAGCTAGTTCTGAAATAGACTCAAATGAATATGAATGGGATTCACTATTTGAAGTATCTTTTGAAGACAAAGAAATTGATGTGATAAAGAGGTATGCAACCATACGTATGGAGGGACAGAGTTCAGGGTCTAGACCACTTGAATTTGGATCACTACATATCGATGACTCTAGTGAGGATGATCAGACATCGAGTGAGATAGATCATTTAGAGGAGAGTAACATTATAGACCTTGACATTGCTATCGAAAACCTTGAAAACGTTTCCATCATGACACTTACCGCCTTTGACCTTGACCAATCCAATGATTCCTTACCTTTTATACATGCCAAACTCATTGACTGGGAACAAATCGAGCTACTTGACATCCCTATCTTTGTAGATGATGATGCCATTGTCAATTTCCTTTGTTATGAAAATCCGAAAACAAGTTCCACCAATGAATTTCATAAAGAATCTTCAAACAAGGGGAGTGCCAAATCTCTTAGCTGCAAAATAAAGAATATCAAAAATCGATCTAATGGTGAAAACCATGCAATGACAGTATTAGATCATGAAAAAGTAAAAAGAAAGAGTGTATCCAATGGTGAAAACCTCCCTGAGGCACTGAAGGATGAGAGATTTGACACTCTTCCTGAGCATTATCACGAGAGATCTTCAGTATTGGTTGAGCCTATGTAATCCATAAACATCGGTATTACAGAAAACAGTAAAGACCCTACATCTAGCGGCATCAATGACAGAGGAAGAAAAGCCAAGTTTCACCAAATTCTTTGAAGAAAGACAAATCAATTTTGCTTGGTCCTATGCTGACATGCCAAGAATAGATCTAGATCTTATAATGCATCATTTATGCCCACCACCTAGAGTGAAGCCAATAAAGCAAAAATTGAGAAAAATGCATCCACGCTGTTAGAATTGGCTAAGGATGCCAAGATCTATGAACTAAATGGAAAGCACAAGAAAAGAGAGAGAATATGAAAAGAATAAACTGTATTCAATGTCATTGATATGATATGATTATTAATTACAAATGAGAGATATCCCTTGGTTATATAGCCAAGGTGAGGTGGAAATGATGAGGTAATGACATGTCAAGTCCACCAAAAGTGGAGATTCTCCAACAGCCTCCTATGTGGTCCCTAAGTAAACTTAACTAAGGTGTAATTATGACCTAGGACAAGGTACAACACATTTAATTACACCAACACCCCCCCTTAAGTGCAACTTAGGGAGAATGTACACAAAAGAAAACAATGCAAGATGGGTCCCGACTACTAGGCCATGTTAGGTACCCATGTACACACAATGCAATCAATGCAATCTCTCACAACTGGAGAAAAGGAGAAAACCCAATGGGACAAAACTCCTCCCCAAAAGAGAGATGAAATACAAAATAGAAATACTCTCAATGAAGAATGAGAAGGTAAAAACCCCATGTGAGGAAAAAGACCCCCCCATAAGAGAGAAGTAGAAGAGAAGCAAGGTAGCCCACCCTCAATGTTGAGTCTCCTGCAAGGATGGTAGAAGCTCGACATTGAATGTTGAAGATGATCCAATCTCGCCGGACAACATTCCTCCCCTTGGGAAGAAACAAAACCAAGGATGTATGTAGGATGTCAAGATGTATGATGTATGATGATGTCTCTGAAGCATGCTCAAGTGTCTCCATGTCGATGTCGAAAGCTGACACACTCCAAACAAGCGTTCTAGGCCACACTGCTGAAGAGGAAAATCCAACATCTAGTAGAGAAGAATGTAGAACATAATCCAAAGACAAGGATATCCCCTCTGAAGAAAAAGAAGCCTCCTCCAAATGTTGTCCACAAGAATCCACACTCACGCCAATCTGTGAAGAATGATCATGTAGAGAATGAACAAGAGGGTCAAGGTGTTCCCTCAAAACAACTGAAGAAGGTGCATCTTCATCAAAGAGAAGATGAATGCTATCAATGGTGTCCTCCAAATCTACAAGATGAGACTCCACAAACAAGTCTGAAATACCTGTGAGGAAGTCATCCAAAGTAGCCATATTGGAAGACTATGTATATCCTGTTGCACTGAATCACAAGGAGCCAAAACTGATGAATCGCAAGTAGCATCAACTGCAACAGTAGATGGAGGAGATGAAATGCATGGCTCAAGTACTGGATCTGATGTGAGAATTCCCAAGTTCAAAAAGCCAAATGTCTCCTCAAAATCATAGCTGTGATCAACAGTCGAAGGAACAAAGTCATCATCAGAAGCAAACTGTGCAAAGGAATACAACCGAGATGAATGATCAACCACCCCAGTAGCAATGACATCTCTAGTCTCCAAGTCACGAATGATAACAGAATCAGGAGTAAACTCCACAGTTCTCCCATCTCCACCATGTGTAATCTGATAAATGGAAAGTAGATTGTTCGTCAAACGAGGAACACACAAGACATCCTGAAAAGTGTTCTCCCCAATGCTAATAGATCCCTTCCCTATTACACTCATATATGTATTGTTTCCCATTAAGATAGGAGACATAGAACAAGGCTGAAATGAAGAGAAGATAGTCTGTGAAGATGCCATATGATGAGATGCTCCTGAATCTAGAAGCCATCTTCCTGATCTTGGAATTGAATGAGCACAAAGAGCTTGTCCTTTATATCCTGATGTTTGACCTTTTTCCTTTTTAGACTGTTTTGAAGTAGAAGGAGAAGAAGATTCAGACATTCTAGAAGGAAAATCAATGTGATTCTTTTTGAGAAGATTCTTCAACTCATCAATATCCTTCTTATAACAATAGTGTTCTTCATGTCCATCCTTCTTGCAATATACACAAAAAGGTCTCTCCTTCTTTGATGATTCTCCTTTTGATGATGAGGATTCTAATTCTTTATGTGGCTTGTTCTTTTTCTTCTTTTGCTTCTTATCAAGATTCCCTGATTCTTTATGTACCTTAGACTCATTTGCCACCAATGCTTGTGGTTTGGAAGACTTGATTAGACCCATGTTCATTAACTTAGCTTCCTCTTGGATTAGGAGATTTGCAAATTCATCAAACTTAGGATCAACATATGATGCTCCCATATAAAGTCGATGGGTATGAAAGCCAAAAACAAACACTGAATACTCAGGACCAAGCTTGGATAACACATTCATAATCAATTGTAAATCCTCTTTTTCAATAGTGCATTCTTTCAATTGTGTTCTTAGTTGCTTGAGTTTGGATATGTAGTCTTGGATGTGGTCAAAACTTTTAGGATCAAGATTCATCAAATCATTATCAATTTGATAGCCTCTAATCTTATCTGTTTTACCATACAATTTCTCAAAAGTATCCCATACTTCTTTAGGTGTATTACATGATTCAATATGAAACTGCAAATCAAATGAGACTAATGAACATACACATCCAAGTGTTTTCTCACGATCAATCTCCCGCATTGCCAATTCTTTAGCATCTGTAGGTTTTTGAATTGTGTCCTTTAGATGACCTATTAGACCTTTCATCATGAGATAGTTCGATATTGATTTTCTCCATGTAGCATAATTATGTGAATTTAGGGGTTCAATTTGAGATCTCCCCATTGCAAGAACACAAACCAAGCAAAAGAATGCAAACAATCACTACAGATCACTCAATCAAGAAACCCCCCAAGAAATATCTGATTTGGCACTTTATATTTAGTGCGTTTACAGTTGCCACTAGCCAAAAATAGCAAAGTGGTATTTGATCTTAGTGCTTACAAATGCCAAAAGAGGCCATAGTATCAAGTAAAATTTTTGGTACAAAATGAGATCAATCTGATCCTACCACTGAAAAGTACACAAAAAATAATGCACTTTCAAAAAAAATTGCACCCAAAAATGTTACCGTAGGAGCAAGATATGAGCTCCCGAAGTTCCCAAAATGAGGACGAAGCAGTAACACCTGTGAGAATCTGGAATTTCTAGAAAAATCAAGCACCAAAACCAAAAAATGATTGCACAAGTGCGTAGAGCACGAAATTATAGCCCAAATAAAAAAAAAATTGTTCAAAAAAAGGAATCAAAATGAGCAAGTTATTGAGCTTCAAAGATTGACTGCAAAAATGAAAATGCAAATGGAGAGGGGTAGAAAATTTTCAAAGCACTGCTGACATAATTCTGACGTCAGCAACCCACGAAATTAAATTTGACGTCCTGGAGGCTGTCGACAAAAAAGAATATTCCCTCCGTGCAGAATATTCTCCGGAACGGGGGCTTAAAATTGACGTCTGGTTGCACGTCGCCGGTTGTGGAGGCCTCCGGAATATACCTGCGAATATTCCTTTGCCGTTACGTCGGAAACTGCGCCGGATTTTCGGAAATTGTACTGGCCGATTTATTTTCTTGCTCGACAGCCGGTGATTGAATGGGAGCCGCCAGGATTTTTGAAAGCTCCCGCCGGTGGTGAGTGGAGTACGCGGGTGGCGAGGGCCAGGTGCCCGCGTGGTAGGGGTACCGCATACCTTGTCTGCAGACAGGGTACGTTGTACTCTGTACAAACAAAATTAACCCGCAAGCAAATTTTGGCCTTTTTTATTTTTCAATGATTTTTTATTTTTATTTTTTATAAAACCTCAAAAAATAATCAGCTGATACTATAATTTTCAGAATTTTTTTTAAAAGAATAAAATATTTTATTTTCTTGAAATCGTACCGAATTTTCTCTGACGTCGACGGTACGACTGTAATTATGACGCGATCTGAGGGCCGTACAGCTCTTCCAACGAATTTTTTTTGCCTCACCGGACAACTGCTCCGAATCAGACGATTTGACAGTCGATCTTAGGGTTTTTGGCCCTTTTGGACGCGATGGCAGGGTCGGATTTGACCCAAAATACTCCAAAATTGCAGCTACCTTATGGATCTGGCAACCACACTTCAGCTTCAAACCCTCATAGATTTGGCCTCATATGTCCGATTTGGACGAAACAAAAGGCAAAATCAACTATCTCGAACCTTCCGGACGCAATGGTGAGCTCATATTTGCACTAGCAAGCTCAGATGTTAACCTGCAACAAAGAGCCACGAACGAAACCTCCTCAGATCTGGAATCTCTCTTCAGAATAAGACTCTCCAATGGCACCCAACCCGCTTTGATACCATGTTAGAATTGGCTAAGGATGCAAAGATCTATGAACCAAATGGAAAGCACAAGAAAAGAGAGAGAATATGACAAGAATAAACTGTATTCAATGTCATTGATATGATATGATTATTAATTACAAATGAGAGATATCCCTTGGTTATATAGCCAAGGTGAGGTGGAAGTGATGAGGTAATGACATGTCAAGTCCACCAAAAGTGGAGATTCTCCAACAACCTCCTATGTGGTCCCTAAGTAAACTTAACTAAGGTGTAATTATGACCTAGGACAAGGTACAACACATTTAATTACACCAACACACACATCACCCTACTAGTGAAAGCAGAATTGAAGAAACTATTAGATGCAGGGTTCATCCGACCAATTGACTATGCAGAATGGATTTCAAACATTGTACCAGTTTCTAAACCAGACAACAACATCAGAATATGCACAAATTTTAGGGATCTTAATAAGGCTTGTCCAAAGGATGACTTGCCTTTGCCCAATATAGACATCATTGTGGATTTAACAGCAGGACATGCTATGTTATCACTCATGGATGGTTTTTTAGGCTATAATCAGATAAAAATTGCACCAGAAGATCAAGACAAAACAACTTTCACATGCCCATGGGGTACATTTTGTTGGAATGTCATGCCATTCGGATTAAAGAATGCAGGAGCCACTTATCAACGTGCAATGACAACAATCTTTCATGACATGATGCACAAATTCATTGAGGACTATGTGGATGACCTATTAGCAAAATCATACACCAGGGAAGGAAATCTGGAGATCTTGGCTAAAATCTTTACTCGATTGGAAAAATTCAATGTGCAGTTAAACCCAAAGAAGTGTGTATTTGGAGTAACATCAACAAAACTCTTAGGATACATAGTCTCAGCTAAAGGCATTGAAGTAGATCCAACAAAATTCAAAGCCATCATGGACTTAAATATCCTTTTATGTCTAAAGATTTGCTTTATGTGCATGCTTGTGAGTGATACATACTTTGAGATACATGACTATTATAAGATTCACATGCACCTCAAATTGGGGATAAAATGTAATGACAAAATTTATATATCCATGCTAAATTCCATTTAGTTTTATTCCCATTTTGAGAGAATGTCTTAATGCAATTACACGTCAACAAGTAACAAAATTTTATGTGAAGTTAAGATTATTCCCTAGCCTTCACCTATCCCTATATACATATATTTTCATACATTTATCCACACATTATCCATTTTTGCACACTTTCCCATATTGTCCATATTTATTGCACCTGGGCTATATCCAAACAATCATTCCTTACATACACTTCATTGTTCCATTATCTTAGGCCACTCTTGAGACTATAGGTTTGACCCATAAATTTCTAAAATTCAAATTTAAAATTGGTTCTCTCAATCACTTTACTAGATGTTGAAAGTTGACTAAACACATGTATGCATGATTGATTGCTATGCCCTTATATTTAAAAGCATTCAATTGCATGATTTATTGTTATTCCCTTAAATTTAGAAGCATTCAATCATCATCCACATGCATTATTTGAATGTTATTTCTATTAAAGCAGTGCCCTATGACCACTTTGGTTTGGTGCACTAAAAATAACAACATTTACTTTAACATTATCACTTAGAAAATTTGCACAGTTGCTTGTTGGTTGTAAGTATTTTTTATGACTATAAAATTGATGTTTTTGTGAGGGTTGACCTAGGAGAACATGTACCATAGAAATCTAACAACCCTCTAAAGGTATTTTTAAATATCAATAGTATTTAGAGGAGAGAAGACACTAATAAATTCAATGAATTAGAGAGTAGAAAGACACAAATTGTAATATTGGATCCACACTTTAAAGGACAAACAACCAAATTCTAGTATCACATATGTTTTATCCTTCTTTATTGAATCAAGAGCTAAATACACCTATCTATTACATGTAATTTCTAACTTAAAAAACATTCAAAATCAATCACTCCCATTATTAATTATTACTTTAATCTAAATTGATTTACTTTGAGTTGTTGCATTTATTTAATTAACCTATATTAAGCTTAAGGAAAGTTATTTTCCTTTACAAAAAAGACATTTAGGATATAAAATAACAATGACAACAAACTTTATGACAAATCAAATATAATCAAAAATAAATTCAAATAATTCCTACTAAAATTTTATTTTAAAAAAGAAGTTAATTTAGTGGCGAAATTTCCAAAATCAAATCTTTAGGCTACACTACCATGGAGAAGAGCTTCCTAAAATATCTTAACATTTGCTCCTAAGAATATTTGGAAGCTTTCATAATTAGAGAGACCTTGGTAACAATGTGTAATTTTAAAACTTTATTCTTCACAATTCAAAGAAACTAGTGGTCTTATGATATTTTTTTAGCAAGAATGTTAAATCTACAATTAAATTTACAATTGTACAACTAAGACTAAAACTAGCATACCTATATTAATTAATAATATATGTAAAACATGCCGAGAGTTATTTTTATCGAGACGCCTATTGACTCGAGAAAAATGCTTACATTTTGATGAATATGAATTTGAAAAGCAATCCATTTGATTTCATTATTTTTTTTGTCATTATTTATTTCAATTCCCATATATAAGGGTGCACATTCAATTTTGAAATCATACCAACTTGTATATAACAAAAATCAACAAAGAACAATAAATTTAAAATCAAAAATTTTCATCAATCATTAGATTTAGTATTGACAGCATCAAAGAACAATATCACGTCAAAATGACATTCAGTAACTTAGATATATCCACTGGTTTTTTTCAATGTTTGAATACATTGCTAACATTATATACATTCAAGCATTTGAATTCCATGAACCTATAGCTTTGCAATTGAATCTAATAAAGCTATGCTCTTAGATGAATAATCAAACTTTGTTGTTTTTATGACTATGCATTTAATCCTCTGTTCATCATTATAAGTCTCTATTTTCACTTGAAGTTTAAATATATATATGTTGAAAATGACCTTTTGTATAATGTGTGAAAAATTAACATCATCTTGTTCTTCATGCTTCAAAATGTTCAATTATTTTGTTGTAACACCCATAATTTCTTCTGCCGCTTCTTCAAAAGCGATAATCCAGGTGAATGAAGTATGGTCTTGCACTTTGCATGGAAGTATATAGTTATAATCACATTCAGGGAAAGTTTTATCACATCTTCCACAATATCACTGGCCATTTTCATTAGTGTTTACCTTCTTTTTGTAGTGCCTATCTCCAATTTTCAAGGGGCGAGCAGTATAACAAAAATTGTATACCTTAATGAAAGATAAGGTAGCTTTTATCACATCTAGTAAGGTTTACCAGAGTTGCCAAGGTCCTGATCCTATATTTGTGAGATACTTTTTAACATTTTTTTCTTTTATTGCAGATGAGATTTCCTTTGTAATAGAATGAGAATGGAGATTATTCCCTTCTATATCAAACCACAATCTCAATCGGTGTGAGTCAGGAAGATCTGAATTTATAAGGAGTTGGGTTGTAGTAATTGTTCCCACAGATTTCCCACCAAAATCACTAATTTGTGCAGCCTTTATAGCAAGAATGGGGGAAGTTCCTACATTGCACATTTCTTGGAGTTGTTGACCTTCCTTATTGCATAAATCACCCCACATTGTTAATTCCACCATACAACCTAACATGTCTTTCAGTTGAAGGGTTCTTTTTTGAGTTTGTGTGGCATTCTTTCTGAATATTGTGTTTGGTGTGTCGATTGAGAGAACACCAATGATATCAACCAAAGAATTGCTTTTCATGTTCTCAATTTCTCTTATTGATGTAAAATGGAATTGTTGTTTTGGTAGACAACTATCCTCTGCCAAACACAACTCAACAATCAAATTTGTTTCTAATAAGATTTCCCATTCATTTTTTAATTGGTTGAAATTCTTTTGTGCAGGTTTGAGTCTCCCTTTTGAGATGAGAAATACTTTTCCAGTTTCTATGTGTTCATAAAACTTTTTTGTAACTACATTAAAACATGTTACTCTTATTTCACCACCATCTGAATCAACCAAGTCAAAAGTAAACACTTGTCCATCTCCTTTTGCATTGTTAAAATGACAAAGTTGACCCTTTCTAGTGATTCTTGCCTTTATTGACCATCTATTCTGGTACGGATTGAGTGCTGCAATAGGAATAGTTCTTGTATGAGGTTCATTTTTTCCAGAAAATTGGGTGCTTATATGGATTGTTGGTAGGATCCATGCCTGCATCATCATCATATAAGAAAAATAGTATTCAATAGATTTCGAACACGGCAAAAAAATGGAAGAGTAACTAGAAACATTGATAATTTGTTAAAATTTTCATATAGCAAAAGAATTGAATGTAGCAAAAAACTATATATCATACACATATATTACATTTTGTAATTTGAGACTCATGGAATCAACATTGAAGAAAATATGTATGTTACATCAAGTATCTTCTAATACTTTCAATCTGTTTTCCTCAGCCTTTCTCTTGGCAAGTTGTCTACCATTTTTCATTTTTTCATAACGGTCATATGTGAACAAGGGCATAATTCTTAAGCCTTCGATGCATTTTACACATGATATAGCTACAAATGTCAATCTTTTTCTTTCTCTTGGTCCTATATCAATAGTAGCTTTTGATAGAGTCAAACCATGTGATTTGTGAATTGTCAATGCCCAAGCCAATCTTAACGGAATTTGGATTGTCTTGCCCCTCTGTATTGTTGTAATTGGAATTGTCTTTGGGTTACGATCATCAAATGGTATTCCTGAATAGTTGTCAAATCTAACCATTACATATGTTGGTGGTTCTGGTGGACCGGTTCTAGGTTTGTATACAATGTTTTGTATATATCCTAAAGCTCCATTGACAAGGCCTTCTTGTATCAGTAGATTTGAGATTAACATAACCCTGGCATCTTTAAATATCAATAATTCTAGATCCAGCTCATCATTTGAGCATTCTTCTCCTACATTGCTACTTCGTAATTTTATAGCAACACTACATGCAACAGGATGCTTCAATGAGTATAACATTTTCTTGTTATGGTTCTTAACAGTTTCATTTGTGGAGAATAAATGCACACCATTGTCAAACTCCTGATTGCTTGCTTCATCTAATGTAATAGTGGTTCTTGTCATAAGCAATTTCCAATCATCTATTGTGGGGTTTGCATCTCTCAAATTTGTCAAAAGTTGACAAAATCTTTGTTGATGGATGTTTTGTCCATCTTGTCTGAATATTTTATCCAAAGTAACCACAATTTTGAATTCTTCCCATAGCGACTTAGCTCATGTGTTGTTTTCATATGTTGGTCTATCATTAAAAGGAGGTAACTGACCCAAATCTCCAACAAAAATGATAGATATGCCTGATAGAAAATTGATAACAATAATTGTGAATACTATAGAACTTTATAGTTATACAATTGTCATTTACATGAATTTTTTGTATTTCCATATAAAATAATTCATTTGAATAATCAAATAGATATCTACCTCCAAAGTTATGATTTGCATTTTGTGGGAATGCTTGTCAGAGTTGAGAATCAATGTTTTCTAGCAAGTTTTGACCAATGAAGCTCATTTCATCAATTAGAATGTACTTGATGTTTGCTATTTCTTCTTGAAATCTTGTGAGCCTTGCTCCTTCCAATTGAGAAAAATCTCTAATTGGGATTCAGAGTTTTGAATGAATGGTGGATACTCTTATGTTGAATGTTGCATCTCCAATTGGTACCAGTAATAGAAGAGGAGAAGGACCGGGATATGTTGCATTTTTAAGAGCTTGAGTAATAGCACCAATTAGATATGACTTACCTGTCCCCGTTGTTCCTTGAATTATCATCAACAAGGGCGATGTATTTTGATTATTATGGTAGTGTGTCATGATTATGTTGAGTGCATTTTTTTGTTTGTCACTGAGGGTTGTGTAGTTCATAGGTTGTGGTATTTCGTCATGTATGAGACATCCATGTTCTCTCATGCTACTGATGAAGTTCATTGCTTGATTCGTATACATTTCACCATAATATTCATTACACCAATCTGCTTGTCTATCAAAATCTCTCCTTCCCAACATATCTATTTCAGAAACTTGTATATTTTGACCATGATGTAGTCCAGATAGTATTTCCCATTCATGCTTAGTAGTATTTCTTTGAAGAGCTTCATTGTCTTCAATTTCAATATCACTAATGTTTTCATCATGTTCTTCAGTTGCTATTTGTTCCACGTGCCAAGGGTTATAATGGAATGACTCCCAGTTTTGTCTTATTGATTCATCATCATGACCAATATCTCTATCCACATCATGAAAAGGTTTGTACAACAATAATTCTGAATAACAAAAATCAATCCATTTATTTGACTCACGTGGAGGAATGGATAAAAACTTAGGATGTACTCTAACAATAGCTGCCTTTTGTCTCGGCTCTCATTTGTTATCTCTCCTTCTTTTAGGATTATATATCCACGATCTGGCTGCATCAATTAGTGTAACACCTTCCATAGACAAAGGCCTTATTTTATATCCTTGGATGAAAGATGTTATTTGTTCTTCATTATTTTCTTCATCATTTACACTTACGGGTTTGAAAACCTCGCATGACACATTTAGATTGATAAACCTCCTACTACTCTCTACCAATGGAAGTTCAAGTAGCATGTGGCACACCTCTGGAGCTCTAATGTCTCTTTCTATGACAGTCTCATTCAAAAGTCTTCTATATGCTTTTGTAGCCAATTCATCTAGATTTTCCATGTTTGCAAGTCGCATTAACATCTGTTGGTATGTTTCCGAACTTTTTTCTGATTTTGCTACATACTTTGCAATATATTTGATTACAACATGTTTGGAAAGAACGGGCTGCAAATCTATGTTTGCTCTCCACAATTGCGATATGTAACGATTGTGTGAGTTTACTCTGTTATCATTCCTCACTAGCTCAAAAAAAAATTCACTTGTTTTTGTGTCTTCATATAATTTGGATCCCTCCAAATTTAATGGCCAAGGAGCATTATACCTATTATGAATATGAATAAGTAATGTATTTTTATAGTTTAGAATCATATGACAGTTGATTTGAATATAAATATTTTAACTTATTAAAATTGTTACCTGCAAACCATTGTTCCTCCTTTTTTTCATAGGCATGCACCCTCCCTACAGACCGTGTGTCTCTCTACAAAATTTAGTAGCTCTTCATAGTCATGATCAACATTGATCTCTACAAGTTGTCTTGTATTTTTTAGACATGGATGTTGAGGAAAATTTTGGAATGCCTACAATTGTATAGACAAATAAATTGATTTGTTATGTGATAAAATACAAATTGTTTATGACATATATGATATGCGTATGTTTTACTATTTTGAACATACCTAGATGTTTTTCTATATGGATCTTGTCTAGGATTCCATGCTTGAACAATAGAATGGAAATATCTTTCTGCACTTTTTCGTTGCTCTTGATTTGACCAATCCAAGTTGTCCATATTTGGTGCTTTGTGTATCCAAATGAATCCATGCACATGTGGTGAGCCCCTGTGTTACCACTCATATCTAGACCAAAAATCTTGAATTTTCATTCCTTTTTCTAGTATTTTTGTTCTGAACATGGAATGTCTTAAATGCATGTATTGTGTGACTATATGAGGATAGTCAATAACATTTTTTTATTTCCATATTTGAGCCTATTGTGGCATAGTTGGTGATGTTCCTGGTATTAGTGCATGCAAATCGGGCCAATACATATCTGTTGCTCTCAAAGTGAAGAATATTGTAGGAGAGCCTATTTGATGAAGCATGTTAATCAATTTTGCACGACATTGTGTCCAATATGACTGTGTACCTCTCAATGTTGTTCCAAATCGCATTAACCTATCAGCTAGATGGGATTGTGGCATGTTTTCCATATGCTGACGTAACTTGTTGATGGTGATTGGCATGTCTTGAAAGCTTCTTTTGGAAAATACAGCTAAAGAATGTTGTGCACGGTGTCTCATTATCATGTTCATCATAAAATATCAAAATCTTGGATGCCAACCAAAACGATGGTCCCTAAAACACAATAAATGCTTAAAAAATTCATGCAGATGCACTCTCCTCATTCGTGGTTCTAGCCAATCACATTTGCCATCAGGGAACAATGTTGGGAATGCCATACCAAGTAATCCTGGAGTGATATATTCATTGATAGGAGATGAACCAATTCGTGGCCAATCAATCAGTGTTGCTAAATTTGCTTCAGGGTTATTAAACCATGCTTGAATCAATTCCATTTCTCTTTGAGCATTAGGTGGCATAGAAGCCATTGATGTAGTGTGATCAATTATATTTCCTTGATCCATGTCCATGATTGGACCCACAAATATAATTTCATTTGAATCAGAATCAGATTCCATATGCACTGTTTGTAATTTGTTGAATATATTTTCATCAAAATTTCCTATGAGATCATTTAGAGCATTTTCATTGATTCTGACATCTGAATAAAACTTGTCATGGTCTACTTTGTATTTTAATGCCTTATACACACGATCCCTATTCACTGTGAAATTATAATTTGTGCCACACTGATCCCTTCTTCGAACAATGATGATTGGAAACTCTCTTATTGAATGTGGCAAAACATTTGAAACATATTCCACATTTTGTGGAAAACTTATTGTGTGTCCTTTGTATTTATACTGACCACTGACTGCATGGGTAACTTGTAATATTGGACTAACACGTGCAATTAACATTTCTTCTACTTGAGTTAATTTCACAAGCTCTTCTAGTTGTGGGCCAGGATCCATATTATTTAAAGCTAAAAATCTATGATTCCCTTTCTCTTGACGACATCTATTACAAACAACACCTTGAGAGGTGTGAAATACTTTCATTCCTAGGTAGCATTCTTGACAGATATAACACATGCCTAGTGTTGTCAAGTTATCTAATTGATGTCAAAATTGTGCTTGAAATTTTTTAAAATCATCGTGAAGCATTCCATTTGGGTTTTGTATGTTTCCTTGTACACCTACATTTCTCTCATCTTGTACTATGACTTCTGCCCTTTGTCTAACATAGATTTCTCTTTCAACTTCATTGTGTCTTTTTCTTTGTTCTTCCCTTTCAACATCTGTCATTTGTTTCCGTTGTCGTCTTCTATATTCTCTTTGATATTCTTTGTGATATTCTCTTTGATATTGTTTTCTTTGCTCCTCTGATTCAAAATTCAATCTCAGTCGCACCATATCTAGAAAATAATTGAAGTTGTATTTGTAAAATTGATGTTTTTCAATGGTAAATCTACTTTTCTTTTAAATGAATTTCATTTAATATGAAAGACTATTGCAATCAAAAGGTTCTAAATAGAATACAAATTTACATGACTATTACGTAAAATTATAGGACAAGCATAATTAGATGAAGATATTTCATCACAAAGAAGAAAAAATGAAATCTTTATTGTGTTTTCAAAATTTGTCCTTGAATAAATGCACTCATTATTGTGATTTTTTGAATATTTATATATATCAAGTAGGGCATGTACATCCAAAATATGTGAACAGTCTTTTGCAAAAGTTGACATTAAATTCTATATGAAAATATTGTTCATCAGGCTAAGTGAATCATGGTTGCCACCTACATACAGCACGCATGATTTTTTTTTTTTACAAAATAGACATGAAAGTCTACATCAAAATGTTGTTCATAAGAGTGACCCAACCATTAAACAACCCTCTATATGCTTCACATGTTCCTACCCTAATTATCATACAAGTAAAAAATAAATTCGTCAATAACGCTTTTTGCAACTCTTGGTTCCTCGTATTGCTCAGCATAATAAAGTTCTCTTAAAAAACCAGAGAATCCTGCAACTTTCTTGCATGTTGCATGTAATTTGTGGGAAATGTCTTCCATGTCATTAATCTCTTGTCGTTCTATTCCACATGCAAGTAATGCAACATCATGGAGTTCTCTAATGATTTGTTTTGAGTGGTCTTCAATTGACGTGTACAACTTGTCTATCAGACTTGACACATGTGTGTTTGAATTTATTGAATCCTCATGGGATTCTAGTTGTTCGACTGTTGGTTCGCTAGAAGGAGATTCATTGTGGGTAGCCATTATCTAAACAATAAATGAAACTCATAAATAAGTAACAGGTTATAAAGATATGTATGATTGTAAGTTGTAGAATCATACATATATGATTTTCAATAGAATTTTCAAAGCTAACAAGACTACAAAGAGAAGTGTAAGAAATTTGTTGGTATCAAATTTGTTTTAATGTAGGAGGTTGGTGAGTTATCGATAGAGATGGTAGCAGAGGTACTAATGTTAAAAAAGCTTCATAAGCTAATTAACAGTCATAGAAATTTTGAACAGAATTGCAATGTCAACATAGTTTTACCACTTAAATTGCAATTTATAAGTATTGCCCAACACAAGATGAATTCGATAAACACATAAGCGTTCATTCCAACAACATTTGAATAATGTTTTATTTATTTGCCACATCAAGGCATTCATTACATATATAAATTAGGTTTCACTTATTCAAGGGACTCATCATAACTTATCACAATTATTTTGGGGGGAGGTTGCACCCGCAAGTGCTCCTCATTATTCTTTTGTTTCTTAGGAGGATTAGTACAACTATTTTCACTTGGTGCACAACGGTTAGGGGGTAACTTCTTGTCTAAATCTGCTTGGACACTAGTTGTTGCTTTCTCCGACCATTTTATTTCTGCCCTAACATCCAAAATTCTCTCCATTGCATGAGTGAAGGTCTCATCCTTCTTGAGCCAGCCTTTGCCTTCTACTTTTGTTCCTTCTATGGTTCTAGTCAATGCAACTCGCTCCTTTTTGCATTGTAAGTAACGATAATTTCTAGCTATGGACTTATGTGCGGTCTACTTAATGTCCACCATGTCTAGCACAAAAAGGTTCATGTTAGTTGCACAAGCACAATTCTATACCTGCATAGTGGACTCATAGGCCCTAGCATGCAGCATGGGACCTGTGAGTTATATACCACATGTCACAACCACATTATATAATGTGGTTGTCACATGTGGTTATCTTATATAATGTGGTTGTCAATAGACTACGAGGAAGACCCAAAAGAAAGTTGAAAAAATTTGAAGAAACCAAGTAGGCTTTTAAAAAATAAATTTGCTTATAAAAATGAAATTTGTCAAATTTCACATTTACAAGGAAAAACAATAAACCAAAAAATTCACTAATTGGTTTATTGTCTAATGTCAAGGGCTGTCTTAATGGTTCAATGAAATCTAAAATTCTAACCCTAATTTAACCCTAAGCCTAACACCAACCTTGAACCTAATATTGACCCCAAGATTCATCTTAGAGCCCTAATTGAACCCTTATTCAAATTGACCCTAATTGAGTTTTAATCTTAGCCTTAAATCTAACGCTAATTCTAATTCTAACCCTAGCCTTAATTCTAACTCTATTCATGATTATAATTTTAATACTAACCTTAATTCTAATGACGAGCCTAATTCTAAATGTAATACTAATTGAACCCTAACCCTAACCCTTATTAGAACCCAACCCTTATTGAACCCTTATCATATCCTAAAATTAATCCTATCCCTAATCCTAATTGTGTCTAACCCTAATTGAAACCTAACCCTAACGCTAGTTGTGTCCTAACCGTAACCCAAACCCTAATCCTGACCTTTACCCAAAGCTTTATCCTATAACCCTAACCTTAACCCTAATCTTAACCTATCCTTAATCTTAATTGAATTCTAATCCTAATTGAACCCTAACCCTAATTGTAACCTTGATCTAACCCCATGCTAACTCTTACTCCAAGCTTTATCTTAGAATTCTAATTGAACCTTAATCCTAACTAAGCCATAACCATAATCATAACCCAATTATAATCATAATCCTAACTAACTCATAATCATAATCATAATAGTAAATAATAATGTTATATAATTTTTTTCATATGATAAACTTATGTGTAAATGTAATTCTTAATCACATTATTTTTTTAAAAGATATATATGCTAGTTCTAAATATATTAATTTTAAAAATTTATTTATATGTAATAATAAATTTATTATATTTTTTTTGTATTTAATTTTAGAATTTTAAATTGATTTTAGATGTGCATAAATATTATAATTTTTTTATCTATTTAAGTTGCTATATTTTAATCATAACCCTAATTGAACCCTAATTCTAATTGAACCATAACCCTAATTGACTTTTAATCTTAGCCTTAAATCTAAACCTAATTATAATTCTAACCCTAGCCTTAATTCAAACCCTAATTCTAATTCTAACCCTAGCCTTAATTCTAATTCTATTCATGATTATAATTTTAATACTAACCTTAATTCTAATGACGAGCCTAATTCTAGCTATAATACTAATTGAACCCTAACCCTAACCCTTATTGAACCCTTACCATATCCTAAAATTAATACTATCCCTAATCCTAATTGTGTCTAACCATAATCGAAACCTAACCCTAACGCTAGTTGTGTCCTAACCCTAATCCTAACCTTTACCCAAAGCTTTATCCTATAACCCTAACCTTACACCTAATCTTAGCCTATCCTTTATCTTAATTGAATTCTAATCCTAATTGAACCCTAACCCTAATTGTAACCTTGATCTAACCCCATGCTAACTCTTACTCCAAGCTTTATCTTAGAATTTTAATTGAATCCTAATCCTAACTAAGCCATAACCATAATCATAACCCAATTATAATCATAATCCTAACTAACTCATAATCATAATCATAATAGTAAATAATAATGTTATATAATTTTTTTCATATGATAAACTTATGTGTAAATGTAATTCTTAATCACATTGTTTTTTTAAAAGATAGATATGCTAGTTCTAAATGTATTAATTTAAAAAATTATTTTATGTGTAATAATATATTTATTATATTTTTTTTCTATTTAATTTTATAATTTTAAATTGATTTTAGATGTGCATAAATATTATAAAAAAATATCTATTTAAGTTGCTATATTTTAATCACAACCCTAATTGAACCCTAATTCGAATTGAACCATAACCCTAATTGACTTTTAATCTTAGCCTTAAATCTAACCCTAAGTCTAATTCTAACCCTAGCCTTAATTCAAACTCTTCATGATTGTAATTTTAATACTAACCTTAATTCTAATGATGAGCCTAATTCTAATTTATCTATTTATCTTAGAACCCTAATTGAACCCTAATTCTAATTGAATCATAACCCTAATCGACTTTTAATCTTAGCCTTATATCTAACCCTAATTCTAATTCTAACCCTAGCCTTAATTCTAACTCTATTCATGATTATAATTTTAATACTAACCTTAATTCTAATGACGAGCCTAGTTCTAACTGTAATACTAATTGAACCCTAATCCTAACCCTTATTAGAACCCAAACCTTATTGAACCCTTACCATATCCTAAAATTAATCCTATCCCTAATCCTAATTGTGTCTAACCTTAATTAAAACCTAACCCTAACTCTAGTTGTGTCCTAACCCTAACCCCAACCCTAATCTTAACCTTTACCCAAAGCTTTATCCTATAACCCTAGCCTTAACCCTAATCTTAACCTATCCTTAATCTTAATTGAATTCTAATCCTAGTTGAACCCTAACCCTATTATTACCTTGATCTAACCCCATGCTAACTCTTACTTTCCAAGCTTTATCTTAGAATTCTAATTGAATCCTAATCCTAACTAAGCCACAACCATAACCCAATTATAATCATAATCCTAACTAAGTCATAATCATAATCATAACAGTAAATAATAATGTAATATAATTTTTTTCATATGATAAACTTATGTGTAAATGTATGTCATGCCCAAAAATTCACTAGAAAATGCAACAATTTTTTTTTGTTTTTTTAAACATATACCCACTAAAGAATGCCAACCATACCTAAATATGGTATAAAACCTATACACATCTAATGACTTGATTGAGTAACATCATTGAAGACAATTGCTCAAAAGAAGAGAGTGAGGGTTATTGAACAAGGAGACACACACACCCTCAAACTATGATGAGGAAGGCCTAGTTTTTAAAAAATTATCATTTGAGTGCTCAACATCTTTTGACTAAGGATTTTTTGTTAAATATGTTGACACTAATGAAACCTGATAGCCTCAACCTATATCTTTCTAATTTAATCCATAGCTAAGGTGATAATACAAACTATAAATTTACAGTTCATATTAATCCTCCATGCAAGTTTAAGACTGGTCATGGATACCTATACTACATATGACACCATTATAAACATTATTATATATACCAAAGTAACGTTAACACTATCATCATCCCTCAAATAGCTAAACCCAAAATCTCATGATGAACTATTCATTAACCAAATCACCACTTGACATTTGTATTAGCACTATTCTTTATATTACCAATATCTTTATTACCGCTTCCCTTAATATTACTAATAAGATGGTTATTGATACTAACGTTTTCTTTTCTTTCTTTTTTTTCCTCAAGAAAAACATGATATATTGTTATTTTATTTATTTGTTTAACTAATATTTATTTATATGTTTATTTATCCTTTTGTAACTATATCTATATATAAAACTAAATAGCCTCTTATTTATATATATATATATTATATTTACTTTATAAAGAAATTTAAAATCATAGTAGTGTTGATTATTCTATACCACTACATAAAGTATTTCCTATATTACTCTACTTTGCAAGAAAAAGTAAAACTAAACAAAAGGAATCTCTTTCCTCTTTTATTACCTAAACTTTATCTTTTAACATACTCTTACTTTAAATTAATATGGTCTTTCCTTGAGGGAGAGGGAATTTAATCTCTTCTCTTTTACTAAAGGAGTATGTAAAATGAGAATTACGTAGAATTATTTAAAAGCTTAAAATGGTAGGGATGGGCAAGGAACCCTAAATGAAAATTTCCAACGTCAGATTTAAGACAAAATAATATATTTTCTTCCACTTATGATTGGTAAAAAAAAAACACGTCATTTATACTAATATTAAACCTTTGTTTTTTCTTTTCATGGGAGAAAAACCTTTTTAAGAAAAACAATTACAGAGAATAACTGCAAAGTTGTTATAAACGGAAAAAACTTTGATGCCGCTCTATACTCAATTGTTTAAGTTTATATTGTAGTTGAGTTTTTATGTAAAGTCAATTTAAATTTAAATTTAATCTTGCTCTTTAAGAATATTAATTATCTGCAATACTCTTCTTGCATGGTGAGATTATATTATTAAAATAAGTATTTAAATACTTAATCTCTTAAATAATTATCTACTGCCATACTACAGAGCTGCAATCCCCAGAGGAAAAAGTGTATGAAAGATTCAACTACTAAGTTAATATAGATTACTCGAAGTTAACTTTCCATGGGTGCCGTGAATAACTGGAGAAACTGAGGGCAGCAGAAATGCTAAGCGTTGTGGTAATTGCTATGATGACAACTTGTTGAAAAGTGCCCAGCCAAAGATTCCTCTAAATTAACTTCTGAACTCCCCATCGAATCAGATCTTAATTATAAGATTTAATCTTCTACTTGCCAGCACTTTGTCGTGGGATGATAGTATTAGAATTAATTCTATGGCAGTGGCAGAGACGAATTCAATCACTCGCTGGAATGAAGTTTTAATATTGTTTAGAGGCATCGGTTCAAGGGACAACTTCATTAATGCAAAAATTCAAGGACGGTTAAATGGTCAGGCGAGTGTCATGCCCATATCCTGCCACAATTAGTAAACTAGAATATGATTACATATTGGAGAGTAAATCTTCTTTTAAAGCTACCATTACTCTAGCTCACGGGGAAAGAAGATTTGGTTATAGGGAATAATTTAAACATCACATCTATTAATTTCCATTCACGAGAAGTGCAATAAAGTCGTTGATAACTTAAATAAACTAAATACTCCAAATTTTAAGTTTGTTTCCCACTTAAACTTGCCAGTTCCCTTATATGATGTCGATTCCCATGCCTGGCAACATCTTTGGATAGAAATCATTGCCACGATGGGTACCTGATTCAGTTATTGATTCAATTACTCAACCACTGATCAATAGGCCCGCTTAACAGAATGCCTATTATTGTCTGTATTATAGAGGTGTTCTATGCAACTCCATTCACAAAAGGTTTATTTGGCTGTACAGTTGGGATGGAAATAAACCATACGCAGTTAAGCTACAAGTCTTGCAAATATGCCTTTATTAAGTTTTTCCACTCCTAACAAGTCGCACCTACCAGATTTATTACTAGTTCATTTGCTGCACAGGTACTTACTAACACCAGGTTCGCTAGATCAACCACTTGAGTAGAATCCTGCCAATGCCTACGCAGTTGATTAATGGATGGGACATAAGCACAATCTTCTTAGTGCTGGTAGTAAGCGTTGATAATCACTCCTACGTTTGTGCAATAAGAGCAGAGCTTGAATTACTGGCTACCATATCTTTTCACCCACCAACTTATACGACATGCAACCATACCTATTGGCCCAAATTAATGGCACGTCTGACCATGACTTTGCAGGAGGCAGACTAATCAGACTCAGAGGTATTATTGACATGATTGCAGCCTGTGCAGGTAATACTGCTTCGTTGGAGTAGGTTAAATTTTTATTTTTTTTGTTCACATTTATAATATTCATTGTATTTCACGTATAGGAAAAGGTGAAGGGCAGCCGGGTTTGAACTAATTTAAAAAGCACACTCCTCATTTTAGATGTGGTTAAACCAGTGATAGCGACTGCTAAAGGAATGAAATGTCAAGTAGTAAAAATAGGATGACCTAAGGTAGGGAAACTATTGCTGAGAAGTTGTGAAAAGGGTTGAGACAAGGACAACTAGAAAGGGCATAAAGAGGGGTGTTGAAAAGAATACGGTATGTTGTGCAGGCCGCACTTACAATGGCGGCATCCCAGCCTCACATGATTCTTTCTTGTTTCCCTCAAGTATTAGCCCCAAAAAAAAATGTTTGGAGGTTATATTATTCACACACTCTACCTTCACATCTTGCAATTTCCTTTGACATACGTAGCCAACCAACTCCAATGCACTATGCATCCCTTTTAGTTGTGAAATTCCTAAGTGCAAGTTTAGGGTAGTGACAGATAGATCCACTTCTACTTATTCTTCTAGTTTTGAAGCTTTCGAGAGAGTTGAATGCTACAGTATTAGTAATGGGCAGATTCAAAATACAAATATATCTTTGTTTGCTTACCCACGCAATATTGCTCATTAATGAGTTGGCTTTATGACTTACAAGATTTGTCTATATTTCATCCTTTGTTTATTACTGAATATGATAGGTCAAGTTTGCATAAATTACAAAAAAATGAACAAAATACAGTAAGTTTTCATTTCCTTATTGTACATCCATACACCTTTTAATTCAAAAACATAATGTATATTTATACTACCGCAATGATTCATCATATATTCATTTAATTGTAGTAGAAGCTTTACAGATAACATATTCCTATTTTATATTGATTGCATCCAAAGATAAATACTAAATTAACTTCATACGTTTTGTTTCTTTTATATTCATCAATAAAGACAATGTCATAACATAATCTATTTTTGACCCATGCAATAAAATTTCTCTTACTTTTCTGTTTTCCCTATTATCACTATGGACAGAACCCCCTTCCATAGTAAGTACCTTATACATAATGTTTCAAAGAATGGTTTTACAAATCTTAATAATACTCTTACATACTTTTTCTTTCTATCCACCACAAAGGAAATACACGAAGAAGGTAACTATTATGTGGCTTTGAATAGATGTGCAACTTATTCTTCTAATCTTAATGTATTACTAATGTTATTGAAGAAAAACATTGTTTTACATACCAAAGAACTCAAGCTTGCTCTCCACCCTACCGTAATGGTGTCATGGAGCCTCGTGGGCTCTAGCCATACCCCCGAGCAAGATAATGTGTCAACCCCAAAGTGATGAATGGAGTCTTCCCCAAAATTTACAAAAGGATAAAATGTCATAACATCAAATTACATGTCTTTGGCCCTCCACTTACCATATTCTACAATGCTTCATACAAACATGCTCACATTCTACAACAAGAAAACAATTAAAGGAAAAAGTATGGAGAACTTATCTCTTTTCTTTTGGTGAGGGGTTTGAACTCTTCCTCTTTCTTTCCTTCCCAAATCTAGCCATCTTGAGTACTTTCTTCCCCAAAAGTGAAGCTCCTCTCCTCTCCTCATACTTTGTCCACCAAAGTTCTCCAAGAGGAGAAGTGGGTAACACCCTACTCATTCTCCCTCTCCAACTATATAGGAGTTACAACTTGCAACTTTTTGGATGGGGAGGTGTGGAGTGTACCTCCCTTCTTCAATGAGAGTCTTTTCTCATTAAAGAGGCAACATGCACTTGGACAACCCCAAATCTTTTCACCTCTCCATCCTCTCCTCAAAATTCGTCACTCTTCATTATGAAGATTTTTCAGGAGTCAAATCATGTCCTTGGGACCCTATTGCATGCCCACTTGACCCCTACCACTATGGTATAGACCCTATGGGGTTTATTTTTGTATCCCAACCAAAGAAAATGACCAACAACCCTCTTTAAAGACCCACTTAAAGATCCATCCGAGTTTCACACTTGGGTAAGGGTTCCCAACCCCTAACTCACATAATTAAATATTCTCACAAACCAAAATAAATTATACCTTTAATATCAACCTTCACCTCTTAATCTATCAACATATTAACTTTATATCCTCAAGAAGATGTCTTTTGATTTTCTCTTGATGGTTCATCCTTCCCATGCTAACACGGTTACCTCCTTGCACAATACCAACACAATCATAAGTACCAATTTGATAGCACATAAATCTAGTAACTAAATATTTTATACTTTAGCTATACAATAATCCATTTAAATTTCAATTTGTTTTTCACAGTATACAAGTGTATTCCACCTTCATGGTCATGATAATAAACAAAATGTCAAAAGTAAATGCAAGAATATCACCAAAAGATCGCCTTATTTATCATCCATAATATATCTAATCATCAATTTAAGATCATATCACAAATTAGGTTTAGCATTAATCACATGTGAAATGGGTTCTTACATCCCCCTCCCCTTAGCTTAGACTTCCTCCTGGAAGTCATTAAGAATAGGAAATAGATATCAATATAGCAATGCACATAAATCTATTAGAATATGAATTACTTTACTTTCTTGATGAAGAATCATAACATTCAACCATTAAGCACACATTAAATAAATCCCTTTCATGAATCAAACATCTAAATGCTCGGAACACAATTTTGCACCATAGAACATTTATCCAATATAGTCACATTATAACAATATTAGTAGTCATCCATGTAGTTAATATTCTTGAGATCAACATATATCCAATGCATTAACATCCTTGGATACCCTTCAAGGTTCTCTTTTCCATCCTAAACATCACTCATGATGTTTAAAACATTTTTGTCCTAATATCAGTTCATGTCTCAAAATAGAGTCTCAATTTTATCTGTCACTTTCTTTCTCACATAACAGTCAAGTATTTCCACATGTAATTTATTTACAAATTTACCCATACATCACAACAATTACACATAATTCACATCACAAGGCTCAATGGGGTTTACAAGGATGGATATTCTTGGATGCCACAAACATTAGGAAAGATGGTCTTAAAGCCCTTCTCCAAGGACCCTACCATACATCTCCTAGGTACCTTCTCTTGTTTGTGTAAGGGGGTTAGCCTCCAAGAGGAAGGTACAAAAATAATAATTTCATAGAACTAGGGGAAGAATGGATTAATGACCGTCCCATACCGGTCCCATTTGCAACCCCTTTCAAATAACTCATAATTCCCCAGCGCATCTACTCCCCTGTACGACCTGCCAGGGAACCCCCCGGGATATGGCAATTTTTTTACAAACGTCACATTACGCCACACTTGCCAGCAGTTAGCAAACAATAAGAAGCTCAAACTAGGAAACATAAAACCATAATCCAACATTTTAGTAAACAAAAAAAAATTATACATTCGAAAGGAAAATCGAATAAAGATCAGTTGCAGCTGCATTTGAACATTCCAATCTTAATCAAACAAAAAAATAAAATAAAATTAGATTAGTCCTTGAGGCAATGGACTACGCCAAACTTCAAATGGCTAAATAGCCCCAGTAAAAGAAATGTGAAATTTAACAATGTTGGCATATAATGAAACAAAACATGAATTAAGAAATTACCAATAATTCATATCTCAACAATAAAACTTTTACATTACGAGCACCACGTGACTTTCATAAAGCCACCTAATGGGAGGAGGGGAATGGTGGTTCTCTAACCACATAAGTATAATAGCATGCAATAACTGGTGGTCCCTGACCACAAAAAATATGAATAACTGGTGGTCCCTAACCACAAAATCTGCATCATTGGTGGTCCTTGACCACATAAATATAAGTAACTGGTGGTCCCTGACCACATAAATATGAATCACTGGTGGTCCCTCGACCACATAAATATAAGTCATTGGTTGTCCCCGACCACATAAATATGAGTAACTGGTGGTCCATAAAATTCCATCCTTTACCCATGGGTTATAAACATCAAGGAATAGGTTTGCACTATGAACCAACAAGCGTGGCTCTCATATGTGGGGGAGTAGGCCACGGTCAATGTCCATGGGAGGATTACAATGACTTGACATAGATCCTTTGTCAGGATTAGGGACAACGCCCTAAGCTCATAATTTCCCGATGGGAGAACATGTGCCTCTCAACCCCTATTTACACTAGCTGGCATCGCACTCCCATAAGGGGGGAACCAAATGCTAGGGGTACACATTTAACATAAAAATAAAACTAACACAAAGGAATACATCACATTTCATTTAATAGACACACTTATACACATAACACATTTATTTGAACTCACAACTAGCTAGCTTACATAAAGGCCATCACAAAGGGTACATATAGGGGATCATACTAGATGTCCACCACCTGTATCCCAAGTCAGATACCCTGTATATCATACTTGGGGCACAACACATTTACTGGTTTTCACTTCACATGTCATAACATAATTCACTTTATGAAATTCACCATATTGTAGAACAAAATCAATTCACTTACATACACTTATTTTTCTTTAAACAATATTCACTTTGCTTCATAATTTTGTACATATCTACTCACTTTGCATAGGTAAAATGAATCACTAGTTGATGCACAAATGTAGCTTATGTATATTACTCCATTTTCTTAGAATTTAACAATACATGGTACACCGCGCTTCCCATCTTACTAAGTGTTTGACATCACATATATGATCAAGATTGGTTTTCTATATTTATCCATACCATTATTCTTCTTTCATTCAACTATGTTTGTTATGTTCATTAACATAACAATATGGGTAATTCCACTATATTTTTCACAACCTGTTAAGGAAGATTTCTCACTTAATAGGGAAAGTAGTCAATCATTTTCATTTGAAACATGGAAATATGAGAAAGGAAGACACACTTGATGCATAAAACACATAATAACTCATCGAATAGTAATTCTCACAACCCATTAATATCTTTTACAATTCTTGCATTTCGCTATCTAAATCTAAACTATTTACTCACATGTTGTAATCATCATTGTTACAATCACAATTCCATTTAACCTCATAAAAAATGCATAATGAGTAGAAGTCTTGAAATTTCTATCTACCTTTAAGCTTTCTCCTTTGCATTCAAGTGTAAATAATTTTACCTCAAAGGGTAAATTTCTATCTACCTTTAAGCTTTCTCCTTTGTATTCACTAGAAAATGCAACAATTTTTTATTTTTTTTAAACATATACCCACTAAAGAATGCCAACCATACCTAAATATGGTATAAAACCTATACACATCTAATGACTTGATTGAGTAACATCATTGAAGACAATTGCTCAAAAGAAGAGAGTGAGGGTTATTGAACAAGGAGACACACACACCCTCAAACTGTGATGAGGAAGGCCTAGTTTTTTAAAAATTATCATTTGAGTGCTCAACATCTTTTGACTAAGGATTTTTTGTTAAACATGTTGACACTAATGACACCTGAATCACACATAATTCATTACTCAATTTATAGATCTTCATACAATTGATTATTCAATCCATGAAACATGTATACAACCTTCAAGGTCAACACCTAATTGATTACATTATTACTTCCTTTATGACAAGTTTCCTTTCTTATTTTTGCACCAATAAGTCTTTAGTTCTTAGCTATGTATAAGGAAGTAGTTATGGTGTGTGCCCTAAGTAATGTTGTCACTCCAAATGTATATTTGACAAGGTCTCTTCACCAAGGTTTTAGACTCAATTACTAGAAGGAAATTGTTTTCACATTACCTAAATCAATTTCCACCAATCTTGACATAGTTGTAACTTTCTACACATTCTCACCTTTGACTTGACTCCTAGAAATCATCTTGCTTTGTTAACTATTTAATCTTTAAATAGTAGAGCACAAGGGTTTGTTAGCTTATTGTTTCATCAAGTTTACTAGGCCATCATCTACTTACACATGTGTTTAAATAACTTTAAAGTTTCACCATTTAAGTCAAGGTGAATATTTTGATTCTGACCACTTTTATAAATTGGACTTAATATATAATGCAAGATTTTTATTATTAGTAGATGTCATCATCCATGAAATCATTACCTATCACACATAATACGAATCATTTGTTTGCTTCATGAAATCAACCCTTATACACTTATATGTAAATCAAGATCTTTGGTTAATAGGTCAAGGCCTAGGAAAATCATGCCCTAAGGCATACAAGATAAAAGTTCATGCATGTATTAATACCAATTTGTGAGTTCAAGCCCTTAAATTTATGTCTAAAAACCTTCACCTTAAGGGTTCAATTTCAATTTTTTTTGACAAGATTTTAAATCTCGCTATAAGGGTACTTAAATTACACATAACACACAATTCAAGGGTGTTATATTTAATCAATCTAAGAGTTTATAAATTTAAACTTATTTAATTACAACCTTCAACACACTAATCCTTTTTGTAGTTCATAAAATTCTCTTTATATATATATATATATATATATTTACTAGTTACATGATTCCAAATATAATTTTGATGTTCTATCCTTTCTTCATAATAAAGTTTCTATAAGAAAATATGTTGCACTTCGAATGCCCATAACTTTTGGAAATTACCTCCTACTTATCAATTACCTTATTATTGTATTGAAGAATTATGACCTTAAAATTCAACAAAATAATATTTCCTTAATGATACACCTCAGTATGTCCTATTACTCTATTCAGGCATTTATAACAAGGACTATGCCTCATAACTCAATTATACCCTTTTTAAGATTTTAAGGAAATTTGATAACAATGGGCTAGATTAATGTCGTAACCCTAGTTAACTAGGCTAATATGGGATCTAGGCATTCACCTTATTAAGGCACCATGTTTACACTTGCGTTTCTTTTAAAAGTTGAATCCATTAATTAATTGCTTGCTTGACCCATCTATAACGGTCACTTCCTGATTATTTAGAACTTTACAATCTTAATCAGGTCACGTATATAAACCAAGTTCTCATTTATCACACCATGCAAGTCCTTTAATTTTATCATTCTATTCTAACTAGCACAAGGGGGTTTGCATATTTATCCACGCACACACAATACTTAATGCCCAATTTATTCCCAGAGTTCCCTAGGGTTGCAACCTAGGGCTCTGATAATGTAAATCTTAATCAGATTATTTTTTAAAAATCATTCATGGATTTTTATGAAGATTCTTTATTTTCCCCCACCAACAAGGAAATTGAATTTTTAATAGTGAACTTTACCCTAACCCTAACCTAATTGAAATCTAACCCTAACCCAATTAAAATATAACCCTAACTCAATTAAAATTTAACCCTAACCCTGAAACCTAATTGAATTCTAACTCTAATTGAACCCTAATTGAATTCAATGAAAATTAAGATGCCTATGCAAACACTGAAACTCATGTTTCAAGCATGTAGAATGTGACATGTTTGGGTTCGATTAGATTTGATGAGATAGTTGACGAAGACACCAAAAAGCATAAGACATAAAGTTTGGCATACATAGTCTTTTCTCATAAATCATACAATATTACATTTACATTTCTTTCAGTTTGTTTTTCATGCAAATGAGTAAATGAAATCCTAACTTCCTTTGATTTCTAGCCATGAGAATTATACAAGATATAGTGCAGTGCAATGGACTTGTCAATAACCTAGAAGCGCTGCACATTTTTATCATAGATAGAGGCAAAACAACTATATTTTCACCCTAATATTCAAATTATCTTTAAAAGATAGACATGATAGCTAGTTTCTTTATTGAGCAACCTAGTCTGCAAGCAGTCAAAGTGCAACAAAAATGATTATTTATGAATAAGACTAACCAGATGTATGATTCCCATTGACCAGTGCATCTATAAAAAGTAACCCCATGGTATTGAGAGCTTCTTGATCTAGGCCCTCACCTACTCTTCTTTAACTGTTCTTGTTGTTGCAGTGGTGGAGGCAAAAGCTTCAGCCTTGCATCTGATCTAAAATACAAAAGAAATGGTAAGTAGGCATCACCTAATGAAATTCAAGGTGAAACAAAGTTGAAAGTACAAAAAATACAAGTAGATCAAGCAAAATGAAAGAGCTTTACAACAAAACGCGCTTGAATTAAATTTTGAAGTTTGAAAGGGCTGGATATGAACAACTGAAGAGAGTACGCCTAGCAATTGCTCAGCTCAGTCAACTCCTATTGAAGACGTCTCCACTACTATTCCTATATATGCTATTCGAGCATCCAAGAAGGCTTATCTATTTTCAGAATACAATTCTTCTCCTCACAATTCAGATTCCCAAATATTTTCTTTTCTTGTTCTTAGCCACGCACCAACTAAATCTTCTACTCTTAGCTGAAATTGATTAATCTTCTCCTCTCAAGAAAATCCCGTACCTTCCAGAAAAACCAACGTTCCTTCTCCTTTCTTCACCACCACCGAATGAAAGATTTCCTTTTCCAAAACTGAAAAGAACGGTTGAGTACTGGGTGGTTACCATAACCATCTCCCGTTAATTTTGGATACGCTAAAATTTACCCTCCTTTGTTCATCCAACCAAATTTTGATGCCGATAAAAATAATTAGCTCAAATTTTGCGAGGGCTGCTCTTCATCGTCGAATGCGGGTGCAAAGAAGAATATCAAACAAACGTATGTACATGTGTCTGCCACGTTTAGATAAGCCCACCCGAGCCCTCCGATTCGGAAGATAACGTCTGCTGTAGGCTTGTTTGGGCTTCTTTTAAGAACTTTTATAATTTTTTAATGGTATAGTTTTATACATTATTTGTTAAAATAATGTCCATATTATTTTCATGGAATAGTTTTATACATTATTTGTTAAAATAATGTCCAAATTATAAACTCACAACATCATTGAATTGTATTTTTTGATTAATCCATTTTCTATTTTTACAGAAACTTGATAATAGGATAACCATAATGATATGCATTAGAGCGGAGCGATATTCAACAGACTGCAAGAACTTAACATTTCCTTAACATTAGTGTAAAATATTTGATGATCAAGATCTACCTTTTCTTTTCTTTGTCTTTGATCTTTTGACATTTCCTTAACATTAGTATAAAATATTGGGTAATCAGGATCTACAGCTTGGCTTGCTACATGAATTTGGAGATATATCATGGTATCCAACACAGGGTAAGGCAGCATACAGAGTAGATGACAGAGTTCTAGTGGATGTACCAGGACATAATAAATTTAAGACAATTTTTATAATATTATAATTTACTATATTCAATTGTATTTAAATGTTTTTCTTTAATTGGTAACTTCTATGTTACTTCCACCTTCCTGTCATTTTTAATGCAGTTTCAAAAACTTAACACAAAATATTCCTTGAATGCTTTCACTGTATAATGCCTCTCGACGTAATGATATCTCATAACAAAATTTAAAAAAATAGAAAAAACTTTCAGCCCCAACCCAATCTAAATCTGAGGTGCTAATTTTTTCACAAGATTCTAGTAGCATAATTTTCTTCTCCTAAGATCCCTTCACCAAAATAATTCTTTGCAACTCCATAAGACCACATCCTTATATAGTATATATAGAAAGGGAGAATTGTGCATAAAAATAAAAATAAAGCACCTTCCCTATGTTCATATGACCGTTTCCCTAAAGATCAGGGGCCCACCGTCATAGTGGACCAAAACCTCTGCGCACCGCGAGCAAACAAGTGACCTAAAATCTCATGTTTCATAAAACACCAACTGATAATTTCTTACTAGATACACTGTTGGATGGCCTGCTTGGGTTCCAAAACGGTGAGCAAATCCGCTCAAATCTGTTGAACGACTTAAATGCGGATAAACTCCCTCTGCAAAAGCCAATGCCAGCGGCTAAAATGAAAACTCATCATTCCAAAGGTAACAACGATTTCAAACAAAACAGAATGAAAGGCGCCGATAAAAGGCAAAGGGATTTCGGTTATGGGGGAGTAAAGAACCACATGACCACCTACCAGAAGCAACAATCTAAAGGAGCAGAGAGTCTGCCAGCTTTTGAAAAATCTTTTCTCAGGTAGGTAGTCCGTGTCCGACCTACATGATTCAACGGACCTGCTTTGATGTCTTCTTATTTTGTAAATACAATTGAATTATGAATGCTGTTTTGATTGATTTTAATGTTGTATGAGTTAATTGGATTGTTTGCAATGTTAATTGAAGCAAATAGTGCAACCCATCTTTTGGCTTATTCAAAGAGTAGTACTTTGGAACAAAATTCCAACATAGTGATATGCCACAGTAGTAAATAACTTGTATATTATGGACATCAAGAACGAATGAGAGGAGTATTGCGGGACGAAATCCCAACATAAGTGATTTGCCACATTAGTAAATAGCTTGTAAAACATGAACATCACATAGATAATAACCACAAGTTAGAGTCCAATTAGAAGACATCGAAACCGTGAGGGTGCTACTATCCTATAAAGGAAGGACGCTAACACATCAAATGGGAAACTTGTGCCCCAAGGCTAGCTTCCAGATTGACAAAGCGTTTTTTATGTGCTTGCTGGCCACAAAGGTTCGGTTTTGTTTGAGGTCATCCGAATAATATGAACAAGTCCGAGTTAAAAGTCCTGGGGAACTTTGGTGGAATGACATCTAAGCCAAAAGGATGCTTATAATGCTGCTGTTTGACTTTTCACCAATGCATTAGTTCAAAGCTTTGCTGTGTAGGGTCACTCTATCCAGGTAATGCACTGATTGTAGATACTAAGCAATCTTTTGACCGGATTACTCCTTCCATAATCCTGTAGACTGTAAAGGCTCAGTAATCCATCCTCCATGTACTTGGCAAGAGGGTCTGCCCTATTAGAGGGGTCTTAGTCCCAAGGTGTGTGAAGTCCCAAGTATACTAACAACTTCCATACAAAAAGTTCAATAAGGTGGAAGTCAAACATCGAAAAGATGCAGTGAATGATAGAAGTTAAGTTAAAGATGTTGAACCCAATATTTTTAATCGTATATGGGAACTAGAAGTTGGAGAAACTGTCATGAAGATGCCTAGCACGATCTCCATGATATAGGAAATAGAAATTTCAAATCCTCCCAATTGTGAAGGTTCAAAATACATTTCATGGCTGCCGTTATGGAAGATCAAACATTAACAGGGAACAACTAAGCTTATTGTGGATGGCGAACATTAAATTGACCAAATAATTGATTTTCTCCTTTTTTCTATGGATGCCTAAATTTAGGGCGAAAGTATGGGAAGATGTGCTCATACAACATTTTGTTACTTTACCTCCAAGCATCCTAAAAAACTGTTTGGTGGTCAGCTGGGTCAAATAAGTTATAACCTGCTTAGAAATCCTTTTATGAATAGTTGTTGGGGAATAACTCCATTCAGTTGGATTTTTGTCAAAATATGAAATCTAATGGTATTATTATTACAGTTGGTTTGATGTCCAAGCAAGCCATCTAGACAGGATGAGTTTCAGTACTGGGACTCAGACTTTGAAATTGTAGTTACCATAGCCATGGTCACAGTACTCTCTGCCAGTTCACGTGTACTCACTAGTTTGAATCTACTCTCCATGAAAATGAGCAAAGTTAACACTTCACAGTGTTACTACCAATATAAGTACCAAGTTCAAAGTTTAGTGATTTACTTTACTCTTCACTCTCTTAAGTGCTTCTTGAGTTCAAGTTGCATGCCCATGCGTCATGCTACATGGGCATCCAAATAAACATATTAGTGCATGTATTACATAGGCACGTATGTTTATAACTCTATATTGAAATTGTAGATTCTAATATAATGACAATTGGCCATTTAATACATGTTTTTATGTTTAATTTGATGTCTATTGAGTGCACTTGTCATGGAGTGAAGAATTTTAAAAAATAAATCCTGGTGCATTCTAAAATAATTTTCAATGTTTTATTTGCTAACATGTCGTAGCTATCTGGTTTGCTTTGCTGAGTCATTTCCAAATGCAAGCAGTGACTTTGATAGAGCAAGTCTATTTGTCTCACGAAGTCGTTACTGAGTACAAACGATGTGAATATGACTAGAACATAGTGTTTATGAGTGGGTGACAGTGTGGGAATTAGTGTTTGTTGGGTGAAGAAGTCCACTCACCAAAGCTTTGTTGTAGTGCCAAAGTTTCTTGGTCACAAGGCTTATTCACAAGGATTGATTGCACTACGATCTCTTTCTTTCATGTTACAAAGAGAGAAATATTTTGTAATGGAAATCTCTTTCCTAGAGCTACAACGTGAGAAATGTCCAACCAAAAATACTGGTTGTTGGATGAATTGTAAGATATCTATCAGGATTTTATTATTTCATGGATATGTCTTCTCAGTAGTTCAATGCTTTCATATCTTGTATAGAAGTTTCACATTTCATTTCATTCAGGATTGTTGTTTCCAACAGTTCTGCCAGTGCAAAATATATGGATTTCACAAATGACAAAACCCATTCAATTATGCTTAAGAATGACCAAAAGTCGAATTTTTAAGTTGCATATATCCTATCTTCGATTTCTAGAGATGATTGTATGTACAACATATAGTTTAAACAATAGCTTTTAGCACTTCCTTCCATTATAGTCCAGAGCCAATAGCATTTGTTGATATTTTAATTTATCTATTTAGAATAATCTTAAGTTAGAGAGAAGAAATTTCCTATCATTGGACCTTCATGGAACATTCACCTTTCTTTTGTTTTTCAAAGTTTTTGTATGTTAACTGATTTTTTTTGAGTCTGTAGGGGATTTCCACTTCCTATTTTTTGTGATTGCAATAGAGCATGAACTAGTGTATTCGTGAGCTTTTTTAGGTGGGGGCCACCCATTCAAGGTATAGATTAGGTTTTTGTTTTTTTTGAGTTATCTTACAAATTGGCCGTTTTATTTTGTTTGGGGCATTGGGACACCATCTTTGAGATGGTCAAGGGATGATGATAGGGTGTCCTTGAACACCCCTAAGAGGGGAATGTCCTTGGGGACGTTCCTTGCTCTAGAAGGCGGGGATTCCCTTTTTCAAGGTGGTACTTAAGGGACAATGGGGGCATGTTTCATCCCAAGATATCATTGCCCCTTGAAATGATAATTTTCCCTTGGAGATGCTTCCTTGAGGAACATTGATAAAATTCTAATTTGTTTATTAGGGTCTGCTATTTTTGCTGGTTGTTCAGGTATTAGGGTTTCTCAATTTCTACATTAGAGTATGTTTGCTAATTTCTAAATTTAGGAACTTGTAAATTTCTATATAAAGGATCTTGTTAATTTTTGATCAATACCCTAATATCCAATTTGCAAACTTTGGTATTCATTTTCAGTATTAGGTTTCCTAATTTTTAAATTAGGGTTTGTTAAAAGATAGGGTCAACTAATTATGATATCAAGATTTTTCTAATCAAAATGCTACCATTAATCAATTTTTAGGTGGAGAAAAATTGATTTAAACTTTAGGGTTTTCTAAACTAGGGTTTACATATTTTTTAACAAAACCATCAAATTATCAGCACTAATACCCAATTAAAATGTTAGAATTTTCTAATTTTTAAGTTAATTGTTACAGTTTACTAATTAGTAATTTATAATCAAAGACCCAAAAGACAGGGTTTTCTAAAATAGGGTCTCCGAACTTGTAAGAAAACCATAAAACCTTATTAGCAAACCCTAATGCCAAATTAAAATATTAGAGCTTTCTAATTTCTATGTTAAAAGTTTATTAATTTGTAGAAAAATGCTGCAATACATAAATTTTGATTTGTAGAAAAATGGCAACAAAATATAGTTTGTTAATTTCTGGGTTATGTTAATTTTTTGTTGTGCAGATAGTGTATCTGTGCCACAAGTTGAAACATTTATTTTGGGCGCTGTTTAGTTTTATTCCTGGGCATTTTAGGGTTCCAGAAATAGTTTTCTGCTGGGTGGCTGCATGCTTATTGCTAGCAGATTTTGTTTTGGTGCATTTGTCCTATTTTTAGAGCCTCTGTACCTGCAGCTACAATACCTATTTTAAGTTGTCTTTTATATTAGTTTATTCTGTGGTGGCTGGATATATTTAGGTTGGATTTTGGTGATTAAAAATTGAAAAATAAGTAGATTTTGTTTGCCCAGTTCATGGGTTATTTACCCTTGGAGTCCCTATTTTTTTGTAATAAAAATTGCAGAGAAGTGCTGCCATGATTTTATAGAATAATATTTCTTTTTCTAGATTGCATACTTATTCTGATTTAAGCTTATTGCTTTACTTTTTTCGTACTTTCAGTTTTTTTTGTGTATGCAGGTAAGGGCACTCTAGTTGTGGGTTTGATCAAAGTTTAATTTAGAGAGTTTGTGTCAAACCCTAGAGTGCAGAAGTTGTATACCATGTGCTGAATTTTTACATGTTAGGTTTTGCCAATTCATAAATTAGGGTTTCCAAATGAAAGGAAATTTGCAAACATAAACAAACTGTTTCCACAGAACCATAAAAGAGAAAAATATGCAAACAAGTATTCAAAATCCACAATGCTAAAGAATAGATAATCATAGCATCAAGATGACATAAGATGTACCTTGGGAAAACCCTCAAAGGAAAGTACTCACATGCTCAATGTATTATCTTATGAACAAAGATTACAATACACTTGTAAAGTCTCTATACAAGGCTTCAAAAACATCAATCTTCCTAATTGTACTCCATGTGAACAAGCAAATGAGAATAATGTAAACACACATCCTAATCCATGCTTCCTCTCCTCACATATGCAATTTACAAGAGATGCTCAATCCAACCTTGACCAACAAGTCAAAAGCTATGATAGCCAACTTCAACAAATACTCACGTGTTTGCTTTTATACTAAGTTACTGGTTTGAGTACTAGTTTAGGCTCAAGGGTTTGGTTCATGGGTTCAATCAAATTTTTTTTAGGGTTAGGTTTGTTTTGGGTTTTCCAATCTTCCTAATTGCACTCCATGTGAACAACCAAATGAGAATTGTGTAACCACACATCCTAATCAATGCTTCCTCTCTTCACATATGCAATTTACAAAAGATGCTCAATCCAACCTTAGCCAACAAGTCAAAGGTTATGATAGCCAACCTCAACAACTACTCATGTGTTTGCTTTATTACTAAGTTACCAATCCAAGTATTGGTTTAGGTTTGGAGGTTTGGTTCATAGGTTCGGTCAAATTTTTTTTTGGGGTTAGGTTTGTTTTGAGTTTGTCCATACAAAAATATATACAAATAAAAAATATATACATATTTGCAGCAGTAATTAAGTTCAAAATACCACACATTGCATCATATATTGTATAATAAACAAAACTACCATAAAAATAAAAAATATTACAGTTTCAATTAGTCAAACTTGAATGTCATGGTATATTATACATTAAAATTAAAAAATAATAACATCAAGCATCAACAATCAGCCATCACTAATCAAGCATTATCATATGGATCTTCAAAAACATCATTTATTAGAATAATATATTTCTATTTGTGTTGTTAATGGTCCAATTTTGTAACATCATTATCATCATCCATATTAGATGATGTAGGTACTGGTAAATTAGAAGAACCACAAATAGTGCCACTGGCATTGGCACTCTCGTGCTCACTAGCTGGCTTGTCTTCATCATCAATTGCGACAAGGTGGGAAGTGGAAGCATCCAAGTCAATATGCTTTGGCTCGTTGTTCCACTTCCTTGTGTCCTCTTGTAGTTGCTTTGTTTGTGTGAAAGGAGCCACAAGTTTGAATGCACATACACTAAGTCCTCTGTCTTTTTTGAGTGTAGTTGATTGCACTTTATTAAGTGGATGGAGTATGTGCTCCAATTCCTCTCAAATGCAAATGAACTAGCAACCTATTAAGACAAAATTAGAGAGTTAAGAGTTATAAAATTAAAAAATTTAAATTATAAATATAAATGAAATTTAAACCTATTTTTTTTTATAAAACTTACTTGTGATAAGATTTTGATTGCAAGAGGTTGTAGGTGTGTGAATGATTGGCCATGGAAGTGCCACCAACTATGAGCATTGATCTTATACTTTTCTCGAAGAGCATCAATTCTAAAGTCGTTGGAGTGTGCAAAATCCATGAACTCAATTCTCATTGCATCCCGCATGTTAGGATCAATGAAGAACTATGATGTGCTGCCTTGTACCCTTGGCTGAGTTCAACATCTCTATATGTGGCAATTCTTGTTGACATAGAAAGGAGCTCAACACTATAACATTTGGGAGTCAATGCAAAGGCAAGAAGATGTAGCGGAGTAGTCAATTTGTTCCATCTCTCTTCAATAATTTTGTTTGGTTGTTTGAAGAAAGTTTCTTCAAGATCTTGCTCTTTTGCATTTACGATGGCTTTCATTTTTTCAATCATTGAGTTGGTGCCATCATATATCTCTCCCAAACAAAGTCTACCCATGTTGGTATAACAGATCATACTAAATATGGGTTTAGTGAAACTAAGGAGATATTCAACACGATCCCATCAAATGTCATCTCAGATCATCTGCTTAATGTGCTAGATTGGCTTCATATGGACCAATTTGGGCTAATGACCATGTTAGAAAGTACCTCATGGACCTTCACAAATTGTCTCAAGACAATTGTGTTGGAGGCAAAATAGGTCGCAGCAACCTATTTGAAAGTAAAAAATAAAAATAAAAATAAAATTATTTTTTTACTAAAGTGAAACATATTTATTAAAATAAATTTTATTGCTGCACTTACCTTCAATAGCTCTGATTTCGAGAATGTTCTGAATATGCCTTGTGAGATATGGTCGTTGGTGATGAGCATTTGGATCTCTTCGGCCTCGACATATACTTGTTTGATCCAATCAATTTTGGCGCCAATTTTTTGTAGCATAAAGTTGAGGGAGTGGACAACATAATGTGTTCAAAAAATGTGTGAATAATGCTCTCAACCAATAACCTAGCTGCTCTACAATTTTTGTCATTGTCTGTTATGAGTTGCACAGCATTTCAAGAGCCCACTTCCTTAATGGCTGTCATGAGAATGTTAGCAATAAATGCACCATCCTTCACCTCCCCTTCACAATCCATTGCCCCTTAAGAGGACACTGCAATAGCATTGATTAATGATTGATTTCTAGCATCTTTCCATCCATCAAAAACAATGGACAGGCCCATGAATCCCTTATGGGCTTCAATTAGCCCTTTACAAACTTCACTTTTTTTTTCCAATAAGGTTCTATGCACTTTTTCAAAACCTAGGCCCTTGTACCCTTTTGAAGCTTCATTAGTTGCTTCCACCATTTGTTGCCAATATGGTGAGTGGACAACATTGAAAGCCAATCCATTTGCACAAAAACATCTCGCTATATGTTGATTGACAATCTCTTGGGACTCATTTTGAAAAATGCCATTTCCAACGGTCCCTTTGATCTCTTATCTGTAAAGGCCATGGGTTGTTCTTCAAGTGTGGCAAAAATGGGTGCCTCTCTATAGGTTGAAGACTAGAAGGTGGTGGAGGAGGCATCATTTCTCGAGACTTTTTTAAACGAAGGATGATTTGATTTGCAGCTTGCTTCTTGATCTGCTTTTTCTTGCTCATTAGTATATGCCATGCCTTGTTCTTTTGGAATGGGTACACCTTTTTTTCTGGGCAAGCTTTGATGCCTAGTCTAAAGATATGGCACAAATGGCCTTTCACTTGACTTTATGAGCTTGAATACCTAACATCACACTCACTACAAAGCCAAACATAAACCCCACCAGTTTGAATCTCCTATACCGTATCAACATATTTCCAAAGTGGAGAATTTGGGTATGCTTTGAAACCCATTGAGCTAGAACCAGTTGCCATTGAAATACCTACAACAAGTTCAATAAAAAACACAAATCAAAGATTGAAACAAATGAAAACAAAAATATATATACAACTTAAATCATTTAAAAAAATTAAGCATGTGCTATAGATTCATAGAAGAATGAAAACAAAACAAAATAAGAGAGTTCATTTGTAAAAAAAAATGTAGGAAAAAAAAACCTATCTCTTTTGCAAAAAATTTCCTCTACGATCTCATTGGCAACAAAGGTGCTCTTAAAAATGTGTAGGAATAACAAATCAACCACTTTGGAACATTCAATCAATCAATCTCTAACTCTATTCATTCGATGGTAAACAAGAACGAAAGTTCAGCAAGGATATATGAATTTTTGTTTTGCATTCACAATAAGAGAAATGACTTTGTTTTTGTCTTTAAAATGTATTGGAATTCATGTTTTAGGGTTTGGGTGGGCGTTTTTAGGTTTTTGGTCAAAGTGAAAAGTCAAAATATAAGGAAAAATTAATAAAATTGTTAAATTCATTGCCTGGGCATGAAAGGTAGCCAAATATGTTGTGGGTCCGCCTAGGTTTGTCTCAAACTGTAATATCCTAGGGTTCTTTAGAATGCAAGTCTCAGATAGATAATGGATGTGATGACCTAGGGTTTATGCGAACCACAGAATTGTAATTGTAATATTCTAGAGTTTTCCAGAATGCAAGTCACAGAATTATAATGATAATCTCTTGTTTGCAAAAATCATACACTGGAAAGTGCAAATTAGATATACAACACAAGATTGGCACCCAAACACAAAAATAGATTCAGATCTGATTTTGACATTAATCACAGTGACATTTAAATGTAATTTTTGCATATCATTGAATCTTGTTTTGACAGAGTTTACTAGCTGATAACAATGAATTATACTGCCAAGAGTCCACTTACAGATCATCTAGCACCATCTAATGCTGGAAAAAACACACACATCTGAATACCACTTGAAATGTTGCCCAAAATTCCTTATGTTGGGATTATTGTATCTCCAGACCCGAGTCAGTGCTGTTGGGTTCTTGGACTGTAGCAGCTTATAATACACCTCCAGATCTATGTTGACGGCACCTAATGGTTCCTGAGTCTGGCCTGCAGTGAGGATGCTGCCCAGATGGTAGTTTGACTATACTTCTCCCTCTCCAAATGCTGTTGAAACCCTCCTAGATGCCGATAGGGTATTGTTTCAGAATAGCACTCCTTGAATTTACCAGATTAGGTCTGTAATCTGCCCCTTATATCAACTCACTGCTTCTTTCTGGTCTTCTGTGTTGTGTCACTCATGCCATTCCTCTTAGTGTACAATGATTCTTATGAAAGGTGCCCTTAGGGTTTCAAAAATCCAGAGTCCCCCATAATGGCGCTATCTGCAAAACAAACCTGCTTAAGATATCACGACTAGGGTAAGGAAGAAAGCAATTAGAATTGGAAAATTGATTAGAATAGGTCAGGGGTTTCGTCCCAACCTGTTAGGGCAGCTGAGGGTTTCGTCCCAACAACCAAACTTAGGAAACTCTCCTAAATTTTCCAATCAAAATTTCTAGCTACCTTCCTCCAGCGCCCAAGGGTTAGATTTATAGGCCCCTAGAAGAGGTGTGTAAACTCAAAAGAGGTGCCAAGATTTTGAAATTCAAATCCTTTACCTCCAAGTTCAGCGCCCAGCAAAAGTTATTTATTATTAATTAGCTGTCCAAAATTAAATAAATTTATTTAATATTCAAATTTATTTATTTAAAATATTATTATTATATTTAATAAAATATCAAAACTTAGTGTTCAAAAACACTTTTTCCCGCCTTTGCAAAATTTGAAGTTGAATTTAAATTGGGGACATGACATGAACGGACCCATAGGCTTGAGATGGGACCTTGGACGACCCCTAGGTCTGACTAGATCCAGACCTATATGTGGGTTGGATTGAATTTTAATTGGCAAGCTCCAAGGCCCGAATCGGTAACATAGCTTTTATAGAAACAAGTTTGCACAAAACTAGCAAGTGGTATTACCCCTTCATTTACTTTTTGATACTAAGTTTTTCCTTTTTGGTATTAAGTTTTTCCAATATTAAATATGTTTCAAATGTGCAACCCACATTAAATATTTATCCCAATGTTACATACAAGATGCAAAGTGACTCCAAGAATGTTTAATCCATGTGATGTATGCATTCATAGATTTCTTGAGTGCACCACATATAATATTGATTTTACATTATAAACATTATCTAAGGTGTACAGCACACCTTTTCCTAACATTCCCCCGCTTGATGTATGCATTGCATAAGGGGTCAAAAGCAAACTCAAACATCAAGGGAACAATTCCTAGAGCCAAGATGTACCATCAAGACGTCCAAGTGCTCCATTAAGAATCAAGATACTTGCAACAATAACCAAGGTGACCAATGTCTCAAACAAGAATTCCTCATCCTCTATAAAGATAAGATCCTATCCAAAAGAGATGCCACATTAATTGTTACACAAAAGTATGAATCCTGTAAGATTTTAATGAACAGATTATATGCACAGAAAATTAATTCAAATCAGACAATGACACAGCAGATACCCTGGGAAAACCCTCCTCTTGAGGGAGAAAAACCCAGCAACAAAGATCTCTCTTATATATATAAGTGATGGCAACAATTCGCTTTACAATGAGGCCAGTCACAAGGCCAATCTTCAGAACTTACACAAGATACAAAGACAAATAATAAACTACCTCTCCTTAAGATCCAATTCTGCCTTAGAAGAATTTGCAATCTGCCCTCTGAGTAATTCGCAATCTGCTCTTGAAGAATTCGCACTTGCATGAAAAGATAATTCGAACTTACTTGATGATAAATGAAGAAAGACGAACTCTTATTTATATGTCTTTGAAGAGTCACCTCCTTTCTCTTGATACAAGTCGGCCAGATATGATGAATATATTTTTCTTTTAATTAATCGCGCCAAAAGAGAGAAGTCGGCCTTGGAAGAGTCTCTTTATTTCTTTAACAAATCGTTGCCATATAAATTAAATAGCCTTAAGGCTATCATTTAATTTATTATGCTGGAATATAAAATCTCGAAGCTGTTTATCATTAACACTCCCTCTCAGCTAGAGAGAATACTTCCAGCTGCTCAAAACCAATCACCTCAATATGATGCCCATCACATTGGCTACAATCAAATGTGAAAAGAAGAATATCACCTCAACGTGATATTAGATATCGCCTCAACACGATATTAACCATAATGGCTACAACCATACGATGTAAGTACAAGTGTTCATCACTTGCGTGATGTTGTCACCTCAACGTGACTTTCACCATGACTCTCTCAGAGGGTGAAACACAAGTACAACATATGTCATGGATTCTCACACATGACATCCACCATGACTCAGCTCAGAGGGTGGAAACAAGGGCTTTCACCTCAAATTTCTCCGTCTCAGAGGAAAATGCATTATCAAGGGCTTGCACCTCAAATTCCTCCGTCTCAGAGGAAAATGCGTTAACAAGGGTTTGCACCTCAAATTCCTCTGTCTCAGAGGAAAATGCATTAACAAGGGATACTGAGACTCTTACTCAGTCAAGGCTGGATTCTACCAAGCTTATCTCGGAAGTACACAAATTTTATCCTAGCGAGAGGCTTGGTGAGAATATCTGCCGTCTGCTCATCAGTGCTGATGTACCTCAACTATACAACCTTCCTCAATACCATATCTCTGATATAGTGGTACTTGATCTTAACATGCTTGGTTCTGTCATGAAACACAGGATTGACAGAAAGCTTCACACAACTCTGATTATCACAATGAATGATAGTAGGCTCCATTGATTGTCCAAACAATCCTGCAAGGAGCTTATGAAGCCACACTGCTTCCCGAGTTGCCAAACAAGCTGCAATATACTCTGCCTCTGCTGTACTCAGTGCCTGCTTCCTGCTACACCAGGAAATCATAGCTGAAAACTGAAGCAACAACCAGAGGTGCTCTTCCGATCTGTGACACAACCTGCCCAATTAGAATCAGTGAAACCATGTAACTCCAAGTCTGCATCTGAAGAATACCTCAATCCATATCCACTTGTGCCACGCAAGTATCTCAGGATATGTTTAGTTGCAACAAGATGTACCTGTCTCGGATCACACATAAATTGGCTAAGTGCACTCATTGCATAGCAAATATCAGTTCTAGTGTTAACTAGATACATCAAGGATCCAATCAGCTTTGTACAATGTAGGATCCACCAAATCTGAACTAGCTGCAGCCTCCTTCAATTTATGTAGATTGGTCTCCATAGGTGTAGACATGGATTTGCAATCCATCATGCCAAATCTCTTAAGTATATCAATGGTGTACTTTCCTTGACTTAGAATCATCTCATCTGGTTTCTGCCATTTCTAATCCAAGGAAGTAATGCATGAGCCCAAGGTCCATCTCAAATTCCGAAGTCAACTCCTTACACTCAAGAATCAGGTGATCTTCTCCAGTAAGGATCAGATCGTCAACATATAAAACCAAAATTAATGCATCACCATTGATTACCTTGAAGTAGAGATTTGAATCAGCATCATTCTTCAAGAAGCCCAAACTTGACAGGTGATCAATCCTTTCGTACCATGCACGAGGAGCCTGCTTAAGACCATACAAGGCCTTCTTCAATTTGCAAACATGTGACTCGTTTCCATGAACCTCAAATCCATCAGGTTGCTCTATATAAACTTCTTCCTCAATCACTCCATTGAGAAAGGCTGTCTTCACGTCCATCTGGTGAATCTTCCATCCTCTAGATGCGGCAATGGCAATGATGGTTCTGACAGAAGTATAGCGAGCAACAGGAGCAAATGTTTCTTCATAATCAACTCCCTCTTTCCGAGAGAACCCACGAGCCACAAATCTTGCTTTGTACTTCTCAATGCTTCCATCTGTAGCATGTTTAATCTTGAATAGCCATTTAGAAGATACCACAGACTTGCCCTCGGGTCTAGGAACAATGTCCCAAACATCATTCTTAAGAATTGACTGATACTTCTCTATCATAGCATCTTTCCAAACCTGATGACTAGATGCTTCCTCAACACAGGTAGGCTCGGATTCTATAATCTGACTCATCAAGGCAACATAACTGGAGAACTTATGTGGCCTTTTGCTTTCTCTGAATGTGCCTCTAGGAGCTGCAAAACTTTCAGCTTCTTGCATAGTACGCTTGGCCCATAGAGGTCTCTTTCTCCCAACAATAATGTCAGTAGGCCCATCAGTAGGTTCCAAGGGTTCAACAGGGTCAATATCTTCTTTTGGTTTTGAAATCTCCCTCTGAATCTCAGGAGTATGGTCAACTTCCATATCCTGAGGAGATTCTTCATTATCAATCTCCATATGAATCCCCCTGGATCTCCTGAATGCAACATCTTCCTTGAATGTGACATCCCTACTGATCTCGATCATCTTCTGACCTGGAATGTAAATTTTGTAGGCTTTTGATGTCTCACTGTAGCCCACAAATATTCCCTTCTTACCAGAAGGCTCCAACTTGGTTCTCTTTTCATTGGGAACATGAATATAGACAGGACATCCAAAGATCCTCAAATGACTGACTTCAGGCTTCTTCCCTGTAAAGGCTTCTTCTGGAGTCATATTCTCCAAGATCTTATGAGGACTTTTGTTCTGAACATACACAGCTGTCCTGGAAGCTTCGCCCATAGGAAGGTTTGCAAATCTTGATCATGGATCATGGCCTTTCTGCTTCCACGATCGCTTTGTTCTTTCTTTCTGCAACACCGTTTTGTTGAGGATTATAGGGAACACGAACTCCCTCTTAATCCCATCAATACAAAAATTCGAAAACTAGGTGTATTCTCCACCATTGTCGATCGAGGACCTTAATTCTTTTACCAGAAAGATTTTCTACCAAGGCTTTAAACTCTTTAAACCTATCCAACACTTCCTCAGACTCTTTAGATTTCAAAAAATAAATCCAAGTCTTCCTAGAATGATCATCAATAAACAAAACATAATACAAGAATCCACTCGAAGACGAAACAGACATAGGACCACATAAATCAGAATGAATAAGATCTAAAATACACTTAGATCTATTTTCTCTACTATGAAAAGGGGCTTTTATATTCTTACCCAATGCGCAGCCCTTGCAAGTACCTTCGTGCTGCTGGTTGAACTTAGGAAGGCCCATCACCATCTTCTCCATGATAGGTAAGGCTCGGAAGTGTAAGTGAGCCAATCTCCGATGCCAAAGATCGCAAAGACTTGAAGAGTCATGAACCAAAGCTTGTAAAGAACGTGTGCAGACCTTGTAAAGGTTTTCATGTCTAACTCCATTTACTTGAGCATCCTTGAAGCTAGAGTTCTCCATCCACACTAGAACTTTTCCTTTGGAGAAGGCAACTTGATATCCTTTATCTTCCAAAGCTGATATAGAAATAAGATTGCACTTGATTCCAAGAACATAAAGAACATTACCCAATTGAAGTGATATGCCGGAATCCAAATGAAGTGTAGAGGTCCCAATTCCTTTCACGGAGTAGCTAGCATCATCTCCAATGATAACTTGTTCAGAAGACTCATTTTCCACCAAACTTGATAAGTGCTCTTTAAAGCCGGTGATGTGTCGTGAAGCACCACTGTCGATTATCCAAGTGTTGGTGTCTGAAGGTACACTGCTTGATAATGCCGAATAGAACAAATATTCACTTGAATCCTTTTGAGGAGAGGCATCATCAACATCCACAACGGTAACCTGTTGCTTAGGTCTAGTTGGACAATACTTGGCGAAGTGCCCAAACTTGTCACACCTAAAACATTGAATCTTGGACATATCCCTCTTCTTCTTAAATGGAGGTGCATCATCATTTCCCTTGTCCCGATTCCTCTTGAAGAATCCTTTCCTTCCATCTTTTCCTTTCTTCTTTGAAGTATGGGAGGCGAGAACATGAATATCTTCATTCTTTGAGCTTTGACCAACGCCTCTTGCCACCAACCTTGATTCCTCTTGAATGCAATCAGATCTTAGGCGATCAAACTTAGGCAATTTTGACCTTGCACTGATTCCCTGAATGTATGATTCCCAAGACAAAGGTAGACCATTGAGAGCAAGCATAGTCAGGTCTTTGTCATCAACCATATGCCCTATTGTCGAGAGCTGATTTCTCAAATCTGCAATCCTCATAAAGTATGCAATCACTGATTCACCTTTCGCCATCTTCACATGATGAAGTTGTTGCTTTAGTGCAAGTGCCCAACTGGTATTGTTGATTTCGTACATCTCTTCCAATGTTTTGAACATATCTCTCGCTGTCTTCAACTTAGAGACGATAGGCACAATATGATCCTTGACGGAATCAACCAATATCTTCATTGCTTTAACATCTTTCTTCACCCATTGTAACTTCGCTTCTTCCTCCTCAGGTTCAGGAACGCTGGACTCTACGAACTCACCCAAGTCATTTTCACGCAAGGTAAGCATGATCCTAAATCTCCATGATATGAAGTTGGATGCACCCTCGAGTCTATCCTTGATCTTCAAACCGTTCACCATCTTGACTAATGAGATAGATGAACAACTAGGGTATTGCTGATTAGAAATAATCTGATCACGATCCTCTCAAACCCGCTCTGATACCATGTAAGATTTTAATGAACAGATTATATGCACAGAAAATTAATTCAAATCAGACAATGACACAGCAGATACCCTGGGAAAACCCTCCTCTTGAGGGAGAAAAACCCAGCAATAAAGATCTCTCTTATATATATAAGTGATGGCAACATTTCGCTTTACAATGAGGCCAGTCACAAGGCCAATCTTCAGAACTTACACAAGATACAAAAACAAATAATAAACTGCCTCTCCTTAAGATCCAATTCTGCCTTAGAAGAATTCGCAATCTGCCCTTTGAGTAATTCGCAATCTGCTCTTGAAGAATTCGCACTTGCATGAAAAGATAATTCGAACGAACTTGATGATAAATGAAGAAAGACGAACTCTTATTTATATGTCTTCGAAGAGTCACCTCCTTTCTCTTGATACAAGTCGGCCAGATATGATGAATATATTTTTCTTTTAATTAATCGCGCCAAAAGAGAGAAGTCGGCCTTGGAAGAGTCTCTTTATTTCTTTAACAAATTGTTGCCATATAAATTAAATAGCCTTAAGGCTATCATTTAATTTATTACGCTGGAATATAAAATCTCGAAGCTGTTTATCATTAACAAATCCTGCCTCAACTCTATATCCAAACATAAACACTAAATCCAATGTAACAGATAGGCTTGAGTAGTTGCCAATAATTTATCACCATTGTTGGAATAACAACCACAACTAGCTGTTAACACATCAACTAACTATACCTCAAAACCAAGGTAAACCCATCATAACAGGTAAACCTTATGCCATCAACATATCCAATCCATCCACAATCACAAGTCCATGTATATACACTACCTTGCATAAAGAAATCATGAAGACCCTCAACATTGCAATATAAATTTAACATCCAACAAAGGAGACATATATAACTTGGAACTCCCAGTCCATGGGAAATGCCAAATTTGAAATCATTCAAGGCATCCAAAGAGTCCACCAATAGCACTCACATAGGTGTAGCTAATGCCATCAATATCATGTAGTACCAAGGAACATCCACAATGATATGCAAAACTTGCAAACTAATCACCACTAGTCTCCATGGCTCTCCCATGTTCTCCACACTCAACAAATGAAAGAGATTAAAGAGCCTCTGTGTCATTACTAAAAAAACAATGAAGTACAATAACAACACATGACCACAAACATAGTGATCATAATATCTCCACACAAACCTCAACTACATTGTCATGTGACCACGAACCTCCAAGAAGAAACACAAGACCATAAGAGAGAACTTGCAAATCAAAACCATATAGCATGTTCTTCTACCAACACCTCTAAGTGCTCAAGTTATGACAAGTATGATATCTTTCACCAAACCCAAATAGAAAAGCCTTATCAACATCCAACCATTCAATTCTAAGATCAAACATCTAATGTGAATCACTAACCATCTAGGATGTAAGCGTCTCTAATTGAAGGAAGATCAAACCAAAACATCCATTCCCAAAACTAAGGGAATAAGCCGAAAACCGTCCTCTACACCCCTCAAATAAGCCCTCGACAATTAACATCCATGGCTCAAGACTCATTCACATGAGAGGACAAATAAAAAACAACTCATTCCAAGCAATCCTCAAATAAACCTTCTGGAACTAACAAAACAAATCTTGAATCATAGTGCATCTTAAAACAAGGTGGGTAATACCTATTAGATTATTCATTGCTGAGAAGACCAAGAGTGGGGAATTTAATTCTCCTTCAAGATACACCAAGCCACAATGTCTCTCTCCAAACCAATCTTCTCAATAGGTCCATGTTGAACTCATGTCCAACCTTGGTGTAGGCTCCTCGGTCTTCTTGTCAAAACCTCATCAAAGAGTAACCGTTTCAACACACAATCTCCAAGAAACAAGAGATCTCTAGCCTCACCCAAATAAAATATAGGTGTACAATTGATCATCTAATATCAATTGAACTCGAATGCAACACTACAATAATTAGAAGCTCACAAGCAAAATGACTACACCACTCATCAATCAGATTATCACAAATCATCGCCAAAGCTCCAACTTTAGAATGAAGAACTCTCCATGATGTCATGATCTACATTTCCTCAAAAGATTATATGCCCCAAATGAACATGTTTGCTCCTAAGAGCACTTGTATCATGCCAACGCTCTAATGCACAATCAAGGGTCCGCCATGGCACAATAACATCCATCTTGTAAACCATGATCATCTATCAAATCGACAAATCATAACCAACACCTCAACCAAAGACTCCAAGAATCCTCCATAGTACTAAGTTGTGAACATATTTGCTCCTAAGAGCACTTGTATCATGCCAACACTAATGCAAAATCAAGGGTCCACCATGGCACAATAACATCAATCTTGTAAACAAGGATCATCTATCAAACTGAGAAATCATAACCAACACCTCAACCAAAGACTCCAAGAATCCTCCATAGTACTAATTCATCAACATCTCTAAAATATATGAAGATAACCATCTTCTATCAATAGAACTTAAGATGTCAAAGAATTCTCACTGCATATAAGAAACATGATCCAAGAGTTCTTCCATGTCACCAACAACCATTGTAGAAGATCATCCATTGCCAAGTGATGAGTCCACATTGCAACTATGATATTGAGCTACACAAGGCATCGTGTTAATCATCTCCTAAATGTTTACCCATGGCTCATGTACGATCACTCAATTGCAACACCAATAGTTCCAAAGGATAAAGTAGAACAAAGATCTCCAAACCAAGAAGATAAACCACTATGTATAATCAGGAATTAATCTAACACCACTAACAATGCATCTGCATAACAATCACTCCAAGCATACAAAAAACCTCCACGATGACATGATCACCACCCAATGTACGTGCATCGAACTTCCACTAAGTCTCACATGTCTGCACCATATGGTCAAAAGTCTAGGTCCCACAACAAAACTATATTAGGCAATACCATGCCTTACAGTGACAACCAAACAAATGAATTAGGTGTCCGACCTAAACCAACCAAACATAATCTACATCCACATTGAAATATCTATGGGTATAAATGACCTATATCCGAGTTATTTGTGCAACCTATTAGTATAGACAACCTACAAAATTGCACATCTCATAGATCTCGCAATGCAATATACAAATTCAACATCACATTGGTAACCATACCAAACAGGGACAACCAAAGATAAACATATAAGTTTTTTATGACTCGAACACCAAATCACCTCTAGATTCTATTTTCCACAAAATCACAAATTACCATAGTCAAAGGAACCAACAGATAACTCAAACATAAATGTAAGTGAATAAATCACATATTAACCTCTTCAAACTTGATCCATTGCAAAGTACTCAAAAAATGCTCATTGTCACCTATAAGAAGTCCAAAATTGGACATTGTGGGCATAAGAATGACCTGTAAAAGTATGGAAAACAAAACTAACTTCCAATTGAGATTGTCTATCTAAAACAACAAAATCTGGAAAAACCACTAATACCATAGTGTAGTACTCGGAAAGAGCTTTACGTCAACTATAAGAACACAAAAATCCTACTCCTTGGGTGAAAGTTATGCCCTTCGGAAAAATCCCCTTCATCAAGCAAATCAAATTGCATATAGGTTGCTACTAGGCAGTGTTGGTAGTGGTTAGCTAATGATAGTGGTGAGCCACAAAATTGCCGGCTCTAGCTAATGGTGCTACCTGAGAGTGGTGACTGAATGATTATGCGGCATGCTAGCAGTTTTGAGTGCCAAAGGTGGTAGGCAGAGGCGACACTTGATAGGCTAGGGACTAGGGGTTGGCAGATGACGCTTGGACCCAATGTGACCAAGGGCTAAAGCCCATACCTAGCTCCTCATTGGCAATTTTTTAAATATTTTAAAATTTGCGCCCCATACTGTGCTGATGCAGTGGTGTAACTTATGCTATATCTTATTTGTCATTGAGTTTTAAAAAATAATTGTAAACTATATTTGATGATGTAATGCCTGCTCAGGAATGTTTTGCCAACCTTTTTGTAGACTTTCTATGACTGTGGTGCCATACAGTACAAAATCTATTACGAATCTGTACCACCATACGAATTTTGTATAACCATATGGATGATGATTGCAAATATTCTTCCATGGCTTTAAAAATGGCCAATTTTTTTGTCACAGATCCTATCATGTTTTATGTTTATCTATAGGTTTTTGGGCTTTCTAGGCTCAATAGCGTGGTCTATGTTTGTCTAGGAAGTCTCCAGCAAAAGCTCACCCCCAAAATCCTCACAGAAATAGCCCAAATAGAAAGCCCACTTGCCAAATCTTCATAAAACCCAGATTTGCTCCAATCCAAATTTGCAACACTCATATATCCTTGAAAATGACACATTCTTTTCTTTCAAGACCATGGATTATGCACAAGAATCCACTTATTCCAAGGGTTAACAATACCAGGGAGATTTTCTCGCATGACTTGACAACTAGGCTTTGATACCAAAGGAAAGGAGATTTGCAGCCATAATAAACCATTTCCATATAACCCCAAGGGAGAAAAATATGCGAACACATATTTAGAATCCAAAATGCAAAAGAATAGACAAACATACAATCAAGATGACACAAGATTTACCCTGGTAAAACCTTCAAAGGGGAAAACTCAGCCTCCAAAAGTACTCAGGTACTCAATGTAATATCTAATGACAGATTACAATATCAAGCTCCCTATTTGCATTTTATGTGAACAAACAAATGAGAATCATGTAACCACACATACCAATCTATGCTTCCTCTCCTCACATATGTAACTTACAAGAGATGCTCATTTCAACCTTAGCCAATAAGCCAAAGGTTATGATAGCCAACCTCAACAACTACTCATGTGTTTACCTTTATAAAAATAAGTTGCACAAAACTACCAAATGGCATTACATAAACCACTTGCCTCTAAAACCATGAGCTTACAAGACCATGTCCCCTCCATTTATTTTTTGGTACCGAGTTTTCCCAATATTAACTATTTTCCCAATGTGCAAACTACATTAAATATCTATCCCAATGTTACATACAACACATAAAGTGGCTCTGGGAATGTTTAACCTATGTGATGCAAACATCTCTAGATTTTCTATGTGCATCACAAATAAATTTTTTACATTATAAACATTATGCAAGGTGTGCAACACACCTTTTCCAACACCAATTAAAGCACCGGAGTTGCCTAACTTATAAATTAGGGTTTGCAAAATAAGAATCGTCAAATTTCTAAAAATTCTAAATATAAACATACCTTTCCAAGTTGTCTAACTTATAAATTAGGGTTTGCTTCTTGCTAATTCTATTTGTTTTCTGTGATTTCCTTTGCCACTCCATTTTGCTGTGGTGTTTAAGGTGTTGTTCATTGTCTCTTGATTCCATTCGTTGCACAAAATTCTTCAAGATTTTCTGCACAAAATTCACCTCCTATATTTGTTCTTAAACACTTTGTGGCATCCACTTTATTTTTCTACGATAGCCTTAAACAGCTCAAATGCTTCAGAAGTATCACTCTTATTCTTCAAAAATAAACACATATGTACAGATTAAAATCATCAAGAAATGTACTCATGTAGAGTTTCATTTGTCTTGGACATAGGACCACATAATTCTGAATGAATAAGCTCCAATGGCCGATTGCTCTCCACACACTTATGGGAAATCTATCCTTGTGGTGTTTTCCAAGTGCACAACTCCTGCACACTTCCTTTCCTCTTGCTAGAATCTTTGGTAACCCATGCACCATATTTCTTTTATACATGGGTGATTCCATACTTTTGGTGCCATGACCAACTTGCATCCTCAATAGTAGCATAACAGAAATTTGATTCACTTGCTTTGATTGTCAATGGCACATTCAGTTGTTTGTCATCTTTGCTGTAGCAGTCTTCTTTCCTCCTTGATAGGACCATAGTTGAAAAAATCGGACTCGGCAATAACTCGACAGGCACAAATTTTTTTAAAAACTCGGGACTTGGCAAAAACTTGGCAATAACTCGGCAAATTTATCGAACATTTGAAAATACATATTATTTTAAATATTCTTCAAAAACACACATATATACTGAATTTGTAGAACATATTACTGATTTCATCATATATAAATCAAAATTAGAGTTTAATACATATCATAGACCAAGAAACAAGTTCAACTTCTGAATACATATCAATTTCAAGTTTCAGTATCAATGAAGTTTGTATACCATAAATTTCTTCTACGACTAAAACTCAAAAGCTTTTGTCGCCGCTGTGTGGGTGTTGCTGAAGTAGATGGTATATGTGCAATATTCTCAATAGGAGCCTCAACAGGTGCCTCAATAGGTGCCTCATCCATAGTGATAGGATCAAGCTGTGTATGTGAGGAAACTACCTCGGCGGGCTGACCAACTTTGCCTTCTACCTCCTCATATGCTGCCACTTATACTTCCCATTCAGCTGCCTCCCTCTCCATCTCAGCTAACTCATCATCACTTAACCATGGATCCACATCGACCTCATCAGGCTTAGCAATCCAATCTAAGAATGGATCAATGTCATCAAGGTCAAGTGCTTTATGTGAACTCTGCCTTTGTACCTTCTTCTCATGCAACTGAAGGTTGTACCACACATAGAAAAGGTCATTCAAGCGCTTTTGAGTCAACCTATTGCATTTCTTTGTGTGAATGGCCTCAAAGACACTCAAGTTGCGCTCACAACCAGATGCACTACAAGGCTGAGATAAAATGCAAATGGCAAGCTTTTGAAGATTAGGCATCATGGCACCATAATCTTCCCACCACAAATCTGCAAGGATAACAATTGCCATTTATAACTTAGTAAGGATTAAATAAACTTAAAAATTAACATAAATGGTAAAATAAAATTAAACACATGAATTTGTTACCTAGTTGTAGAGTGTCTCTCCTACGAATGCAAAAATTGGAAGAAAACAATGCCCCTTCGGCCTTCTTATAGCTCTGTAGCTCATCAGGTATGAGATCTCGAATCATCATCACTAACCAATCTCTCAATACATGTGTTGAGGCCAACAAGAATCTTTGCATTTGCTTTGAAATTAGGAGAGAAATAAGACTTGGGGTTCAAATAGTAGGCAGCAGCATGAATATGTTGGTGGAGTTGTTGGTTCCACCTTTGATCAATTATGCGCCATATGGGTTCATATTTGGTCTTGTTTGACCCATACAAATGCTGAATTGCCTCTTTGGCCTTATCCATGGCCTCATCTAGATACCTGTAATGACCAACCCCCAAATTTTTTTTTTTCTGATTTTATCCCAACTGCTGTGTGAAGGTTTCTGATTATGGTTTGTTTGTTTTTTCTCAAGTGACATTCATAAGATAAGCATGCTAAACATTATATAACAGAATGCAAAGATAATAACACCAACACTTGCAAGAAAGATAATTTTCAGCCTTACCAAAAACTCAGAATTTATCATATATCAATAATCAGATTTACAATCTTTATATCAGAAATAAATAAGTCTTTCAGACCTAGTTTCAAGATGCAACACAACAAATTTAAGCTTCCCAAAGGCCACGAACAACACCAAGATCATATCCTTTTATCTTCTTGTTTACCATCAACAAAACTCACTGTACTCAGACTTCAATGGCGATCAAACCACATCATTACCAGCAAATAGGAAATTGAGATTCTTCACTAGCAAAGCTGTCCTACTTGAAGAAGTTCGATTTTCTCAATAAAATCCAAATCACACTCAAAAATTGCATTCTAGGGCTCTTTAGAATCGCCATGAAGATAGTCATCCATTGGAACGATACCCATTTTGATTTCTCAATACATTTCTGAGCTATGAGCAAAAAGGGTTGTTTGGGTCCAAAAAATAAGTGCCCAGAAAAGAATAAAAACACACCAAAATCACCACCAACCCACACCAAACTGAAAATGAGCAAATCCACACCAAAACCCTATTGAAAACTCATCAAAAGAACTGGAAAATCTTCATTCTTTTTGCCCAGATGTGATTCCTGATTGAAACCACCAATCACCAACTTGAACAAGTCTTTCATTGCCGAAACCAGCCTTAGATTTTGAGGGTTTTTGTCCTCAAATCCGTTTCTCAGACCTTCTGGTACAATACCAGCAACATCTCTGTAAGCAGCCAACTCCAACATGAGCAAATGAGGTTCAAAAAGAACTTTTTAAAGCTTCCTCCAAAATTAGGGCGACCTAACCTCTACCCTAAAATCCAACACACTTTAGCATTTGCTCTTTTTTTTTGTTTTAAATTTGATTTTCACTTTTATTTTTCACCTCAACCTTAGTTTGGACTCCCAAGTCTTAAGCAGCATTCTAAATCACTTTTGATGCTTTTAAAAACAACTTAAAGTGATTACGTTAGGCGTCCTTGGTCCCTTTCATGTCCCCTTTTTGACTCTCAATAATTAAATATAAAGTCACTTTATAATAGTCCACTTTTCGAAGCATTAAACAATATTAAAATGATTTAACCTTACCAACTTTATATCAACAGAATATGTGCTGCTGAGACAAGCCTGACCCGGTCCAGCCACCCAAATAAGACTTACTATTTTTAGTAAGTACTAAAAATAGCAAGTGACATCCCAAAAGCTCAAATTGGAGAAATACTGATATGTGTCGAGACTCACTGTAGACAATGAGCACCAGACTGCTCCTACTAAAAATAGAAAGCCACATTTGAAACACCGAAAAACCTCCACAGAAAGGACTGGCACAAGGCATTAAAGTTCACCAGACAACTTCCACTCGTTGCCCAAATAGGAAACCCTACATTGCTTTGTTTGCCGGACCAGTTACTAAATATAGCACTTACTATAAATAGTGTGTCAAAACCAAACTAATCCAAAAGAGGACATCGAAAATGGGGAAATTATAGTCCGCTCTTCCCAAAGATTGCTTGTCCTCAAGCAATGCTAGTACAATTCTGCAACCAACAAACTGAACCACATCAAATCCAAAAATGATCCCAGGGTGCCAAGTAAATCTAGGGGGTCTGTAGGACCATCTGTGCAAATCTTTGTCTTGCAAGGTACCCACACATGAGACCTCTTGTAAATCCCCTGTAAAAAGAGTTATCAAATACCGCATAGACTTGATCAACTCCTCTAAAGAATGCCCCTTGAGAGAACCAAACTGATGTGCCACAGGAGCAAGCTCTAGAAAAATAACGTTGACTCTCTCACCCCATACGATAGGTGCACTACAACTCAAAGTGATTCCTGGGTTCCAAGCGAGTCTCAGAAAGGAACCACCATGTTGAAGCTGCGACACACTAATCATATCTATTAAAACCACTTGCCCAAACTGCACTCTCTTATCCTGGACCCTCAAGGAATAAAAATCATCAAAGCCCATACTGAAATATCGGAAAGGATTAAAGTCAGTGCCATGAAAAATATATTGCCAGGGCAACTCAGAGAAGACTACATCAGCAGACTCACTGCCAATCTCAATCCTGGGCAACATATTAAACACCCTGCCCAACCATAAGAAATTTACCCCGGCATGACACCTCATGATCCCCCAAATACTAAGCAAATCAATCTTTGCCATAACTCTGAAATCAACCAACCAAGGAATGCCTCTGCTGTCACTAGCCGAAATAATAACATCAACACTCAACCTCCAAGTGTCAAAAGAATGATCCTGAACACACCAACACACCCAAACCACTGCAATCATTAAGACATCATCTGAAATAATGCATATCATCTCCATGAAGTAACTGTAGTGAGTGTCATTCACCAGAGTGGAAACGATGAATGGGTAAACTGTGTGCGGAAGAACGCTCATAGCCAGTTGTCCCAAAGCCTACCCAAACTCAAAGTCAATCTGCTCACTAAAAGGTGTCATCACAACCAACGAAAGAAAGTAAGGGTAGTGGTAATCAAACTCAAATCCCACAGAAAACAGAGGAGAGATGTGTATGGAGGTATCAACAGAGTCATCTCTTGGAATCAAACCATCTCTGCCATCCAATCTTAGCCATGAACTACTCAACTGTTGAACCGTAGAAAACATCCAACTTATCTGCAAATCCAAATCCGTAGTCAGATGCAAGCTGATAGGAAAGTAGGCAGTGGTACTAATGCAGGAACTTGACCCACTACTGCAATCCTGAGATGACTCCTCATGACGGGAGATTGCACCCGGGTTCCAAACCTTACTATTTTCTCCCAATGCCATGCTACAACTAGGAGTATTCCCATCATCCAACTCAAAAAGTGGATTGTCATACGCCACATCATTATCTACCTCAAACAAAGGATTATCAATAAACTGAAGGTTATTCCCAACTCCCAATTCCAACCAATCCTCTTGCTAATCCGAACTCTTATTTTCTGATTTCCTTGGACAATGTGCAAGGTCGTACTCCTCTTGGATAAGATCAAGCTCCATCATTACCTGTTCGATCTCCTTTGCCCTCTCTCTATCTTCCTTCTCCTTAAATTGTTGAGTCTCATAGAGCTGTTCGTTTGCTTCAAGAAGTGCCTCTTGGACACTTTCCAAGGCAAGCTTTGTAGAGTTAAGCTCAATGGTGAGCTCACTAACCTCTCCCCTTAACTGCTTAGACAAAAATAAGGTTTCATCTACAAACTTGGTAGCTAAATCTCTATCATGCATCATGTGTAAGTAAGCTGTTTTGACTTCTTCTATAGAGTTTTTCAATATATGTAAATCAAAAAATGAAATATTAAGCTCACTTTGTCCCATAGATGCACTTTCAATTAATTTTTCCACATGCATATGTTTGCTGTCCAAACTAGATAAAACGTGCACCTCATTTTCAGCGGTTACCAAGAGTTGTCTTTTCCAATTATGATCAAGCAAAAATGATGAACTGCTGTTATGTGGCATGCGAAAATTAGAACTATTATACTTGTTATCAAAGTCTCCATCGCTGTCGCAAATTGCGTGTGCCTCTTCTTCAACGCTTACCCCATCTTCGTCACCAGGCCTTTGATTAAAATTAGCCCCAAGCAAAAACATTTCTGATTTGTTTTCGAGTTCATGCCTCTCAAATTCAATTCCCTCTAAGGCATCCTTTTTACATTCTTTATGCTCCAAGGTTGGAACAACAGCTTGGTTAGAAGAAGATTCTTCCCAAATTGATTCTTCTTCATACTTTGGTCCCCAAACACCTGGATCCCATGGTCCTATGAGTTGGTGTTTTCTTTTTGAAAGAGTATGCTCAATGTATACCTTCTGAGTGGTTGTTTCCCAAATCACTAAAGTCTCTCCCTTATCATCCCCAATAGTGGACTATGAATCCAATTCAACTAAGCTACAAGGTCTTTGCTCAAAATCAACTACCTGCAATGTAAAATCAGATTCCTTTTCCAGATTGAAAACATCACTATCGATGCCATCCTCTATGCATGGCTCTCGGGATGAAGTAAGGATGAAGTAAGGACATCATTTCAATCAAAGAGGAATTCATCCCAATGTGGATCCTTGTCATACCTAGGTGCCAACACACCCGGATCCCAAGTGTAAAAAGGCTGATCACTTTGTTTAGTGAGTAAATGTTCACTATGCTCCTCTTGAGTAGTTTCCCTTCTGAATAAGTCACTCTCCAACTCATAATCACTGAAATCATCATAATCATCTTTTTCCATAGGCTTGATTTGGAAGTCCAACCCAAAGCCACCTATGTCACGGTTACCCACATGGATAAAGAATCATCATTATTAGCTGATTCAATAACATCTCTCTTATTTTCCTCATGCCCATCATATAAAGGTATCTCAACTTCATTGGATAGCTCTAAGGGAGTATACAAGGCAGCCGTTTCATCAATTCCTTCATGCACAACCTCATCTACAGCAGTTGCATGCATGACCAGAGAGTCATCCTGAGGCTCCGTCAAACGTTCATCTTGCTTCAAAGCAACCACTTCATCTGATTTTTCTGCTATGAACTTCTCTTCAACCACCCGCTCTTTGTTGAACGAATGAGGTCTCAACTTTGCCACCTCCTTGGAATGAAGTTCTGGTTCCTTCTTGTCAAACCTCTCTATGAGTCTCTTAGTAAATTTAGTATAAGAAGTAATCTGAGCATGCCCCATTTTGATCATCCCATGGTGCCACCACTTGTGTGCAACTCCATCAAGGTGCATAGCAGCGTATTTTATGGCTTCTTTCCCAGACATGGGCTTTAGATTGAAGTATGTGTCCACTCTTTGAACCCATGCTCTCGCTGAAATCTCACCAGACCTGTCAAAGTAAGGAAAGTTGAGTTTTCCATCTTCCCTTCGAAAGTCTTTTTGATGTTCTCTATTGCCCCTATTGGGCATATGCTTCATCTTGAGAACTATATAATCCTGTAGAGGTAAGTCATACTGGAAACCGGGCCCTACAACTAACTAATCCCTTTTAAACTGTTCCTGCTGCTCAACTAAAGTGAGTTCAACTGGTGCTTCTACTCTTGGAGGAATTTTTGGCATAAGTGGTCTTGCCATTGCTGCACCATTCTGCTAATTGGCTGCCCTCCTTTGTCCCATGTCATTATTTTGCCCCAAACAGTCCAATCTTTGTACCAACTGTGCAAGTTGTTGATTGATCTCTTGAGCACGTTGGGCTACTCTTTCTTGACCTCTAACCACTGCATCCAAGAGTTGCATCATACGATCTTGCCTACCAATATTTCTTTCAGCTTCATCTCTTCTTTCCCCCATGTTTTCTTGGTACCTTCTTTCTCGGTCACTAATGTTCATAGATTTCTATCACCCACTGGTTGGCAGGATGGTTAGAGCTTTGATACCATTGTAATGACCAACCCCCAATTTTTTTTTTTCTTTCTGATTTTATCCCAACTGTTGTGTGAAAGTTTCTGATTATGATTTGTTTGTTTTTTCTCAAGTGACATTCATAAGATAAGCATGCTAAACATTATATAACAGAATGCAAAGATAATAACACCAAACACTTGCAAGAAAGATAATTTTCAGCCTTCCCAAAAACTCGTAATTTATCATATATCAATAATTAGATTTACAATCTTTATATTAGAAATAAAGAAGTCTTTTAGACCTGGTTTCAAGATGCAACACAGCAAATTTAAGCTTCCCAAAGGCCATGAACAGCACCAAGATCATATCCTTTTATCTTCTTGTTTACCATCGATAGAACTCACTGTAATCAGACTTCAATGGCGATCAGACAACATCATTACCAGCAAATAGGAAACTGAGATTCTTCACCAGCAAAGCCGTTCTCCTTGAAAAAGTTTGATCTTTTCAATAAAATCCAAATCACACTCAAAAATTGCATTCTAGGGCTCTTTAGAATCACCATGAAGATAGTCATCCATTGGCATGATACCCATTTTGATTTCTCAATACATTTCTGAGCTATGAGCAAAAAGGGTTGTTTGGGTCCAAAAAATAAGTGCCCAAAAAAGAATAAAAACACACCCAAATCACCACCAACCCACACCAAACTGAAAAGGAGCAAATCCACACCAAAACCCCACTGAAAACTCATCAAAAGAACTGGAAAATCTTCATTCTTTTCGTCCAGATGTTATTCCTGAATGAAACCACCAATCACCAGCTTGAGTAGGTCTTTCACTGCCGAAACCAGCCTTAGATTTTGAGGGTTTTCGTCTTCAAATCCGTTTCTCAGACCTTCTGGTACAATACCAGCAACATCTCTGTAAGTAGCCAACTCCAACATGAGCAAATGAGGTTCAAAAAGAACTTTTTAAAGCTTCCGCCAAAATTAGGGCGACTCAACCTCTGCCCTAAAATCCACTGCACTTTAGCATTTGCTCTTTTTTTGTTTTAAATTTGATTTTCACTTTTATTTTTCACCTCAACCTTAGTTTGGGTGCCCAAGTCTTAAGCAGCATTCTAAATCACTTTTGATGTTTCAAAAAACAATTTAAAGTGATTACATTAGGCATCCTTGGTCCCTTTCATGTCCCTTTTTTGACCCTCAATAATTAAATAAAGTCATTTTATAATAGTCCACTTTTCAAAGCATTAAACAATATTAAAATGATTTAACCTTAGCAACTTTATATCATCAGAATATGTGCTGTTGAGTGTTAGTTTTAGGACCAGAAATTAAATAAGCAGATTTAGAACACTTTAAACAAATTAACACAGCATATACCCTGGGAAAACCCTCCAATTTGAGGGAGAAAAACCCAACAACAATATATCACTTATATATTGAATAAGAATCAACAATTCTCTTTACAATGAGGCCGATCACAAGGCCAAATATCAGCACTAAACTTGATGCAATCTCAGACAATAATAATATTGCTCTTCTTTGATAATGAATTCAGCCTTCTTGTAAACTTCGATCTGAACTTGAATAAACTCGCACGCCTATAATATCGAACAATGAATGGATGATTGTATATGAACAATGAGCAACTCTAATATATACATGATGGAGAGGAGATCGCGTCCTTTCAAGGAAAGAAGTCGGCCTCATATGAAAAGTTGTAACTCCACAAAGGTGGCAAATAAGAAGTTGGCCTCAAACAAATTTATTTAATAATAAGTAAATATTATATTGTTCTCCAAGTGAAGCGCCTCTTCACTTAATATCGACCCAATAAATTAAATAGCCGATAAGGCTATATTTAATTTATAGCTTCATAAGTCGGGGTTGGAAGTTGAGGCCCGACGCTGCAACATCAACACTCCCTCTCAGCTAGGGGCGAATACTTCCAGCTATACAAAGTCATGGAGTCTCTCAACATGACATCCACAATGGCTACACCCATATGTAGAAAGAGCTCATCACGGAGTCACTCAACGTGATATTGTCCATCATGGCTACTCCCATGTATGGAAAGAACATGTGCACAAGTGTCCATCACAGAGTCACTCAACATGATGTCGTCATCTCATCATGATGTCCACCATGGCTACTCCCAGAGGTTGGATAAACACAAGTACAAAGAAATCATCACAAAGTCTCTCAACGTGATGTTGCCATGGAGTCACTCAACATGACATCCACCATGGCTACTCCTAGAGGGTGGAAACACACAAGTACAAAGAAATCATCACGAAGTCTCTCAACGTGATGTTGCCATGGAGTCACTCAACATGACATCCACCATGGCTACTCCTAGAGGGTGGAAACAGGGGCTTTCACCTCAAATTTCTTTCACAGAGAAAGATGCATTAACAAGGGCTTACACCTCAAATTTCTCTCACAGAGAAAGATGCATTAAAGCAAATCACAAAAGATCACTGAAGCTGAGTCTCCCTCTTAGCTAGGGCTTCATTCTCCACAATTCCAAGCTTGTCTCGAAAGTGCACAAATTTCACTCTGGAGAGAGGCTTGGTGAGAATATTAGCCGTCTGCTCATCAGTGCTAATGTATCTCAATTGAATGGCTTTCCTCAATACCATATCTCTGATATAGTGGTATTTGATCTCAACATGTTTTGTTCTGTCATGAAACACTGGATTGACAGAAAGCTTCACACAACTTTGATTATCACAATGAATGACAGTCGGCTCCAATGATTGTCCAAACAATCCTGCAAGGAGCTTCCGAAGCCACACTGCTTCTCGAGCTGCCACACAAGCTGCAATATACTTGGCCTTTGCGGTGCTTAGTGCCACTAAAGACTGCTTCCTGCTACACCAGGAGATCATCGCAGATCCCAAACTAAAGCAACATCCAGAGGCGCTCTTCTGATCAGCTACACAGCCTGCCCAATCCGAATCAGAAAATCCTTGCAGCTTTAGGTCCACATTGGAAGAATATCTCAAGCCATACCCAACTGTGCCACGCAAGTATCTTAGGATATGCTTTGCTGCAACTAGATGTATTTGCCTTGGTTCACACATGAACTGACTAAGTGCACTCATTGCATAGCAAATATCTGGTCTAGTATTGACTAGATACATCAACGATCCAATCAACTGCTTGTACATAGTAGGATCCACCAGATCAAAACTAGTTGTAGACTCTTTTAGCTTCTGAAAATTGGTTTCCATAGGTGTAGACATGGATTTGCAATCCATCATACCAAATCTCTTCAAGACGTCTATTGTATACTTCCCTTGACTCAGAATGATCTCATTAGGCCTCTGCCATACTTCTAGACCAAGGAAGTAATGCATGTATCTAAGATCCTTCATCTCAAATTTAGAAGCTAACTCCTTGCATTTGATAATGAGGTGTTCTTCTCCTGTAAGAAATAGATCATCAACATAGAGAACCAAGATCAATGCCTCACCATTAATTACCTTGAAGTACAGGTTTGAATCAACATCATTCTTGGAGAAGCCCAAGCTCAACAGGTATCGATCAATCCTCTCATACCAAGCACGAGGAGCCTGCTTAAGGCCATACAAAAGCCTTCTTCAATCTACATACATGAGACTCCTTCCCATGAACTTCAAATCTATCAGGTTGCTCAATGTATACTTCAATTACACCATTAAGAAATGCTGTCTTCACATCCATCTGGTGTAATTTCCATCCTTTAGCTGTTGCAATAGCAATGATAGTCCTGATGGAAATATAACGAGCAACTAGAGCAAAAGTTTCTTCATAATCTATTCCCTCTTTCTAAGAGAATTCTCTAGCCACAAACCTAGCCTTGTATTTCTCAATGCTTCCATCAGCCGCATGCTTGATCTTGAAAAGCCACTTAGAAGATACAACATATTTCCCTTCTGGTCTAGGTACAATGTCCCAAACATCATTCTTGACGATAGATTGATATTCTTCAGCCATAGCATGTCTCCATACTTGCTGACTTGAAGCTTCCTCAACACTGGAAGGCTCAGATTCAATCATTTGACTCATTAATGCAACAGAGCTTGGAAACTTCTGAGGTCTTTTGCTTTCTCTAAATGTTCCTCTAGGGGCTGCAAACTTTTCTGCCTCCTGCATTGTTTGCCTAGCCCATAGAGGTCTCTTTCGACCTATGACAATATCTCTCGGCCCATCAGTAGGTTCCAAAGGCTCAACTGGATCACCATCTTCTTCTGGTTCTGTGGACTCCCTCTGAATCTCAGGAGTACGGTCAACTTCCATGTCCTGAGGAGTCTCATGGTCTTCATTATCTATCTCCATGTAAGAGCCTTTAGATCTCTTGAATGCAACATCTTCTTCAAATGTAACATCCCTGCTGATCTCTATCTGTTTCTGACCTGGAATGTAAATCCTGTAGGCTTTTGAAGATTCACTGTAGCCCGCAAATATTCCCTTCTTGCCAGATGGTTCCAACTTAGTCCTTTTATCTTTAGGAACATGAACATACACAGGACAATCGAAGATTCTCAAGTGATTGACTTCAGGCTTCACACTTGTGAAAGCTTCTTTAGGAGTCATGTTTTCCAAAATATGATGAGGGCTCCGATTCTGAACATACACAGCTGTCCTAGAAGCTTCAGCCCAAAGGAAGGTTTGCAAGTCTTGATCATGGATCATGGCTTTGGCTGCTTCTACAATGGATCTGTTTTTCCTTTCTGCAACACTGTTTTGTTGTGGATTGTAAGGGACACAAAACTCCCTCTTAATCCCAACTTCGATACAAAAGTTACGGAAGCCTCCAGAGATGTATTCTCCTCCGTTGTCAAATCTTAGAACTTTGATCCTCTTCCTGGACAAGTTCTCTACTTGAGTCTTAAATTCTTTGAATTTCTCAAGTACCTCTTCAGATTCTTTAGTCTTTAAGAAATAAATCCAAGTCTTTCTAGAGTATTCATCAATGAAAATTACATAATACAAGAAACCACTCAAAGAAGCAATAGACATTGGACCACACAAATCAGAATGAACAAGATCTAGAATGCATTTAGATCTACTTTCACTATTATGAAAAGGTTCTTTAGTATTCTTACCCAATGCGCATCCTCGGCAAGTACCTTCATGCTCCTGGTTGAGTTTAGGAAGGCCAGTGACCATCTTCTCCATGGATGGGAGTGCTCTGAAATGAAGGTGAGCAAGTCTTCTGTGCCAAAGCTCACATGAACTGTTGGAATCATGCAACAAGGCCTGCATAGGACGAGTGGAAAGTCTATAGAGACTCTCTTGCCGAACACCAATCACTCGGGCTGTCTTGATGCTAGAGTTCTTCGACCATTCAAGAACTTTTCCTTCAGAGAATGCAACTTGATATCCCTTGTCCTCCAAAGCTGAAATTGAAACAAGGTTTCTCTTGATGCTTGGTACAAATAACACATCGCTCAACTGAAGAGAGATGCCATAATCTAAGTGAAGAGAGGAGGTTCCAACACCTTTCACCGAATAGCATGCATCATCTCCAATTATGACTTGAATGCTTGTATCTCTCTCCACCAAATCTAAAAGATGTCCTCTAAAACCAGTAATGTGATGAGAGGCGCCACTATCAATCAACCAAGTGTTGCTATTTGTTGGAACATTGCTTGATAGGGCAGAATAGAATAGAAATCCATTTGAATCCTTCTGAGGAGAGATCTCACCCACATCCGCAATAGAAGCATGCTGTTTTGGTCTAGTTGGACAATCTTTCGCATAGTGACCAAACTTGTCACACGTAAAGCACTGTATATGGGAGAGATCCTTCTTCTTCTTAGATGCAGGAGCACCATCAAATCTTTTATCTTTGTTCCTCTTGAAATTGCCTTTCTTCCCTTCTCTTCCTTTCCTCTTCGAAGATTGAGCGGCAAGTACATGAATGTCTTCATTGGTAGAACTTTGCCCATTGCCTCTCGCAGCCAATGTAGATTCTTCTTGGATGCAATCTGCACTAAGACGATCAAACTTTGGTAGTTTCGATCTTCCACTAATGCCTTGGATAAATGGCTCCCAAGATTGAGGAAGACCATTGAGTGCCAACATGACCAAGTCCTTATCATCAACCATATGACCAATGGTACAAAGCTGATCTCTTAACTCGGTGATCTTCATGAAGAAGGAGATAACAGAATCTCCTTTCGCCATCTTGATGTGATGAAGCTATTGCTTGAATGCAAGAGCTTTGCTTGTATTATTGGTCTCATACATTTCCTCCAAGGTCTTGAACATCTCTCTTGCTGTCTTCAACTTGGAGATAATCGGCACAAGGTGGTCCTTCACAGAATCAACCAAAATCTTCTTTGCCTTAGTGCCATTCTTCTTCCATTGTGACTTCTCATTCTCATCGGAAGGCTCGGGAACTTCGCTCTCCACGAACTCGGCAATCTCATTTTCTTCCACTGCAATCAAAACTCTAAACTTCCAAGAGGTGAAATTGGAATCCCCTTCAAGTCTATCTTCAACCTTGAGCCCGTTCACCATTTTGAAGATAAGATAGACACACGAAGATGAGAACAAGAGTGGAAGATAACATTGCTTGTGTAAATCTGATCACGATCTTGCTTAAACCCACTCTGATACCATGTTAGTTTTAGGATCAGAAATTAAGTAAGCAGATTTATAACACTTTAAACAAATTAACACAGCATATACCCTGAGAAAACCCTCCAACTTGAAGGAGAAAAACCAAGCAACAATATATCACTTATATATTGAATAAGAATCAACAATTCTCTTTACAATGAGGCCGATCACAAGGCCAAATATCAGCACCAAACTTGATGCAATCTCAGACAATAATATTGCTCTTTTTTGATAATGAATTCAGCCTTCTTGTAAACTTCGATTTGAACTTGAATAAACTCGCACGCCTATAATATCGAACAATGAATGGATGATTGTATATAAACAATGAGCAACTCTAATATATACATGATGGAGAGGAGATCACATCCTTTCAAGGAAAGAAGTTGGCCTCATATGAAAAGTCGTAACTCCATAAAGGTGGCGAATAAGAAGTCGGCCTCAAACAAATTTATTTAATAATAATTAAATATTATATTGTTCTCCAAGTGAAGCGCCTCTTCACTTAATATCAACCCAATAAATTAAATAGCCGATTAGGCTATATTTAATTTATAGCTTCATAAGTCGGGGCTGGAAGTTGAGGCCCGATGCTGCAACATCAACACTGAGACAATCCTGACTTGGTCCAACCGCCCGAAGAAGACTTACTATTTTTAGTATGTACTAAAAATAGCAAGTGACATCCCAAAAGCTCAAATTGGAGAAATAGTGACATGCGTCAGAAATTTTGATGCGCCGAAAATACTGATATGCGCCGAGACTCACTGTAGACAGTGAACACCAAACTGCCCCTGCTAAAAATAGAAAGCCACGTCTGAAACACCAAAACACCCCCACAGAAAGGATTGGCACAAGGCATTAAAGTTCACCAGACAACTTCCACTCGTTGCCCAAATAGGAAACCCTACATTGCTCTGCATGTTGGACCAGTTACTAAATATAGTATTAGTTTGGTAAAAACCGATTATCATATTAACATTAGAGAATGAGTAAAATAGATTACAAAGTAAGATATGCAATAATCAGGGATCCGTGATTATAGGGTAATTGAAAGAAACGAAAGCATTGAAAAAGGAACTACAAGAGTAACAGAATGTTACACTGAGTTAAGCAGTAATTAAATATTCTAATACCCTCCCTTAATGCGTAATCTATCGACTACACCAAGATGCCCCTTAAATCTAACAAACTTATTAGGGCTCAAAGACTTGGTGAGAATATCAACAGTCTGATCCTCTGTCGGAACATACTGCAATGCTATGGATATGTCTTCGACAAGTTGGCGAATGAAGTGACAATGAAGATCAACACGCTTTGTCCGTTCATGGAAGAGCAGATTCTTGGTGAGTTTGAGCATCCCTTGATTGTCGCAATATAAGGGGGAAGGTCCTGCTTGAGACATTTGCATGTTCGAGAGCATTCTTCGAAGCCAAATTGCCTCACAAGCTACTTTAATAGCTCCTTGGTATTCTGCTTCGGTCGAGGAGAGAGCCACTGCCTGCTGCTTCTTGCTGGTCCATGTAACTGCACCTGTACCCAAATTGAATACATACCCTAAAGTAGACTTTCTGTCATCAACATAGCCTGCCCAATCTGAGTCTGTATAACCAATCAGCTTTGAATCTTTGCACTTCCCATATAAAATGCCAAGGTCAAAAGTGTCTTTTACATATCTTAGCACATGCTTCGCTACAACCCAATGTTCAACTTTAGGGGCTGACATGAAGTGAGAGATGTAGCTCACTACAAAGCTAAGGTCAGGTCGAGTCGCAACAAGATAGATGAGGCTGCCCACAAGTTGCCTAAATTCTGATTCGTTCTCCATGGGCGAATCCAACTGAGCTGATAACTTCAGCCCTTTCTCCATAGGTATAGATGTTGGTTTGCAATCTGTCATCTTGAACTTGTCCAACAAGCTTTTGGCATACTTCGACTATGAAATGAAGGTACTGCCAGCAGACTACCAAACCTCTATACCGAGACAATAATGGAGGAGTCCCAAATCTGTCATGTCAAATGATTGACTGAGATTATGTTTGATCTCCTCAACTAGATGATGAACTGCCAATAATGATTAAGTCATCAACATAGACAACTAGGAACAAGATATCATCACCAACCCGATTGTCATACAAATTAGAGTCAGAAGGACTTCGCTGAAGGCCATGATCAATAAGGTATTGATCAATCTTCATGTACCAAGCCCATGGTGCCTACTTAAGGCCGTAGAGTGCTTTCACCAGTTTGTATACCTAGTGTTCTTTACCAGCAACCTTGAAACCAGGAGGTTGCATCACGTAAACTTCTTCTTGCAAATTACCATTGAGGAAGGCACCCTTTACGTCCATTTGATGGACTTTCCATCCAAACTGAGTTGCTATCGAGAGGACAAGCCGAATGGTACTCATCTTGGCTGTAGGAGCAAATGTCTCCTCATAGTCAATGCCCTCTTGCTGTGAATACCCTTTGGCTACCAACCTAGCCTTTTATTTATCAAGGGTTCCATCAGCCTTATACTTAACCTTATAAACCCTTTTGCAGCCTATGGGTTTCTTCCCATGCGGAAGATCTGAAAGCTCCCAAGTGTGATTCTGCATGAGACTATGATGTTCAATTGTCATAGCTTGTTCCCACTCAGGTGTGCCTTTAGCCTCTGTATATGTCTGAGGCTCCGAAATGCTATGAAGGTTGGCCATAAGAGCAAAGTTCACTGTATTTTGCTGTTTGCTCTTATTCCGTGCAGATCTACCCTCTAGTAACTCATCATCATGAAGAGCACCAATCGTCAAAGCCCACCATTTAGGCCGTAGAGTAGATGAACCAATATCGAAATCAGGAGGAACGACCTCTACTAGATCAGCTAGAACTGATATATCTGGAAGAACATCCAAATCGTGCTGAATAGGGGCTGGTGGTGGAAGCAGCTGCTAAGGTGCCTGCACCTCTGCGGAATCCCTCCCATAAAGTGGACCAAGTGGAAGATAAACACCCAAATCAAAATCTTTTTGAGGCTAATCCTCAGAACAAATAGGAGAAGACTGATAGAAGAGCCCACCATTTTCATCAACCATGACATCACGACTGAAGATTAGACGATCAGTGTCTGTATCTATCAGTTTGTATGCCTTATGGTTCTCACTATAACTTGTAAACATGAGTTTTTGGCTCTTGGAATCCAACTTAGTGCGCTGAGCATCAGGAATCCAAACATGAGTGGTGGAGCCAAAAACCTTTAGGTGACTAATGTTTGGCTTACATCCAGACCAGGCTTCTTTAGGAGTCATCTTCTTCATAGCATGATTAGGAGATCTATTCAGAAGATATACAACAATATACACTGCTTCAGCCCAAAATTTTTTAGGAACATGTCTATGTTCCAACATAGAACGTGCCATTTCTGTAATGGTGCGATTGCGACGCTCGACTACACCATTCTGCTGAGGGGTGTAAGGTGTGGTGAATTGGCACTTTATGCCACGTGTAGCACAAAATGTGGAGAAATCTTTGGAACAAAATTCCCCCCCATTATCAGACCTGAGAGTAATAATAGAAGAACCAGACTCTTTCTCCACCAAGGCCTTAAATTGCTGAAATATGCTAAACACCTCTGATTTAAGCTTTAAAAAATACATCCACATCTTTCTGCTGAAATCATCAACAAAAAGCAAAAAATACCTGGATCCAGTAACGGAAGGCGTGTGCATTGGACCACATACATCAGCATGGACCAACTGTAAAACCCTTGAAGCCCGCCATGAATCACCATCGGAGAAAGGAGTCCAATGTTGCTTTCTAGCCTGACAAGCCTCGCAAATTCCATGAGTTTGAGTCTGAATCGTAGGTAGACCACCAATGAGATCATCTCGTGATAACTGAGAGAGATAGTTCATGTTCAGGTGCCCATAACGCTGATGCCAGAGACTGCTGGTAGAAGTGCTCCTGGCTGCCATAGCGTGTTCTTGAGAATCACCAGAATCAACAAGTCTATAAAGACCATGATCCTCAAGTCCCTGAATGATTGTAGTCCGTGTCTCTCTGTCAACAATATTGCATGTATGCACACTGAAGACGATGCCCAACTGAGCGCGAGTCATGATTTGACTTATAGCAAGTAAGTTCATCTCCATGCCAGGTACAAAGTATACATCGAGAAATATCAAATTTCTCCCACCAGACTTAATTTGAACGTTGCCCTAGCCAACAACAGTATACTTTGCGCCTCCTCCAAAGATAACTAAATCTCTGAAAGGCGTGTATTGAATGAACCAATCCCGACGATGCGTGAAATGGCGTGAAGCACCAGAGTCAATGTACCAAGCATAAGTGTTTGCAGGATCTATAGGACTCTTTGCCATGAATGCAAAAAAGGCAGACTCCTTCTGCTAAGTGTGCTCCACCATATGTGCTTGCGGTCTAGACTCTCCTTGCTTGCCTTGTGCAGAGGCCAAGCGTTTCCGACAATCCTTCTTCATGTGGCCAAACTTGTGACAATAATTGCACTGAATATTCTTCAACTTCGAAGAATCTAAAGATTGCCCCTGATTGTGTTGCTAAAAGACGAAGGCTTGCCCTTATTCTTCTGAAATGTCTTTGCAGGGAATGCCTGCACTGAAGAGGATGAAGTGGCACTAGTACCAAACTGTTGTTTCCAACGATCCTGCTGTAGAAGTTTATTGTAGAGATTTGGAAACGTCAAGTCAACATTAGTAGCTATAATGTTGAGCGTCTCAATAAAATGCTCATACAGATGTGGCAGACTCTTCAGGGTGATCACCACCATATCTTCTTCCTCCATTTTCCGACCAATAGCCTCGAGCTGATCTCAAATATCCTTGATCCTGGTCAAGTGTGTTTGCAGAGGTGTATTCTCATCCATGACGATGGAAAACAACATGTTCTTCAGAAAGAACGCGCGACTCTTGTCGGAAGTCTCATGAAGACCTTTTAGAAGATCCCAAATCTCCTTCGCTGATTTACCTGAAGGAACTTGAGGTAATTGGTCATCAGTGACTGATAACTTTATGAGCATAATGGCTTCCTGATTTTGCTCATCAAACTTCACTTGATCCTTATCAATTGGGAGATGTCATGTTGTGGTGCCCAGAACAATCTTGTTAAGACATCGATGCTCAAATATTGTCATCATACGCTGCTTCCATGTGTTGTAATTGCGACTGCTGAACTTTTGACTGTTGTCCAACATGATGTTGGTCAAAGAGGCCATGCTTCATGCTTTTCGAGGCATGAAAAACGAAGATGACACAAGAAGATAGATGACACATAAATCGAGACAGCACACCCTGTACTCAGGAAGAAATCCAAACACAAATTTCAAGGCACAAAGAAGAATTTTGGCAAATTGAAAATTACAAAACCCTAGGTACAAAAAATACTTGAAATATTGATGACACGAATTCCAAGGCAAAAATAAGGATAGAAAACAGGTTCAAATCCTGAGGCAAAAAGAGGTACAATTGGCATGAATCCCAATGTACAGATTTCTGACGGACCTAGAAAAAAATGATGAAGACCCAAAAATTTTCGCGAAAAACCCACAAGGAATTTGGAATTTAAAAATTCTGCTCAGAACAGATGAAATATTGAACCCTAGCCGTAGCACCAGAAATACAAAAAAAAGACCCACGATTTCAGAAAAATCGCTGCAAAAAATCACAGCCCAAAAGCTTGAAATCGCGATTTTTATTCTACAAAAAAAAGGGCCAAGATTTTACTCAAAAAACGCGCAGGAAGAGTTGGAAATTGTGACTGCATTCAAGTAGAAATTGCGACTAGGAGTGCTGCAAAAAAACGCACCAAGGATTTCTTCGAAAAACGCGCCCAGGAATAAACCCTAGTCGCGCTTAGCAAGAAACGAAAAAGACGCGGCAAAAAAATGCAACCAGGGGGCTCAGAAAAACGTGACTTTGAAAACGCGCTCAGTACAAGTCGCACCCAGAAACGTGCGAATGAAGAGTGAACCCCGACGATGAAAAACGCCCAGATTTGCAGAAAAACGCGAGAAGAAAGTCACGTGGCCTGAAGAGGATCTGAAATTGCGTCAAGAAATCAAGCCAAATCGCGACCAGATTTGTAGAGGTCGCGCGCCATAGAGGAAGTCTCAAGGAAGTCGTGCGTCACAGGAAGGACGAAGGTCGTGTCCAGAAAACTAGAAAAGAAGGTTGCGCGACTGAAAACGCAAGAACACGACTCAAAAAAAAAAAAGCCCACGAAAAAAAATCGCCTAGACTTAACTTGCTCTTGATACCATATTAGTTTGGTAAAAACCGATTATCATATTAACATTAGAGAATGACTAAAATAGATTACAAAGTAAGATACACAATAATCACGGATTCGTAATTATAGGGTAACTGAAAGAAACGAAAGCATTGAAAAAGGAACTACAAAAGTAACATAATGTTACATTGAGTTAAGCAGTAATTAAATATTCTAATATATAGCACTTACTAAAAATAGTAAGTGTGTCAGAACCAAATTAATCCAAAAGAGGACATCAAAAATGGGGACATTACAGTACCCCACGGGGTTTTGATCCCCATCCACCAATCGTAGAACTCTAACCAACGGTTCTGACACTTAAAATATACAAAATTTAACAAAATCAGCAAGTTGTAATATTAGAAAACAAAAAAATAAATCATGAATCGAAGTTTGAAGACTTGCATTGATAATCTTCTCCATTACTTTGGCAAATCTATCATCAAAAATGGTCTTCATGACCACCTTTGCTTCAGCCTTCTTGGAATAAGGACTCTCCAACCATCTTTCACTCACAAACACGTGCTTGAGGCTGGGCAATGTAGCTAAAATACTCTGCAAGGTGAGGAAATTGGTGGCAAAGCGTGTGACTCCTGATCGCACAAGATCCTTACCATCAGTGTGCTCTCTCATGAGACTTAGGACCCATATGTGGTTGTAGATGTACTTCGTGATATTCCTTCTATCTTCAACTACATTCTTCACCCAACTTAGTTTCCCTATGTCCTCAAGGAGCAAGTCAAGACAGTGGGCAGCACAAGGGATCCAAAATAATGTCGAGTGCCTCGCTTGTAGAAGTTTACCGACTACCACATATGCAGCTGCATTGTCGGTCACAATTTCAATGACATTTTGAACCCCCACTTCCATCACCACCTCATCCAACATGTTGCACAAGGTCTCTACATTTTTTATTTCATTGTCGGCATCAATTGATCTTGGAAATACCAATTGTTCCCTTGAAGCCACTAGAAAGTTGATGAGTGTCCTATTTCTGCCATCTATCCACCCATCTGATATAATGGTGCAACCATTCTTTTCCCAAATTCTCCTTTGTTCCTCCACTAGTCGGCGTGTGTTTTGGACCTCATTCTGCAATAATAGCCCACTCAACTCATGACGACTTGCGGCCTTGAACCCCTTACTTGCCACGGTCAATGCATTGACCAACTGTTCCCAATAAGGACTAGAAGCAACATTGAACGGAATATTATTGTAGTACCAAAATCTCGCACACGCCAACTTCGCCTCATTTTGCAACTTTCTATTCCATGCAGTACCTTCCAATGAAGGTTGTGCACCAGGAGTATTACGTGGAAAAAAAATGCTAGAATTGTGGGTGCCCACATTACCTGGTCCTCGTATCCATGGCCCAATAGAAGAAGAACCCCCCATATCTCTCTGTGACCCTATAGAACTGAAATCTGGGATTGGGGCTGCCATTGCCTCTGCTGTTCTCTTTTTATCTTCCTTCGTTTGCTGAAATGCTGCAAGGAGTGCTTTTGCCTCCCTCTCAACCTCCTCAAAAGTGTTTTCACATGGTCTAACATCTTGGCAAGGGATTTGTGCAAGGTGTTATTTGAGTTGGTTTATGCCACCATTGGTAGACTTGGTGCAATGGATGCAAATAACCTCTCTTCGCGCTGCACCTAGTGTTCCATGTTTCCAACAAGGATCTCTTGGTTTTGCCACCACTTTTTTTACTTGCAGAAGCCATATTCTTTTAGCCAAATACGAATGAAACTTAGCAAAAGAGAGACAAGATCAAAAGTTAGTAATATTGTACTAATACTCTTTAAAAAATGAATTATTATTATAGATATTACAAAAGAATCGATCAAGGTTCATCCAAATGCAATTTTAAATGTGTTTCAATGGAGTGTTCTCATGCTGCACCTACAAGTTACAACTATAACTGTTTGATCTGCATTGATGGACTTAAGAGATTGTATTAGCAGAAAATGATGAGGTTATTATTGGTCAACCATCAAACTGCATATTGTTACTTCACTGTAGTATGGCAGCCCCTGTCTAGGATTAGCTAATGTTAAATTATCCTTGGCTGGCTTCTAAATAGGGAACTGTACACTCATCAGTATTTGACATCAGATTTTCTTACAGGGAAAAGGTTCTAAAGGGTTTGAATTTTAAGGTGTTAATCCAAACTAATCATTCTATGCAAATTTAATGGAGACTGAGCATCAATGGTGCAGCCAGACATGGAAATAGCTCATTTGTTGTTTGGTAATAAGTTTACAAGGGTAGATTGTTAACCACACTGCAATTTTTAACTTGCATAGAGGAATTTTATTGTTTTGGCTTTGTGTTGAAGCTTTAAATGGTCAAATTAAAGCTCTGGTTTCCCTCCTGCAGAAAAAATCTTGATCCTGAAACAGTTCAGTACTATACAGAAATATCATCTCTCCTTGAAAAGAGTACCACTGACACAGAGGAGAGGGCTATCCTTTGTTCAAATGCTCTTGATGAAAGTCGGGGCAAAGAGTTCCAACTTATGTGTGATAAAGTTCTTAGTAGACTATTTGAAAATCTCATCTTGAGCTGTGAAAGAGATCAGCTTTGCCAATTTCTATTAAGATGTGTCAAAGTTTTCCCCTCTATTTCAATGGATCAATCAGGATCACATGTAGCTGAAGCTGCATTGAAGTCACTAGCTTTAGCTCTCCAAGATTGTGAAGCAAGGACAGAAAGTTATGCAGTCATCGAGGAGGTATTAACTAATATATGCAAGGTATGAATATTATATTTTTCATGATCAATTGATAATGGATTTAAGGATTGTTTATAAGGACATAAAGGTATTTATGACTATTAATTATGAAAAATTTAAAAAATTTATTTGCAGGAAGTTGCTGAAAATGTTCTTGATATTATGTGTAACCAATATGGATCTCATGTCTTGCGTAGTCTTCTATGTCTTTGCAATGGAACATTGCTCGAGTCTCTAGACAAATTTCACATGAGAAACACTGCCTCTACTCTAGCAAGCAGGTTGAGTGGTTTTTCATTCCAATCGTCCACAAAGCAGCTCAACTCAGCACAATTGCAGGCTTTTCCTAAATTGTTGAAATTCACTGTTAGCAAGATACTTGAATATTCCAAAGAAAGCATCTCTGTTATACGAGCAGACACTTTTGGTGGCCTTGTCTTTCAGGTAAATACTGTACATGCTTGCTTCTGCTTCAGTTGTGTAGTTTTAAGTTTTAGCATGATTAACTGTACCAACCTTGGTACCCTTCTTGAATTTTGTTGAGAATAATTGCTTCTTTGTTGTAATCACATTATAGATCGGTGATTGGCCTCAAAGTTGCTTCTGCCAATTTTTGACTGGTCTAGTTTCTGCACGTTCATTCCTTTGGTGCCATTTTTTGTGTTTGACCTATTTTTATAATGGTCTATTTTGGAATTGATTCTTTCCTTTTTCTGGTGATTATGATTGATGTTATTAATATTCCACAACTAGACTGCTGAGAAATCTCTTATCTAGATGTTATTATAAATTGTAATGTCCCCTACTTGGAGTATGCCTGAATTTGCCTTAAGGGACAATTACACAACATAAAATTGTTTTACAAATAATATTCCATAGTAAATTATATAATAGATATTGAACTTAAGAAAAAATGAACTATTATCATTTATGAAATAATGAATAACAACTTAAATTTGAATCTCATATATATACTCTTTTCCAATAACCAATCATGGTAGGGATTGGAGAGAAACGCATGATAGGGCACTAGAAAAACTATTCATCACAAGTAAGCCCAAGGGCATGCTCGTACCCCCCTTGGCCCCAAGTGGCAGGACATCCAACCAAGACAACCCCATCCAACTTAGGGTGGTGTACTTGCGTTGTGAGAACATCCAATTGGCAGAAACATCCAACCAAGACAATTCCTATACCGCCCTTCTCTAACATGTTTCCTTGCCAACCTTACACAAGATTGCTTAAAGAAAAAGAAGTGAATTATAATTGGACTTTGTTCCCTTATTTACCAATTTAGACATAACATATCCCCCTTATTGCATATTAGTCATTATTAAGGTAGCTATACATATATTAATATGCTATTCAAATATTATATATATTAAATGCATATATGATCAAATGAACACCAATCACTGATTATACCAACAGCTTCTGCTTTTCTGAATGCAGATTTTATTTCTGATCTCTTCGATGATGCCTTTCTTAATTAATTCAATCTCCTTTTATATCCTTTGGTGGTGGGGTGGGCGGAGGGGAGGGGGAATAGTCACAACCCTTACAAACTTCACACTCTCCCACAAGGGACACATCCCTCCTTAACCCAAGTGCTGTTTTGCAAATTACATCCCTCCTTAATTATCTTTGTTTAGGGAGTGCTGCTAAGTATTAGTAAATTTAGGAAATCGTTGCTTCTCTAAATAATTCTGAGTCGGCCCTTGCATTTAATTGCAGGTAATTAATTCTTATTTTCTAAGTTGGCCTTTTTCTTCTCTGCTGGTCATTGAACCTTTTACTTTGGGTCGGCCCCTTGCAGATGCCATTATTATTTATTTTGTATATTTATTTGCCTCGGTTTTTTCCCATAATTCTATTGCTGTTATCTGAAACATGGGTGGGGCATGACACAAATGTTGTCATGCCCTGCTTTTTTGTTTCATTAACTTAAGGAAATCTCTTAGCAATATTCAAAAGGGTTTGCTTTTTGAGAGGGGAAAGATTTTCTTTATGAGTAATTGTTTAAATTTGTTAAACATTTAAATTTTTTTACTACTTGTCAATGTCCGTGCCTTACTTTTTGCTTCTCACCCATATATCTGATTAAATTCTCTTTTTTTTATTCAAGGGGTAAACGCTTTTGACCGGAGCTATGAACCGGAATACAACCATTCAACAATACCACCCCAATGGGGTTTGAACCTTGGTGGCACAAACAACAATGCCACCTTTAAACCATCACACCATGCCAATATCGGCATTTGATTAAATTCTCTTATATTCTATTATCCATATCAGTTTTCATCATAGCAACGAGACTCGGACTCAACTCAGACTCGGCTAGCATGACTGGACTCGGCGATTGGACTCGGCGTAGACTCGGCAAAATGAAAAAAGTTGAAAAAAACCCTAGAAATTTAGAGATTTTTAAGGATTTAAAACTTGTTTCAAGCACCCTTTATTGAATAAACCTTAAAGACACAATAACATCATTAAATAGAAGCAAATTTGATCACATACACAAGTATACAATGATCACATAAGTATAAAGTACACAAATTGTAGTTGAGTTGCTGAAGGAAATAACATACTTAGATATATAAATATAGTCAAATATATACAAAACTCATGGAATATGAAATCCATGACATCAAATGTTCCATATAAATATGAAATATCAAAAAAATAGCCACAAGTCTATGGCTTAGTGGAGCTAGCATCCTTCCTACGAAGGCTTCTAAGGGTCCTAGATGATGTAGCAGCTGCAGCCATAGTCTCTGCCTGTGTCTCTATGCCACTCTCACCAACAGCCACTGTGTCTCCTCGTGCTCTAGCCTCCTCCTCAGCCATGGCTGCAACCTCAGCCTCTCTCTCTGCCTGGTCCACCCAATCAAGGTCCTCGTCACTAAATACTGCATCTGTAGCCTCAATGATCCACTCGGACTGTGGATCAACCTCCTCTAGCTTGATCGGGGTGGAGTTGTGGTAAAAAATCTTCCTGTATCTGAGGCGAAGGTTGTAATGAACATACACCAAATCATTCAGCCTCTCCACTGACAGTCTATTGCGCTTCTTGGAGTGTATGTGCTCAAACATACTCCAATTGCGCTCACAACCAGATGAACTGCATGGTTGGCTCAATATATGAATGGCAACTTTTTGAAGGTTTGGTGTATTGGAACCAAACATATGCCACCAACTATTTGAAATGAGAAAAAGAAACAAAATCAATCTCATTTCCAACTTTAATTTTTAAGTTTCAAGTTTCAAGTTCAACATTTAATAATAAATTATAATATAAAAAGATGAAAATTATCTGGCAGTAATGTCGTCCTACTCTCTTTGCACAAATGACGTGCAAAGAAGTCTCCTTGTGCCTTAGTGAAGGCATCTATCTCGTGCACTATCTGTGTAGTAACAACAGGCAACATCCGCTCTATCGTCGAGTAGAGCCCACTAAGAATCTCTCTATCTGCATGTAGATCACGGCTGAATTGGAAGGCCGGATTTAGGAAACATGCGGCTACATGGATGGGCCTATGAAGTTGGTGGTGCCATATTCGATCAATGGTCTCCCAAATGGGATGATACTTCTCCTCAACTCCACCATAGACGGATCTAATGGCCTCTTTGGCCCTATCCATGCCCTCATATATGTAGCCCATTGCGGGCTTCTCCCCATCAACAACTCGTAGGAGAACTACCAAGGGCTCGATAAACTGCAAAGTGCAAACATTGTGAAACATTAACTTAAGTAAGTGTGAACGAAAATAAACAAATAAAAGTAAAAGTAAAACATAATGAAGAATTAAATTTTACCTTCACAATCTCCTCCGCTGGTGTCCAAAACTCTAGCTCATCAAAAATGCAATCAGCCACAGCAATCCCTACAGTGCTTGTAGCATAGGATGAGGAAGACCACTCCTCACCAACAAACATGCACCTTAAAGCTGCCTTTGACCGAATCAAGGATTGCAATGTGATAAAATTTGTTGCAAACCTAGTGATGCCAGGACGAGCCAACTCCCTCAACCCCGTGTATTGCCTCATAAGGTTAAGCACCCATGTGTGATTGTATACAAATTTGCAAATGTTTTTTGCGGAATCCACATGTTTTGATCCATGGGAGCTTGCCAAGATCCTCCAATATGAGGTCAATGCAATAGGCGGCACATGGAGTCCAAAATATAGTAGGGTGCCTCTCCATCAATAATCTACCAGCAACAACATAATTTGCTGCATTATCTGTCACCACTTGAACTACATTCTCTTCTCCCACCTCAGCTATCACCTCCTCTATAACCTCACAAAGGTATGTGGCATTTTTGATTTGGGTGGAAGCATCAATGGATTTGATGAAGATAGTGTCACCTGAAAAAATAAGCAAAACCAATTATTCAATAAATTAAAAAACATAAATCAGCCATATTAAATTATTAATCACTAAATCAAATTCAAATTTCAAATTATTCAATGCATAGAGTGAAGTACAATTACCTCCAAAGGAAACTAGAAAATTAAGGAGCGTCCTATTTCTCCTATCGGTTCAACCATCAGTCATGATGGTGCAACCCGACTTCCTCCATTGCAAGTGTTGCTCCTCTAATTGTGCTTTTACATCTGCCACCTTTTGAGTCAAAAGTAGGTCCTTTAATTCATCTTCAATAGGGGCTTTGAACCCCGCCCCACATATGGTTATGGCATCAATCATGTTTTGCCAAAAAGGAGACCTAAAACATGTCATAAATAAATTAATAAGTTACTTAGATAAGTATTGTAAAATGAAAAGTTCTAAGTTTTTAACTTTAAATTTGAATTCGATAATGAGATACATCTAGATTCTAGATTCTAAAATTTAAATATAAATTTTAAAACAATTAAACGAAAAAGAATTACCTGGCTACATGGAAGGGAATGGTGCAATAGTATTAGAAGTCTGCAATTGTTTTCTTCGCTGCATCATGTACGTCCTTGTTCCAACCCATGCTCTCAAGTGACGGTTGGGATCCAGGAGTAGTGCGTGGTACAAAATATGAGTCCACCCTAGATTTACAAACTCTAGGGCCAATGCTAACACTCCCACTACCACTAGCAGAAGCAGCGCCAACAACACTAGGAGTAGTACTAGTAGTAGTATGCATAGCTGGTGCAGTGGCAGAAGCACTAGCACTAGGATGGTATGGAGGCATGGAAGAAGCATCTCCAACAGCACCAAGTCCCTGTGGTTGTCCAACACTCACCAACTCCTCCCTCTGCCTCTTTTTCATTTCTTTTTGTAATTCAAATGTTTCTAATTGCACTTGCACTTCATGAATAGCCTCAGGAGGTGCTTTAGTGCAGCCCACTGCATCATGGACTGGTATGCGTGCAATATGATATTTCAATCTGTTTATTCCTCCATGATATATTGTTTTGCAATATTTACATTTTGCCTCTCCTTTTTTCATTCCGGCAAATATTTCAGCATGTTTCCAAGCAGGGTCTTTTTTGCTTGGGGTTTGACTTTGAGACATTGTGAAAGTATGGTATGGTTTGCAAATGAAAGTGGCTGCAATAACAAGTAGGGTTTTTAAAATTATTTAAGTTGCAACTTGCAAGTAGGGTTTGTTAAAAAAAAATGCAATCTCAAAAAACAATGATTTTACAAATTACAATGAATTATTTGTTAAAAAAACACAAATAAACCAATTAAAATCAAAGTTACCTCTTAAATCTAGCTTGGAATGCAATGCAAACTCCTCCCAATTGCTGGTAATGAGCTCTCAATGCACCTTCTTGCTGGTATGAAGCTTCCCAAATGATTTAACAGCCTGAATTTGTCTTCAACAGCTTGTTGGTTGCTCTACAATGATCTCTTCTTTTTCTTCACAACTCTCTCTTCTCCTCCTATTTTTCCAAGTGAATGAAATGAGGTTGCTTTTAGGGTTGGGGAGATAATATAAGGCAAAAAAAAAAACAAAGATTAACTTTAATTTTATGTTTTTTTTGGCCTTTTGGCCCTTTGCTGCGCCGGCTGCGTCCAGGGCTCGGGACTCTCCTGCGTCCAGCGAGTCCGGCCAGGACGCGGCAGGACTCGGCCGTGTACGAGTCCGGGCTCACAGGACTCGGACAGGGGTGCTTGGCTCGGGACTCGCCGAGTCCTGGCGAGTCCCGTTACACTAGTTTTCATTGTATTGTTTGTTCATCTTTGATGGTTTTACAAAGTGATGTACTTGATATGTTGAACTATACTTGAATGTTAATTACTTTTGTGTTTATACATAATTGATCTCTTTCTCTAGAAGTGGACTTTTGTAAGTCATTCTTTAAGATGGCTGTTTACTCCTGAGTTAATTATATGTATTGTTGCTATAAGAATCATATATTGCCTGCAGACCATTCTGAGATTATTAAAGGGGGACGATGAAGCAGTGGTAAAAGTAATAACTGTCCTTTTGGATTGTCGTGAAAAGAACATCTTAAAGGAAGGAAAGATGTTAGAAGATGCTTCACGCCAGAATGTGTTGGATCTTATGATGGATCCAGCTAGCAGCCATTTAATGGAGGTAATGGCCATCTCTATTACTCCATTATATATGTTCATTTATTTTTTTAAGCTATATTTTCATAACAGAAATCATGAATGTTGCAAATTTTCTTCTATTGCAACACAATGTTTATTGCCTGAGGTATGTATGCACTGTTTAGTGTCTTGTTATTTATCTGTGCAGAAAGTCTATGTAATTGTTCATTCAAGGAAAAAAAAGTGATTTACATGTTTGGAAACAATTCCTAATAAAAATGATTATTCATAATGATTTATCAACTGATTATTCATAATGACAGTAATTCACACGTAATAAAAATGAACAAAGGTGATAGCAAAATTAGCAATGTGAACAAGACATCTAGGCTCTAAAAGCTACAAGAAACCTATAGAGAAAAGTGTTTGGGCATTTTTTAGGATAATATTTTGTTTCATTTAATAGACTATAGAGTTTCATTTAGTGGTAGCTGATCACAACAAGAATGAAAGAAATTATATTAATGCCCACTCGTGACCAAAGTTGGTCAATGGCACTTGGAAATACAGCTAGAGATGATTAATTTATTGCTAGTAACATTAATGTGTGTAAGAGTCTGCTGGATTCAACTGCAAACAATCACCTAAGAACAAAAGCATTTATGTTATTTAATACATGTAATAGAATGAACGTATTTGTTGTCACCTACGAAAGTCATAGAAGATAAAACAATTCTAATTATAAGTTAGGTGTTGAACTAGCTAACATACCGCCTCGTCAATAAAGCATTATATGATTACATGCCTAACACATTCAAATGCAATTTTTGTCTATTTTGTGTTATTTTATCATCTTTCTTTCATGGTGCCTTAATACCAAAATGTGTATCAAAGCACATCTATGGGAAAAAGTCGAGGCTGCTAAATGGAGGCTCCCAACACAAAAGGAAGTATCTAGAAGATATAATGGGGGGAATAGGAGCTGTGTAAATACTTAATAGAAACTGAAATACAATGCAAGAGGAAAGTTTCTATTTTAAACATTTTATAAAGATCAAAAGAAAAACTTTATAGCATCAAAGTCTATTGCATGTGAGCAATGGGGGGTTTCCATGGTGTCATATTATGTTGTATTTAAGTATTGTGAGATTTTCACCATGTAAGAGTATTTTTAATATTCAAGTCATCATCATCATCACAATGACTTTCTTCCATGATAAGCATATCTCTATGATCTTATAGCTCATGATATACATTACTTTTATAGGAATAGAATTGTTGTTCCTTATTTCCACTTTTCTTGTCTATCATATGAGAACTCCAATTGTTCTATTATCATTGAATATTTTTAGTTAGGCAACCTACATATCTGACACTGTTGCCTATACAATCCAAGTTGGGTGAATTGACACAAATTGAGAAGATATGTCCAATAGAGAATTGAAGGTGATCAAAACCTTTTATGGATACAAAGTTTGATTGCATGATCGTTTCATCTCTTTGAAAAATGGTTGAGACAAGTACAGAAAGAACATTTAATGAACACAAGGGAAGTGCTACAACAAAACCCCTAGGACAGACATAAGTATGTTAGATCTTCAGGAGTGGAGGAAAGTCTCTGGCTGAAAAACCCTTTTCATGGTGCTTGGTGCAAACTGAACAAGCTGAAATCTATAGACTTTGCACAAAAACGAACCCATGATACAAGACAAAAAACAAAATTTCTGCCTTGGAGGGAATATTGTGGGAGATTAAGCTTGAAGACGCACAAGCAAAAGGTGTAACATGTACATTGGTGTAGAGAAAAATCGCGGGGGCAATCATTTCCACTTAAGAACTTTCAAACAAAGTCCATTCCCATTCAAAGCGATGTTGCTTCCACTCACACAAATATATGGGTAGAGATTAAAATTTTGGAACAATGTGTAAGAGAGGGGGACCAACCACACCAAGGCTCCAAGTCACGGAGAGTCGAGAGTGGAGGGCTGCCCTAACTTACCTCAAGCTAATGGGTGTTTAGGATAAGAATCGAGAATGAAGAGCACTCTCAAGTGCTTCTGTCACTCTACAGATCCGAAAATCTATTTGGGGCTAGACGAGCCAGTTTGCGGAGTTCAAACTGTACCTTAGATAGCTCTCTGTCCGAGGACGACAATGCGGCACGCTGGCGTCTCTCTAGCGCGTTGGCGTCCGTACGGCCAAAAAATGTAAAATGCAGTGTAAAATACCATAAACCTACTTAATAGCCTAGCTAACTAGTTTTAACGAAATGAACAGAATTATGAAGTACGAAAAGTAAGTATGTAAATGATAAAATAAGTAGATGAAGACAAGGGTGACGAATATCAACTCACTAAAGCACCAGTTCGTCAATGAGCTCCGCGCACACGTTCACCTACACACAAGCAAGAGGGGAAAAATGTTGGGTTGTATAGAGGTTTGCCTCAATCAACCCCCTGCTTTGGTGTTTCCACCTCCATGGTCAGCCAAAAAGGCCACAAAGTAAAAAATACGATAAAGGAAATAGAAAGGAAAGCATTGAACACTAGAAAAGATGCTACGCCACTCTATCAAACCACAAAAGGAAAATGAAGTGTTACCACCTCCACCCAAAGGCTCTTAAGGCCAATGAAGGGAGAATGCAAGCAACGAGCTTGGCAAAGTCGACACGGCCGCACCAGTGACAAAGGGAGGTCTCGCAAGACTCCAAGCTCACAACTTCTATGGTAGCACAACACGTACAAAGGTGAAGTTGATGGAGTAACAAGCTTGCTGCAATGCTCAATGGAGTTGTGAAAATTGATTGCTAGAATGCTAAAGAGATTGTAAGATGGAATGAATTGCTAAAGGGGATGAAGTGATTGTGAAAATGAATGTCTTTGAAGACAAAAATGGAAGAGAAGAAGCCGTTTTCTGGTCGGTTGGTCGCACAGAGGCGTTACAATTCATCCCCAATGAGCAATGTAATGTCCCTACGAACTTCTGAGGCAGGAATCTGTCGGGGACGGTAGCGCGCTGCGCAGACGTCCGTGCGCCATGCTCGCGTCCCTGACAAAAATTCCCCCACCAACACACAAAACACGTGCCAAGTGGATGGAAGGCAAGTGGGTGATGTGGAATTTCGCCTTTGGGTTTGATTTTCTAAGGTTAGGGGATGCAAAAGGGGAACTTACACAAGGGGTGCAAATTCGCTCCTATACACAATGATATCTATTCCATGAATGGAGGCCTTTTCCAACAATAGCATCAAATCACACTCACTTGGATCATTGCTAAGCTTGGGAGAAGGGAAATTGGTCAAACAAAACCTTCTCAAAATGATTGTACAAAAGCTAAGCTTCATCTAAGATGATGTTCAATCTCTAGTACTATAATTGATTCTTACCCAATCTGTTCATCACTACAAGAGAGTCCCTCTCCACTTCCAAACTTTTTAACCCTGATGAGACAGCTAATCTGCGCCCTTTTAGAACAACCAAAACTTCTGCTTCATTGTTTGGCTTTATACCTGATAAGAAAGAAGACCCTTTAACAAATTGGCTGGTTGAAGAATGAAACATCACACTTGCACGGGCCAACCTTGGGTTTCCTCTACCTGCTCCATTAAAATTTATTTTGAACTAATCACTGTTTGGCAGAATCCAAAAAGATAGTTTTCATGTTGAGACTTTATTGATTACTCCATTAATGGATGGTTTGAGTGTAATAACCACCCTAGATTTATTTTCTGAAATTATGATAGCTTCAACTGTAAATGAAAACCATAACAACTTCCTTTTCACTCTCTAATCACCTAGATCCCAAGATGGGTAAGGTGAGAGCATACGGTGTCCAAAGTTACAATTACACCAAATCAACAATTGAAAGTAAGGCACTAGGCGGCAAGCCAGCCAATACCACTTATATAGTGGAGTGCATAAACAATACAATAAACATGCACTTTCCAGTGGGAATTACAAAGGCACAATCACTTATTCAGTGGGAAAGCTTATACAATACTGAAATGAAACTTCAAGCTTCTTCCACTTATCTAGTGGTGAGCAAGTACCAAACAGGAATAACAACTCTTCCACTTTTTAGTGATTACAATAACCACTTATTCAGTAAGTGTCAACAATAAACATGAGCAGCTCATTGACAGTGCTACCATCCAGTGTTACAATGTAAGCTCATACATCAACATGCCAAAATAGAGTTATATCTGCTATTACAAAATGCTGATAAAGACGAATATTGCTGATATGAAATTAAATAGTTGAAACACCCTCCCATAGGTTCCTCAAATCATAAATAAACCACCCAGCTTGTAAATAACAACACTATGCCTCAATGTTTGATGGATATTTTGCTGGTACAGGTCTGTAATTGTTCTATGAACACACTGCAACAGGTCTGGGCAGCAAGCAATTGCTCAGAAAACTTTGTGTCAAATTATACCCAACACACCAAGTAAGAACACAAGCTAGAATAATGCTTCAAAACAGTTTCAACTCATGCCATGTCTCACTAGAAGATGAATACATCAATCTGGAAATGAATTTCAGACATATGCAGGTCTGATATATTACTGAAAATAACAGGTACAACACTCAGTGCCTAAGTACTAGAAGAGGGTTTAGCAACCCTAGGCACCACCAAACAACACAAAAATCATCTAAAAGTTATTAGAAAAGTTTCCAAAATATCTGCATTTAAAAAACAACAAAAACCTCCATCACAAAATCCAAAATCTGAGATTGCTTGAATTCCAAAGGTGATTTCTAGATGAAATCACACCCAAGCTAGCTAGGGTTATCTTTTAAATCCAAAACTAGCAATCTAAAGAGGGTTTTCATCTCCTAAAGATCAAGGAAGAATTCTTTGGTTCAAATCTGGCAGTATAACAGTAACATATCAATCAGCATATGAGAAATGAAAGCCCCGAACCTCCTTTTATAGCTTTTTCAAAAAAATGCTTTTTTCTTTTTCATTGTTTTTTGAAAAAACGTTTTTGACTTTTTCGTTGTTTTTTATATATATATATTGAAAAAACACTTTTTTGCTTTTTCAAATTCAATAATTCATTACATGCAAAAGACCTTTATGCTTAGACATCCACTTTTGAGGGGAAAAAGTCACTTCAATAAATTATAACACTAACCAAATATTTTAACATTTGACATTGTAAACTTAAGTGTATATTTTAATTTTTAAATATTCCACCCGAGTTGTGGAAAGCATTGCGAAGGCTTTGGAAACCAATTCTGATCATGTCAAGATGTAATTGAAGCTGAGGGATGATGACAGGTGCTGACTCGAAGACTTACTAAAAATAGATGTGCTCTCAAAGAAGTTTGGAGAACACCCCAGGAGGCCAAAAGCACTTCTAAAAACATCATTGTGATCCATAATGCCCACTGAATTCAACGCCACAAATAGAAGCCAAGAAAACCCGAACCAATCCACTCCAAGAACTTTGGAGTTCCCCCTTCTCACCAATCAGCCTATGGGATTCAAGAATTGAGCTTAAAGCTCACAAATCATCTCAAATTCGGGACATTACATTGAGTACCTAAAATTACCCTAATATCTATTCTCATTTCTTTTGTCCTCTTTTTCTTGCACCTTCTTAAATACCAACAATCATGAGACCTAAAAGTGTTTCAGGAGAATTAATCAGGAGAAACATTATTTCTGTGGTGTTGTTGAGGAATTGTGGCCAGTAGTGGAAGTACTAGGAAAAACTAAAAACTATATTAGGATTAGATTTCAAATGTTTGTTTGCTGGTTGTTAATTGCATGGAGAAGATTCCATGACCGATTGCATAGTAGCAGAACCAGAATGTAAAAATTTGAGACAATTAATGGGAGCTTTTAATTTGTCTATTCAGGATGATCTCTTTTTAGATTTGTCATTTGCAAATTGAATTTCACACAATGGTAAATTTGTTCTGGATTGTGTTTGCAGGCTATTTTGGAAGTTGCACCGGGTTATATCTACATGGAGATTTTGAATTGCTTTTTTCGGCATTCCTTGTTTGAAATTGCCACTCATAAATCAGGCAATTTTGTTGTCCAATCATTGATTTCCTCTTCAAGAGATGAGGGTCAAGTATATTCTCCTGCCTGCTGTTTCTTGCTTTCTAGTAATTTGTTTATAGCTTTACACCCATGCTGTTTAACTTAGAGAGTAGAATATAAATTTCCTTTTTGAATTTTTCATTCTGATCTTTACTGTGGAAAATTATTGGATAAAACATTTGCATCATGAACCCATTATTATATCTGAATAAAGCCAACACAGTAGATTCTAGAAAGAAATAAAATATATCCCATAACGAGTTCATGAATAAGAACACAATTGAGGATATTCATCGTGAGAAATTTATGTTGTGTTATACCCTGTTACACACCTGTTGAAAGTTCTACTTGAAAATGTCAACTTTAGGTTTTTGGGCTGACCTAGTGTAATATGATTTGAGCTGACCTGATTTGTACCATTAGGGCCGACCTGCATTGAAAATAACTCCATTTATTTGCTATAAGTAACTGAAATCATTAGTCTTTATTTCCTCATTCTCATCAATGATCAGTGGATAAAAGCAGCATTAGAGGAGCAGGTCTAAGATTTGATTCAGAGCAAGGTAGTGCATGCGTCCTGACAAGGGCCAGAGGCCAAGACTCTGGCAACATAACATACAGAGCCCTTATGGCGGATGATGCAGGAAACACTTTGTCTAAACACAGCTGCTATAAAACCATAAACTGAGTGAAGGACTTATCTCAAAAAACATCTTCTCTCCAATCCAGACCAACGGATCTAATCCAAACCAAGCTGAAGATCAAGAAAGACACTAAGAGGCTAATAAAAAAGGCTTCATATGGTCCTGACAACACAAGCATGAGAGGCATCCTTCTCCATGATGTTTAGTCCTCATGCATAGCCTTAACAACTTTTTCCTGGTCCGAGATAGCAGGTTCCTTCTTGATCTTATCCATACGGATTAGCAACCACAAGAGCCTTATAACATACAAGCTTGGTGTTGACATAAAACAACAGTATTGGAACATGAAGCACCTCTCTCACCAACAGGAGAAATGATAGAAACAGGTAAAACAGCAGCAGCAGGAGAATGACAAATTTAAAATAATGAAGTTCCTTGCCTAGTCATCTACAGCAGAGTCCACATTGAAGAATTACAAATTTTGCCAATTGCTAGTTGGATAAAATTGAAAACAAACAGAATGGTTGGTTAGCTTTTACTTGGTATTCTTTGACCGGGTAAATCACATTCATCCGATGACAGTTTAATCAGCCAGTGAGGTACATTGAAACTAGACTCTGTCAAGAGGTTCTAGGCACACTTTTCACAATTGCTGCATATCAAAGAGATCACACAGCAAATAGAGGAAACTTCTTGTTACTAGAGTAAACATGGATTATTTCTTCAAAGTAGTTTTATGGAGGGTCTGATTTTAAAGTTTCCTCAATTTGTCTGACAATTACTGATTATGGGCATGCAAATGCAGTGTCTTGAACGGCTTGGAGGGCTTGCCAAACATTTCATGATGTGGAGATTGAAGTACTTATACTACAGTTCCACCTATACCTCCTTAAAATATGCCATTTCTCCAGTTTCCAAGAATTTTGATCCCATATGAACTTTAGCATAAGGGAAGATAAACTTTATTATCTACATGCTATTGTTTGAGTTACATTTTGCATCCCAAGTTCTAATTCTATTGTTGCATGGCAAATGGAGATCATGGAAGCACCGATTGGTTACCCCAAGATTGTATGAAAGTTTCGTATTTGAGATAAGATAACTTGTGTGAATCCAAGAATGATTGTGATGTGTGTTCTGAGGGGTGGCATTGATAGTCATGTCTATTTTATGATAGCAGGTTGATTGCTTGACAGCTCTAAATTGCTTCATGCTTTCAACATTACTGAATGACAATCATAATCAGAATAAACTATGAAACACAGCTGGAGAATCTAAGATACTTTTCAACAGGAGAATGTTTATGCATAAGTCCACCTCTTTTATTCTGTAAATATTGTACTGGATGATCTCTTCATACTGAAGCTGATGCCCATCTGAAATAGAGATCCAATGAGTGCCATGTTATAGAAAAGGACTCTGACTGCAAACTCTAACAGAAACAGGATGATCTAATTTTAGATATTGAGTATGGCAAGATTTTTTTGAGAAGTTTTATCCAAGCAATGAGTCTGATGGTGATGATGCTGCAAGAATATTATGTATAAGTTCTAACAATCAATTAATAGGGAATTGGGAAGACTATTGATCAAAATGACAGTGAAACAAGCATCAAGTAAATTGACATTCTCCACCTGTAGTCTTATGATTTATCTGTCCACCTGAACAGACACGCATTGCCATCAACAACTGTCTAGCTCTGCCATGAATATTGTCTAAAGCAAATGGTAACAGTTCTGATTACGGTATGTTTGCTAATTTTGTTATTGGATGTCCTTAGCTACACGGGAACATTTTTTAATGATATGCAAGCATTCATTGTTGTCCCTGGATGATATATTGAGTTGGTATGGTATCATTAACATAATTGAACATGATTGGATCTATGCCAGTCACATGGACATGTAGCTGGTCTAAAATGATACATGTGCACTAAAAAGTGGCATAAAATGGCTCAAAATAATTGGTTCTGAAAAATGGCATTAAAAATGGTTCAAAATAATTGGTTCTGAAAAATGGCTTATATGTATACAGAAGGGAGAGGGATACATGCATAGAAGGGATAAATAGGTATAGATGTATTTAAAGAGAGGGAGTAGGATAAATCCACACTTTGACATATTTTATTTTTCGAAAATCACTCAATTTAAATGCACATAGTAACTATTCTTACGATCCTTTGGTTCTTTATGTTCTTGAAACTTAGAAAATTGCCATGTTGAGGACTTGTGTATGTTGAATCACATAATTTATTCCATTTTATCCACTTTATTTGAATAAGTGCGTGTTTTCTCTTTTCATAATGAGGTAGTTATACTGTTATTAGTTGAATGATAAATGATTCAATAATATATCAGTTCCTATTTGTATGCAGGTGAATATGATTTGGGGGGAACTTGCTTCAAAGTTTCCAGAGCTGTTAAAAGAGAGAAAATCAGGGGTAGTTGCATCTCTAATTGCTGCTTGTTGCCGTTTTCATACACATGAACGTGAGGTGGGTGTTTAGTAATAATGTTTTTGAAAATGTGCTTTTCTAGAAATTGCCTTTATGAATCCATGTATTCAGAAACATGAAAAGCTGCTAATATGATGCCTAAATGTAGACTTCTCACATCTCCTTAGAAGAGTCTATTAAATGTTGCACTCGTAGAAGGCATTTAAGTAGTGTATATTCCTCATAGAAAATCCATTGCTGCCATTTCTGTAAAATATTTCTTCTTTTGTTAGTTTCAGTCTGTTGATGGTTCAGGCTCAGGATTCAGTTTGGCAGTAGGCTGATTTTTTCCCTGGATCTGGCATGGCTGGATTCAGATGTACACAGACACACACTCTCACCCACCTCTCTCCATCCCCCCCTGCAACCCACAAAAGTTTGCACAAAATGTACAACATTGAATGCTGAATTGATGTTAATTGTCAAATCATAAATGCTAAAGATAAATCAAAATGGTTTAAACTTTATATTAGTGTAACAGCACATGGAAAATCAGTACAAGTCATTAATCATCATACTGCTTTTCATTGGGAGCATCAATATCAGTTGGTTGAAGTTTGCTAGAACTACACACAGTCCTAGTGCCACTCCTACTAGCTCTACTATGTAAGTCTTGTATACCAGCCTTATATATTTTCTTAGTCTTGGTCAAGAATGAGGGGCACGAGGCTGTTACACAAGACTTACATAGTAGAGCTAGTGGAAGTGGCATATATTTAAAAAAACCGCACACACAGATACACACACATCGACATAACCATAGGTTGCACAAAATGTACAATATTAAATGCAGAATTGACAACACAACTGGTAATTGATAATTCAATGTCAATTGTCAAATAATAAATGTAAAAGATAAATCAAAATGGTTTAAACTTTATATCAGTGCAACTGCACATGTAAAATCAGTATAAATAAATAATAATTGTGTTGCTCTTTGTTGAGAACTTCAATGTCATCAGTTGGTTGAGGTTTGTTAGAACTTTAACCAGTCCTAGTGCCACTGCCCCTCATCCTTGACTGATTGAGGAAAGATGCATCCAAGTTGGGATACTTAGGGGCTATATTCCAATGTCTCATCAGACCTTCATGCTTTACTTGCTTGTGTGAGAGAGGATGTAAGTTAGAATGGATATATACCAACTTCTCCGCCTTTTTAAATTTTTTGCAGCCAACCAATCCATAAATAGGATGTGGAGATTCCACTACATTGTCACCAACTGCTGATTTTAATCTCACTATTTGTTGTTATTTCTGTCATGGCCATTTAAACAACATATATACTGAAAATAGATGAATCTAGGACCTCACAAATGGCTGTCAACTACTTTATTTTTGCACACTGTGTAACTCATCACATGAAGCTATTGTGCTCTACTTGAGGATCTCAAGCATAGCTGTACTATATGCTGAAGAACATGAGTAGAAGTGAAGATAAAGAATTGGTCAATGAGCTAACTTGAAATTTTGAGATGATCAGCAAGACAAATGAGTTGTTTGAGTAAACAAATATATGATGTGTGTGTGTGTGTGAGAGAGAGAGAGAGAGAGAGATTATCAGCAAGACAAATGAGTTGTTTGAGTAAACAAATATATGGTGTGTGTGTGTGTGAATAACATAATATATAAGAATGAGGTATTACCTTGTTTTCTCCTAGGATTTTCTAGCCAAACCCACCTAGCTTAGTTTAGTCTCCTATGATCCTTATTAGATCATATATTGGCTTTTTAGTGGTAATCGATTATGAAATTACTGATCCTTACTCTGCATTAAACATATATAGATTAAAGCCATATTTGATCTCTAGCTTCATTGTCCATTGATTCTCTTCACTGTTTTATTGAGGGTCCTTTCTTTTATGTCTCTATTTATATTTGTATCATATGGAGCTGGTTTTATCTTTTCCAGCTTGTCTACAGTTCACTTGTGTTGGATTCACTTCTTCTGGTTATTTGTAATGAATACCTCTGATTTTTTTTTGTTTTTGTGTGTATCGTTTTCAGAATAAGACAAAAGTTGCAGAAGGGTTTTATGTTTGATTTCCACTTATTTCATTGAGTGCATACATTGAAATATTCATGAACATGCTAAGGAAATAAGGTTACAAAACATCAACAATTAAACATTGCAACTCAACAACTGAAAACTGAAGTTTAACAATCATATTTCAGACTTGAAAATGCGACATCAGCGGCAATTTTCACCATAGAAATGCACAAACCAGAATTACATGCTTGCTGCCTCAATACTCAGAAAGTGGTGTGAATCGCAAGATAGGCAACTAGCTCCAATAAATCACCAGCTCTCCAATAAATTTCAAACAGCAGCTTGAAATGGACGCCCAGCCAAGGAGAATCCAAAGAAACAATACCCAAATGTAATTTCCAAAGCACCACAAAATTATACTTAGGTTTTCCCTTTCCAGTGCTCAAGAAATGAAGTTTCTGACCTCTGGAAATTCGTATCAGACCTCAGAAAAGGCAGTAAACAGCAGCAAACTCTCACCAAAATCAAGAAATCCACACACTAAAACTATAGCTCCAAACCCACATCAGAAAACTACAAAAATCTTCATTCTATCCACATCAAAAAGCTCCAATAGGAAGATAAGACATTGAAACTTCGAAGCCAAAACACCAACCAGCTAGGGTGGGTCTCTCACCACTGAAACCAGCAACATGAGAAGATGGTTTTCATCCTCAACTAGTGGTTTTCGAATCTTGGAGAAATTCCAGCAAAGTCTCCTTAAATTGCCAAAATACCCATATGCAAATGAGAGCTCAAATTCATATGTATAAAGTGAGGGAAGAATTAGGGCAACTTGCATTTGAATTTGAATATATTTATTTCACTTTATGAAATGACATGAAATTACCCCAAGAGGAGCGTCCACCTTTTTGCTTCCAAAATTCCACTTTTGATTTTTAATTTAAAATTGACATTAAGCCCAAACTAGGCGTCCCACCTTATGAGGCATAACATTAGCCTTTAAAAATGATAAATAAACCTCTTTTCTAGGCATCCACTTGAAATACATGGCCCCTCTTTTAAAACAATGTTGTGTAACTAGGCCAATGGGTCCTTTTTATTTTATTTAATTCAAAATACCTCCCTTGGGCATCTATGCTCATAAGGAAACTATTTTGCTTTTGTTTCCTTTTAAAACAACATTAAGTCATTACATCAGGCTCCAAGGTACTTTTTACATGACCCCCTGACCCCTTCACTTAACTTAAATAAACTTTATTAAAATAACTTAAGTGAGAAATACAAATAATAATTAAATCAAAACTTAGCCATGCCAACACCCAAACTGGAAATAGACACTGCTGAAGTAGCCTTGGCCAGGACCAGTTACTGAAAATAGACTTACTATTTATAGAAACTGCTAAAAATAGTAAATACACCAAATCACCAAACTGACACAAAAGATTAGAGTTCACCTGACAATTGCCACACACTGCCCAAACAGGAAAGCTTCCACTGCACTGCTACCAAGACCAGTTACTAAATATAGTACTTACTAGAAATAGTGAGTCAAAACCAAACTAGCCTGAATGAGGACACCGAAAATGGGGACATTACATTATTGAATCTCATTGTTTTAGTGGTAGCTGCATTTTCAGCTCTTCAAATTCTTTATAAAATCTACTTGCTATTTTATGTTGTACTTTCAAATCTCATTGACTACTTTGGCCATTTATGGACATTACTATGATTTCTTTTATACATGGAAGGATTCTTCCATCTACTGCTTTCCCTTATGGTGACCATCACTACTTATATTCCTTAACAATACTTACCATGGTTCACCACCAAAATGACCATAAGAATCCATTTTGCAAACAAAGGAATGCCCTGTATTCTTGGATTTTCACCCGAGCTCCCACATTTCCTTGCAATGACTGACTAAATTTGCTGCATGCTTATTTCTATGATTTTGGCCAGCAGATCATAAATAGTATCTAATTACATTTTGCACGTGAGAAAAGTGAGCAACATTGATAACCATCTTGAGGGTTAGTGAACATGAAAATAGAGACTGTTTTGACAAACATGAAAATGGTCACCCAAAGGACAAACAGCAGCATGGTTTTGAAAGAAGCGTAGAGATGAAAAGGTATGTCCCTGTAATTGATTATATCATTTAGTCCCTGCCACTGCTACTGGTAGACTAATAAACATCAAGAAGCAATGCCCAACAACATGTTACTTGTTTAATTGAGTCTTAGAACTATAGGTATAACAAGGTTGATATTTCAGCATTCAAATTACTAACATTAACTTGATTGAGCGTACTTCAATACAGATCCTACACTTTAATGTGAGAAAAGTTGCTAATTGGCATTTGTGTGCAGATGAATGTTGCACTCCCTGTCAATAAATTGAGGGGCAATGTGATATCTAAATACTTGTCTGTGATCTTGTCACAGTGGGCCATTTTACAATTGACTCAACTTTGGTCAGATCTAAAGGATCTTTGCTTATTTACAAGGTAGATGAGTTTTGCCATCCTGAAATTACATTCCTTCAAGTTTCCTTGTATGCTCCCTCTCTTTCTCCCTTACCCTCACCAACTCCAGTGCTTGTAGCAACAACTTGATGTATCAAAGGTGTTCTTTCTATGACCATGTAATTGCAAGGATGTTGGGATAAGCATAGCTGCAGGACTTTAAGCTCAGATTTCATGAATGTTATTGGTGTAATGCTTAGTTTCAATGGAAAGGCAATCTTAAAATAGGGCTCTTGCCTCGTCTTGAAGGTTGTCTCCTTCGATCTGTCCATGGGGTTAAACTGACATACGATCTTGGCGAAAGTTTTAGTTTGTTGTATCTAGTCTTATGTACTATGAATTCTTGGTAACATGTGCCTATTTTTGACAGTGTGCTAAAAGTCCTTACTTATCCTGATTTATCATCTTGCACAGTGACTCAACATTTTTGAGCTGCATTGTAATGTACTGCGTTTGCGTTGCTTTTGGTTTTTCAATTGCCTTTTACTTTCTTCATTCTCAAATGTTGACAATTGAAATCCAATGCAATATCAAGTTTGGGATCGCCACTCCTTGTTACAGCTCAATGCTATATTCTATTGTTCATTTTAGAGGCATTTCATCAGCTTCGTTGTACATTGAATGTTTCTCCAAGATTTTGAGATGTAATTTTTGCCATATGTTTGGTTTGATTAGTGTTGCCTTGATGGCAACTATAGAATTCTTTATGGATCTGTGTCTGAATGGCATGGACATTTTGGATACGCTGCTCAATTATGCAGCAGCAATTTTGAGAGTCGATAAAGCAAAACAGTTTCCTCAATCTTCACTACACAATAGTAGGCATATGTTGACATTAATTCCTGCTGTATGCTTAAAATAAATCCTGCACATGAAGGGAAGCATCTAGTAAGAAGCTATAGCTCTGATTAGTTTTTAAAAACATGATCAGAGGACTTCTATGGATTAGTTCTTTAGGAGTACAGCACCTTAATAGCAAACCTTCAAGAAACACAGAATATTTCTCCAATGGGTAAACTATGCAGAAAACAGCAACTCAGAAAATTCTTCTTGCAATTGAGTACTTTTCCGATAGCATACATGGGTGTATATGATGATAGGAAGATTAAGGATGCCCAATAGATAGAGATTAAACCTATCTCTTTTTCTCAGCTATGAGTTTGGATCATGCAATTACCAAGTTGCTTGTCAATAAAATAAGATTTGATTGAGTTATGGTTTGTTTTTATTGTAGCTGTCCCTATCAAACCATGCAAGGACGAAATTCAGGGCATGAACTGAGAGGGAATTAAATGACACATTAAATACCACAAGCTTTGACTTAGTAGAACAGTTAAGAGATAGTCAAGCTGATTTTTCTCACATCATTTGAAAAAAATTAGAGTACACAAATCCTAAAAAATACTTTCCAACATCTTACTCACTGTGACAGTCTGAGATACTTCATGAAAGAAGTTTGAACACTTTGCTAAGCGCCACATTAACTTTGCTTCCGTGAAACTAAAGTTAATTTTTTTGTTAAGATTGAATGTTGAGTTGGAGAGTAAATTAATTAAAATTAGCTTGAAGTTTGTATGATCCTAATGAGTCCATCTTATGAATCTTGAATTTTGCAGTGTTGTCGAGCATTAGCCCATGCTGTGAATTTTGATAGTGCATCTCCAAACTGCATCATACCACGCATTCTACATCTAGAAGATTTCGCATGCACTGCAAAGGGACGAGACTGGCAGTGGCCATCTGGAAATAAGATGTCAGTTCTTGGTTGTTTAATGCTGCAAAACATTTTCAGCTATCCGAATGTAAGATTTCAAGTCAACTCTCTACAATGCTCTCATAATATGCACCAATTATGTTTTCTTATGTGAACAACTGTATGGTATTTTGAGCCTAATTCTACTGCTTGTTTTCTTTAAGCTCTTCTGGTATTCTGCATTTGTAAATCATTCCAGGATAAACATCACATTACATGACTTTTTTGCTAGCTTGATAAAATTATGGATACTTGCCATGCAAAAAGTAGGTGCTGCATGGGATAACACCTAGGCTTCAATTATTAGATTATTAGTAGTAGATCATCTATGTTGTCTAAGATGGGTGTATGTACTGGCCCTTGGATGTTTTCCATACAAGACGCCTTTGTTTTAACTTGAATTGGTCCCATACACGTGCAAGGCATCCTGGGACAAGACTTGATGCATTTATCCTGGGAGTCACATGCTGGGACAGTCTAATTGTACAGAAGACAACATAGAAGTGAAACATAAACTGGGAGCCACAGATTTATTATATGAGCCGCATATTCCATTGAGTTGAGGGCTTTGGATTGGTAGTTTTCTTGGTTCATTGACAAAATAGTTGTTTGTAGTGTTTTCTAGCCCTCTTTTCGATGTTTTGACAGTCATGCCCACTCTTAAGTATATAGCTCCTGAAGTTAAAAACAAAGGCCTCCATCATGATTAACCATTTATATCATTCATGTTTGGTGCCAGTTTCAAGCTTGACTATATATTTCTAAACAAATATTCCTGCAGGTTCCATAAATTTAAACATATGTAAACTAAGCACTATTTGGCCTTGATTGTTGCATGGTATATATTCTTGAAAGCATTGTAGAAGACGGAAAGGATCTGTGTTAAGTTATTTGTTGAATCTATCAAATGGATCATGTTGTGTTTTATCATACCGAGCCTCCTCAACCTGCTTTGCTGATTCCACACCATGCAGACATTGAGCCCATAAGTCTGTTTTCTTTTGCTGTAATCTTCTTCAACAACTCTAGGTGAAAAATCCTGATGTGGAAACAAGACTATTATTTCTGTGTGTAAAAATAGACCAATTACACTGCCTTCACTGAAGTTCAATGATAGAGTAATTGTTAGAACCTGCTTATATTCAGAAATAGATCAAATCCTTGAGGTAGTGTAACATCATACAATGCTCTCTGTGGATGAAGCCACTCCACATTATATCTCATATGAGATCCCAAACACATACAATATTCTTCACATATTATGATTCTCTTTCCTACAATATATGACACTCCACTACCCATCACTACCACTTCCCTATACATGTGGGATGAATTCCATTATTCTAATTACCTAATGGGATGACTTACAAAGCATATGCATATAAAGCCTTTATTTATTAATAGCTAATACACCATATTATTATATCCTTCCTTGGGTGCATGACATTCCATTACCCCTGACTTGTTCCATTCTCAAAACATGAGAAGAAGCCAAGTAGTTATGCCATCCTTCTACAGTCCTTTGTTTGGTTGCTATGAAGTTGGAGTGTTCTTTTGGTAGGTTTGGCCTACAACATTTGTTATTTTTGGACATTACAAGATTTGCTATTTCTGGAGTGTTCTTTTGGTAGGCTTGGCCACGCCACTGCGTCATGAAAGGTCCAAATCAAGGTGTTTGTTTCATTGGAAACTCACCTTAGATGACAAAGTTACAATGTTTTGAAGGTTTTATTTGTTCTAATAGGCTCATTTGATTTTCTTTTAATTATTTAAAAAATAATTCCTATTATGTTGTAGCATTGGATGAACTTAATTTTTCTAAAAAAGTCATGGAGAAAATAATAATGGGGAATTGTGGGGTTTGTAAGGAAAAACTTTTTTGTTAACCTTTTGTAGCAGGCACCAAAAGGGCATGGCCATTGGAGCATGACTCTTTCAATTGTCATGGCCCCTTGGCTTGCCTTTTGAGGCATCTGAACATTCTTTCAAGTTTGCTGCTTTACACTTATTGTTCAAGCCCATTCCTATTCTTTGAAGTTTACTCTATACTACCTTGCACACTACAAACCCTTTGTTTGACACAAGGGTTTTCCTTTTTTTTTTCCATTTCAACGAATTGTGCCTCTACACAAAAGGCATGCCAACCTACATGTTTTTCCTTGTGGCTCTTAGATAGTCAAACATGCTACCAGACTGCCCCCAACTGTGAGCCCAACACTCGCACTTTCAAACTTGGTCTCTAGCATCTGCCTTGTGTCCTATGTTCATCTCTCTTATCCATCCCTATTCAGCCTAGCATCTTACTTGCCCTATTTTGTTGTTGCCTTTGGCCTTGCATTTGGACTCCTTGGGCTTGTCCCTTGACAACCCCCACACAAACGACACATTGTCTTTGTGTTTTACCACAAGCTTCTTTCTTTACCTCTATAAATGACCTAGCTCAATGTCTTCCTTTCCACCTCTAATACACCAATTAGGGCAATTCAATTTGCACATTGACATGTCCTTTGATCAATCTATGCCCTTAAGAACCTGATCCTTTTCTTGAACGTAGTTGGGGAATCTTTTGAAGCTCATGCTCTACTAGTCTTTGCAACCTAGCCTGTGTAGTACCCTAAACACAACTTAAGTGCTTATTCAATGTTGAACCCCATTTTTCATTTGATCTAGCATCAAAGGAGGTTTTCCGTAGGTGTTAGTCCATGTAGGACTGTACTATTACCAGCTGCTGAAGTTTGATTGATTCATGGCTTTCTCAAATCACCTCTTCTTGGTCCAGGTCAATCCAACGACACCTTTGAGCCAAGTAGAAGATTTGTAGCTGGGGCTCAACTTGGCATGGGGTAAAACCCCTCCACATAAACAATCTGATTTTATTTTTTTTGCAGTTAATAATCCAACTAGCTGGTGGGACCCATTTCAACTTTGACTTTTCACAACTCCTCTTTGTTGACCATTTGATTTGCTGCATTTGTGCAGTTACTTGGACATTTGTGTAATGTGCCCCTTAGTTTTTTCTTGGAAATTTCAATGTTTCCACAACACAAACCAGCACTATGCCACTTGATTAGCGTTAGCTCCAAAAGATAATCAAACTGAATGTAACCTTCGCCAAGAATGTTCACCAAGATCCTTTGAAAGGCGAGGTGATAACATATGGGAAGGGGTTGTTAGCAACCAAACTGGAATGAAGAACAATATTGAATTGAAGCAGGTGGAGAACCGACCATCAAGATTCCACGCTACCACTTGTTCAGTGGGGGGAAAGATAATTACAATGAAATACAATTCATCTGCTAATAGCAAGCATCCACTAAACAGTGGGAATACTCCACTTATGCAGTGGGAGAAGAATGAAAGAAACTATTGTTAATTCCTCCATACTGGCGGTAAACCATCCAGGGGTTATAGTGTTTGCATAAAATTCCCAAAGTAAATGCAGCAATATTATTGACTGGATTAGTACTACTAATTCATAGCCTTACAATGCAAAATTATCTGCAATTTACAAAGTGTTACAATTGAATAGTCAATGCAAATGCTTGAGGATGATTTCTCCAACTTCTATTCTTCCTAGCTACAGAATTACAAGCTCAAAATCTGAACTACTGATAAGCTGATATAAAAACAGCAAATTGAAAAGAGCATTTCTTGCAACTATATTAACTCCAAAATGTTCATAACATCATCAAAACTTCAAAGACAAACTCCAAACTGAACTTACAATACCCCAATAACATGACGACCAGCTTCAAGCTCGAACATCAACCAAAACAACTACTAATTAGGAAGCTCGAATTCCAAAGCAAGGCACATGAGAATGGTACGGCCCTAGAGGTAGTACGGCTTCCTCTAGAAAATTCAAGACTTAACAATTAAATCTGAAACTCTGAAATTGGGGTCGCCCTTAGCATAGAATTGATTAGTAAAAATACCCATAATGAAAATAAATTTACTCTATGAGCTGCAAACAAAAAAGCATCTTCAGCAATACAAAACCAGCAAGCTCAAATCTAGAAATAACATCAAAATTCTCCAACAATGAAGCTCAATATGCACTTCTGAATGAAGCACACTCCCAAATGACCATCTAGGGAACCATAGTTTCAGGCCCGGAGAATGGTGTAAATACTAAGCTCCCCCTTAGCCGGGTTCTGAAATCAATTCAGCAGCATAACTTTACAATATTTTCCAAAGATAAGAAATGAATGACAATGGCCTGCTTTTATAGAATTGAAGATGACTGTTGGCTCTTCAGCTTCCATCTTTGTTTTTCCTCCAAAATGGATGCCCATTTCACTTTTTGAAATAATTTAATTTTTGAAAAACACTTTATTTCTGCTCAATATGACATCCCACTTCAAGGCATTAAATAACTTTAGAAAATATTAAATATTTACTTCATGAAGCGTTCCCCCTTCATGTCCACCTTTTAAAACAACTTTAAGTTAATGCACTAGGCCAAAGGGGCAACTTGAAATTAAAACATTAATGCCTTGAAATATACTATTTCTCCAAAAAATACTCTTCTAAAGCCAAAACCAGAATAACTCAACTGCTCCAACAAAAGAACTCATTGAAGTGCTGTCAACTGGACCACTGCCAAAATTAGACCTACTAAAAATAGCCAATGCCAAAAATAGTAAGTTCACCTCAAAACCAACAGAAAACTGAACTGAGCTGGAAGCAAGACTTACTGAAAGTGGAAACCCTAAATTTGCACATCTGATAAGCCTATGGATTTCCGGAAATAGGCTATCAATCACCAAAGAGCGTATGGCTAAAATGGGGACATTATAGTTCACCCTTCCCAAAATTGCTTGTCTTCAAGCAATGTCACAACACTCCAAACTGATCCCATCAAAACAAATAGGATCCTAGGGTCTCAAGTCCATCTCTGAAAAGTCCCACCATGCTAATGCTGCTCCACTCTGATCATAAAAATGAAATCATTGCACCATAACTGCACAAACCATCCCTGCAACCTCAAAGAGATAACATGCCTGAAATTCAAACTGAAAAACATGGAAGGAATGGAATCAAAATCTAGCAGCATTTCATGCCCAATAAACTTTGAGGAATTAACATCGGCAATGTCAATGACAATCACCATTCTGCAAACCAAAAAGAATAATCTAATGAACTCAAAAATATTCTCATCAACATAACTACTCAAAGCAACAAACCGAGTCACAACAACAAGTGTGTCTCCATCATAGCTAATTGCAAAGGGAAAAACAACTCTTTGCAATGTCATAGCAGCCGCATCCTCAAAGCTCCACAAGGATGTATAATGCCTCCTCTGAGTAATTCTGACATATTCAAGAAAATTTCTGAAAACTTCTACCAATCTCTCCCCAAAAGTCTTAAAAAGTTGAACCCAAACAAGCAAAGGTTCGCTGCCCCAAACAGCAGTGCAAGAAATTGTATAGAGAAAACCACTGGATAGGAACTTAAACACCATCCAAATCTGATCCAAATCACTATGAAACATCATTTCCCACTTTTGGGACCAAAAACCATCATTGATAAGAGATTGTGAAGAGAAAAAATGAGTATACCAGCTGCCCAAGAAGTCTGAAATAAACCAATTAAAGTCTGATTTTAGGAAAATCAGCATACAAAGAAATGAACAGCTGCTGCAATTTTGGAGATCAATGCCCACATTATGACAACTGTTCATGCCCAAGGCTGGAATAATTCCCTCAAGAAACTCCAACCTATCATTAAACCATCTTTGGTTTGAAGTGTCTCTCCAATCCACCAATAGATGTACCATAGGAACCATCAAATGATTGGAAAAAATGGGGGCAACATCAAAGACTTTGAAAATTGAATCCTTATCTCTCCGAAGATTCCTCTTTCTACTTGTAATAATCTCCATCAAGCCATGTTGAGGATTCCAAACATGAATTCCCAACCAACAACAAACTCCAACACATTGGGAAGAATTCCCAACATATCTCCAAGAGCTATAGTGAAAGACTCGTGCACACCAAACCATGTAACCAGCTGCAACCATCAATGCATAGTTTAAACATTTCATGACCAACATTTTAGAATAATGACTAATCAACAATGCACCATCTAGAATCCAAAGAGCCAAGTCTGAAAATTCTTCCACAATTTGTTGTATATTTCTAAAATCTGACCAAATCGACCATCTTAAGATAGGTGGTACTCTTCCATTGGTTATTGCTGATTGAAGACCAGCAAGTTCAAACTTGGACACCATTAAATGCTCATTTACTAACCATTCCCAAAGGGTATTGCTAGACATATAGAGTGGATCCACCAACATTATCTCATGCTTGACTATAAAATCATGCATATCATAAACATAAAACTTCTTACCAATTCCATCCACATAGAAATTGTCAATCACCTTATAATTTAACAAATCATGTGAAGCTAGAGGATTGTTGTACTCCATCATAGAATCATCATTTCCTTCATCCCTTTTGTTGGTGTCTTCATGGAATTCAAGCTCTTCTTCTTCATCTACTTGAGGATGCCCATCATTAGTTGCCGATCCATAGAATGTAACGTGATAAATTCCACAAACATTACCAGTCACTTCATCTACCACATGGCTATAAGCTATTCCTTCTTGTGGCAAATCTTCTTCCCTACTCAAAAGTTCACACTCTTGATATAACTTCCAAATATCATCATCTTCATGAATCTCCTTAGTATTAAGCAAGGTTTCATCATTTTGGAGTTCATTTAAACCTTCAACTATTTGCTTGATCTCCATAATCCTTGTATCATCTTCTTGTCCCTCAGGGGTGGCTGCAATAAATGATTGATTTTTTGTTTTGCATAATGAATGATGAGCTAAGGTAAGATCAAGGCAAAGCCTATCAACCTCTTTCTCCTTCTCTTGATAGGCATCATAAGTCTCCTCTGCAAACTTAATAGCATTATCTCTATCTGTGAGTAAGTGCAAATAATCAGACTTAATGGATTCCAATGCCTCTTTTGATGATTTGCATCTTGGAAAGAGTGTCTCCATCCTTAACTCCGTTCTGTCTCTCTTCAGACTGAAACTTCCAATAAAGTTCTTCAATGAAATGGTATGTGCTATCAAATCTTGATAATACCTTAACAATTTTCTATTTTGAAACCAATAAGTTATCCTTCAAAACTTGCAGCTCTTTAGGCCCTTGATCATAATCAGCAAAGAGGATTTGCTCTTCGAACATCAACTTTTCTGATTTGCTTTCATTGGCAAGATTTTCAAAATCAGCTTCTTTACTAACCTCTTCACTACATAACTCCTGAATAGAAGGCCTATCAGCAACTTCATTAAGGAAATTAGTATCTCTATCTTTACCTTTAAAGTTCTCGTACTCTTCTTGTGTGTCAATCTGAAAGGCTACCAAACCATTTGTTGATTTTAAAACATTCTTCTCTTCAACATAAGAATTCGCGTTCTCATTAGGCTTTGCTGCAACTTCTCCTCCAAAAATCACTTCATTGCTTGCAATGCAAACTGAACTTTGAACTTTATCAGGATCAAAGGGAAATGTATCCCACTTTGGTTCTTTATCATTTCTTGGTGACATCACGCCTGGATCCCAAATGTGAAAAGTTTGATTGTGATGATCAATAGGGACAAGATCATCTTGCTCCTCTTGGATTGTTGACTCTTTGAATGAATCACTTCCCAATCCTCTCAAACTGAAATCTTCATCTATAACTTTCTCCACAGATGGAGTTTGATAGTCAAACCCAATACTACCCAAGTCACTAGCATTATATCGGATTAAGGAATCATCAAAGCTGGTTGCTTTGAATATTTTGTCATTCTTTTCTTCAATGAAATTATCTTGAGTAGATGTGTTGCTGATTTTATCCTTAGTACCCACATACATACCAAAGAAATCTTCTTGGACACTTGTCATAAATTCTTCATATGGAATTGGGTCAGTAACAAGTAGAGAATTATCCTTCACTAAATCTTCAACAAGAGGAGGTAAAAACACATCGGAATCACCATCAGCAACATCACTTTCGTAATGGTCATAAGCTGGTTCAAAGACACCATTAGTATTTGCTTCATCTTGCTCTTCTTCAACGTACTCATCCCACACAACTGTTCTACCAGCATCTTCTGTGAAGCCATTTGTCTTGAGATCTTCATTGGTTGAATCCTTATTAGGACTCAAGATTGTTGTAATGATCTTCTTACCCAAACAATCTTCATTATCTCCCATCTCATGCAAGTCTATGAATGTATTTTGGGACTCTATCTTAATCTCCTCATTTGCCAAAGTATCTTCATCAAGCACACTATCATTTTGAACCAAAATGTGCACCTTGCTTGTGTCTTCTTCACCACTAATTGTTTGATTTTTCTCTTCAATTTGCTTACTTGTGGGCTGCAAACCACAAACAGATCCTTTTGCTTCTTCCTTCCTTGATTCTTCAACCATGGCAAGTTCTGCTTCTCTTTTAATTTTTTTCTTGTTGTAATTGACCTCACCCACTTTTCCAGGATTCCTAATCAACACACAATTCAAGTAGCAGTAAAAAGAAACATCATTTTTGAACTCATTTGACATACTCTGATATTCTGCACGGAATATGGAAGCATCATGTTCACATTCCCTCATGAACTGTTCAACAAATCTGCTGATGTCCATTGTGGCAACACTAATTTTTCTGTTCTCCCCAACAGGATGGCAGGAACTTCTGCTCTGATACCACTGTAATGTATCCCTTAGTTTTTTCTTGGAAATTTCAATGTTTCCACAACACAAACCAACACTACGCCACTTGATTAGCGTTAGCTCCAAAAGATAATCAAATTGAATGTAACCTTCGCCAAGAATGTTCACCAAGATCCTTTGAAATGCGAGGTGATAACATATGGGAAGGGGTCGTTAGCAACCAAACTAGAATGAAGAACAATACTGAATTGAAGCAGGTGGAGAACCGACCCTCAAGATTCCATGCTACCACTTGTTCAGTGGGGGGAAAGATAATTACAATGAAATACAATTCATCTGCTAATAGCAGGCATCCACTAAACAGTGGGTATACTCCACTTATGCAGTGGGAGAAGAATGAAAGAAACTATTGTTAATTCCTCCCCACTAGCGGTAAACCATCCAGGGGTTATAGTGTTTGCATAAAATTCACAAAGTAAATGCAACAATATTATTGATTAGATTAGTACTACTAATTCACAGCCTTACAATGCAAAAATATCTGCAATTTACAAAGTGTTACAATTGAATAATCAATGCAAATGCTTGAGGATGATTTCTCCAACTTCTATTCTTCCCAACTACAGAATTACAAGCTCAAAATCTGAACTACTGATAAGCTGATATAAAAACAGCAAACTGAAAAGAGCATTTCCAACAACTATACCAACTCCAAAATGTTCATAACATCATCAAAACTTCAAAGACAAACTCCAAACTGAACTTACAATACCCCAATATCATGGCGACCAGCTTCAAGCTCGAACATCAACCAAAACAGCCACTAATTAGGAAGCTCGAATTCCAAAGCAAGGCACATGAGAATGGTACGACCCTAGAGGTAGTATGGCCTCCTCTAGAAAATTCAAGACTTCACAATTAAATCTGAAACTTTGCAATTGGGGTCGCCCTTAGCATAGAATTGATTAGCAAAAATACCCATAATGAAAATAAATTTACTCTATGAGCCGCAAACAAAAAAACATCTTTAGCAATACAAAACCAGCAAGCTCAAATCTGGAAATAACATCAAAATTCTCCAACAATGAAGCTCAATATGCACTTCTGAATGAAGCACACTCCCAAATGGCCATCTAGGGAGCTATAGTTTCAGGCCCGAAGAATGGTGTAAATACTAAGCTCCTCTTTAGCCGGGTTCTGAAATCAATTCAGCAGCATAACTTTACAATATTTTCCAAAGATAAGAAATGAATGACAATGGCCTGCTTTTAAAGAATTGAAGATGATTGTTGGCTCTTCAGTTTCCATCTTTGTTTTTCCTCCAAAATGGATGCCCATTTCACTTTTTGAAATAATTTAATTTTTGAAAAACACTTTGTTTCTCCTCAATATGGCGTCCCACTTCAAGGCATTAAATAACTTTAGAAAATATTAAATATTTACTTCATGAAGCATCCCCCCTTCATGTCCACCTTTTAAAACAACTTTAAGTTAATGCACTAGGCCAAGGGGGCAACTTGAAATTAAAACATTAATGCCTTGAAATATACTATTTCTCCAAAAATTACTCTTCTAAAGCCAAAACCAGAATAACTCAACTGCTCCAACAAAAGAACTCACTGAAGTGCTGCCAACTGGACCACTGCCAAAATTAGACTTACTCAAAATAGCCAATGCCAAAAATAGTAAGTTCACCTCAAAACCAACAGAAAGCTGAACTGAGCCGGAAGCAAGACTTATTGAAAGTGGAAACCCTAAATTTGCACATCTAATAAGCCTACGGATTTCCGGAAATAGGCTATCAATCACCAAAGAGCGTATTGCTAAAATGGGGACATTACAATCTGTCATGAACTTTTTTACAATGCAAAGCTGGGTTTGAGCTCTTCATAGTAGTATGATATGGTTTATGCAACTCTACATACAAATCTTAGCTTTTTTCATGTTCCTTGAGGCCTTGTTAGTAGTTGCCAATTGACAAAATTCCTTTTGCATATAGAAACATTTGGAGCTCCTTTTTATCTTAGTGCTTATTTTTTTCGAGTTCTACAATTGTGTAAAATATTATTAGTCAGTTGTTTCATTGCCAATATGTACTATATTTATCATCTTCACAATTTCTGAATTTAAGCTAAAATCTAAACATTTTAAAACATAAGGAGCAATGGAGTTTAAAAGCACTGTTTCATGTATAATATACATTGCACAATGAAGGCTTTTGAGGCACCATTTCATGGATTGTTTTGAGCACACTTGTTTTATCCTTTTAGTTCTAACAACTTTTTGTTCTTTGTTGCAATTTTTTCCCATTGTGTGTTCACTCTTTCAAGCGATGCTATAATCATGTCAGATTTGAACTTATCCACTTTGTTGATTTCACATAATTATCATTGATGGTAGTTTTCCCTAATTGATTTGCTTCAAAGCTAAGGAATTCATTGTATGAGGTTGGGAATAAAGCTAGTAGTCAAGGAACCAAAAAAGACTAGTTCTAGGAACAAACTTGGAAAATATTATTAATATAAGCAATAACATGTGGAAAAGAATACAATTCTCGGAAAATAGCTGCAAATATGCTTTATATTCATGAATTTGGAACATGTATTGCAGGCCTCTTTGACAGGGCAACCTGTTTAAGAGCAAAGCTCCAATACAAAATATACTTCCAAGATGATCTTCTCTTCATGACAACACCAATTGATAAGTATTACAAAGAGTGAGTTATGAGGTACAACCCTTGTGGGATAAAACCATGCTTAACATGAGCTCATCACACTATTACAACTTCATTTGATGCATGTGAGATAAATCCACACAACTAATATTAACTAAATAACTTAAGTATGATTAATACAATGCTCATGCTAATAATAGAAGGTTAGGACAAAAGGGCCTTAACATTCTCTCCACCTTCCAAAAGCTTTGTCCTCAAGGCTTGAATTGTGGAAACTATTGTTGATGCTAGTGGAGAGGTTCCCAAGTTGCATCTTCTGGTTGCAAACCTTGTGATTGGACAAAAACGTTGGTGATGATGTGGTTGCTGAGCAAGCACAAATGATGGCCATAATAGCTTCATGTTCAAGGACGATGAACCTTAATCATCCAATTCAAGAAGTGGCAACTGAATGTGAACATGATGTGCAAGGACCTTCAAACATGAGACATGGAAGACAAGATGTATCTTGGAGGAGGGTTGGAGAACCAATTTGTAGGTTACTTTGCCAACCTACTGTAGTATTTGGAAAGATCCATCGGATTTTGGTGCTAAATTTTTCTACTTGTGACAGGGATGTTTGCTCATATTGATGAGGGTGCATAATGACCAAGTGCCCTTTGGCAAATGTGCACTAGGAACAATGTTGATTCAGTTGTTTCATACAATTTTGAGCTAAGGCCAAGTTGTCCTTGAGAGTTTGGAGGAGAGATTCTTGGTGGCTGAGAGGTGAACTGATGGCTTGTACCTTGGAACCATAATTAGAAGATTTGTGCAGGTTCAGTGTGACACACGAGTCCAAAATAAATTGTGTCGAGTCTACTCTGTATACTTGTCATGACTTGATTGAGTTTCGTAAAAAAATTGTGATTTTTACAGTTTGACTCGCAATTTTTTTAGTTGGGCTTGCACATTTCATAGCCCATAAATCACAAAGGTTTTTTTGCAGTTGTGAGTAGTCACAAGGGTTTTTAAAGTTGAGTCCGGTGGCTGACTGTCTCTCCATAGCCACAAATGAAGGTTTTACTCTCACAAATGAAGGAACAACATGGAAAGCTATTTACAATTGTGGGTAGGACATCATTTTACAGTTGCAGGCAGAAGAAAATCCAATAGGCAGAGTAAGAAGGGGCCCCACAAATAATTCAATATTTGCATAGCTATATTGACACCAGAAATAAACTTGGAAAGCATTACAATATTTTTCAATCATCAATTTACTTTGTGCAAAGAAAAAATAAACCCATAATTTTATTTCTTATTTTTTTGTATAATTATGTTTTCTTTTCCCAAGTTTTTGTCAAGATTTTGCAGAGTCCCAAGTCTCGGTCAAAATTTAGGTTTGCTGAGTTGAGTTTTCCAACTAAGCTTGGAACTACCTAGAAGGTATGATGTGAGAGATGGTGGAGGTTGGCCATAGATGTCATGTCACATCATCTTGGTGGGAGAATGACGGGGTGTTGTAATACCATTTTAGAATGGGTTGTCATTTAGCTTAGTGAGTTTGCTATTTTGAATATACAAATAAGTCTTCAAACATTTATTTACTATTAGTTTGTGAGTGATATACTGAGCTCATTTTCAGTTGTGTTTCTTGCAGCTTTGATAGTTTCTGCAAAAGTTACTAACGAAGGTGGGGTCACAGCCACAAACAATGGAAGTGGGTATACCTGGAGGTAGAAGATTTGGTCAAGGAAGACTTGGGAAACAATAGAGGATTTATAAGGATGGGTCAATAAACAAAAATGGGCATACTTCAATAGATGATCAACCACCATAAAATGACCTATTTCCAGGAATGCTTCTTTATAGATTGATCTCTCATCTCTGCTGTCTTCTTACAAACCATTTTCTCTTCCAAGCCTTAGGCAGGATCTTGGGCTTGGTTTTTGTATACATTTTCACCCTTTTAATATGTATATATCTTGGCAGTAAATTTTTAAAAGGTTAACAACTAAATTCACTAGCTTCTCACTTCCTACACATGCTTTCACAATGGGCTACACCTCTTCTTTTAAGCAAATGCTGGAAATGTTCGTTCAGATGCTAAAGGACCCCCAACTGTTGGGACTTTGAGAAGAGATAAGAGTTTCTTGGCCATTTTGGAATTTGCTGTTGTTTTTGTGCAATAGTGCTAGTTTGCAGGAGTCACGACAAAACTGCATCTGACAAATGCAACAGCCATTGTCACAATCAAAGTGGCCATTGTTTCTAAAAGAACCACCTCTGTTTCACATTGAAATTTGAATAGCTCTTGGTTGTTTATTGACGGTGATGCTTTTCCGTATCTTCACAAATCAAATGGAAACCATTGGCCTTTCCTGTTAGGTACCCCTTGAAACAAATTTTTAAGTTTTACTGCTCAGCTTGCCTTGTTGAACATATTTTTTGTGTCCTAAATCATTTGTCTTTAAGAATCATGGGATAAGTCTCTGTTTAATGTAAATATTTGCTTGGTTTCATCCTTATCCAACATAGGTGGTCATGTTGATGACTAATGCATATATTTAGGGGAATATAGTTTAAAGGTTGTGTTATTGGATCCCTCTGGCACCCGGTCGGATCCTAGTTTGGTTGGAACTGGATTTGGGTATTGGTCCGGGTCAAGGGCTGCAAAATGCCACCTGGTTCACCTAGGGCGAACCTGGGAGAACCCAGGTGAATCCGTAGGGAACCCGTCCCTCCAATGACGCTTTTTGGCTTTTTAGCTTTTTTTGCTTTTTTTTTAAAATATTTTTTTCAACTGATTTGAGTGGGCACATTTGTCAACCCTAAAATTGATTTGCAAAACACATAAAACACCAAAACAAGTCCATTTTGTTTCATTTCTTTTGCAAACAACAAATATCATTCCAAGAGGCTGAACATTCATTTTTGCTTGTTGGATCAACAAAGAGAGATGAAGATTGTTCTTTGAAGGTTCTACAACGATTTCATTGTCATTTCTACGCATTTACAAGTGTTCATTGGTTGCCAAGAAGATCATAGAAATAATTTTTTACAAAGAGGTAAGTTTTTTTCAAATTCTTTGCTCCATTTTTGTTTTACAAACATGAAACAATTTTTTTGCTTTGTTTATCTATATTTTTCCCATTCTTCTAGGAATGTATCAAATATTCAAAAGAGCTAGGTTTTGTATATCTATTTTTTGTGTTCAATTTTTTGTTTTAGTTTTGAATTTGTTGTTTACAAAATTTCTTGCCATAGGAATCACAATGGCAACTAGACTAGCTCCACAACTCAATTTAAATTCAAAACAGATCCAAATTCTCCTCTGTGGAAATATTTTCAAATGATACAACAGGTTCTAGGTGGTGGGGGTTATATTCGGATTTGCAATGGATGTAATGTTATATATTCTAGTTCATATAGCCGGGTGAAAGCCTATTCGTGTGGAATACCTGGACAAGGCATCAAACCTTGCCCTGAAAAGGATGGTGTAGTTGTGCCATTAGGGACAATGATAGGATATATTATGGAGCAAGAACAAGCAGATGAATGAACAGGCCGTAAATCAAGTCACCCTTAATAAAAAAAAGATTAAAGGGAATGCAGCCCCCATCTAGTCCCAATGTTGTGGTAGAAAACCATCCATTTTTGGCCACTCATCTTCAAAGTGAACAATCCATTACAAACAAAAAACCAAAGGGAGTTTTGGAAAGTGCATTTCAAAATGAGAGTTGAGACATTGGCAACCAACATGTAGCAAGATGTATTTATGCAAATGGATTGTCTTTTAATGTTGTTCTCTCTCCATATTGGAAAGAGATGTTGAAAAAAGTTAATGAAGCTCCAAAAGGGTACAAGGGCCTGGGTTATGAGAAAGTGCATGGCACCTTATTGGAAAAAGAGGTCAAGAACATTGAAGATGCCTTGCAGCCCATAAGGGATTCATGGGTTGAGACAAGTGTGTCCATTGTTTCAGATGGGTGGAAAGATGCAAAAAATTGGCCCTTGATCAATGTTGTAGTGGTGTCCTCTAAAGGGGCAATGTTTTTGAGAGTTGTGGCTTGTGAGGGGCAGGTGAAAGATGGCCAATTTATTGCTGATATTCTCATTGCAGCCATTGAGGAAGTTGGACCCCGTAATGTTTTTCAAGTCATAATGGACAATGCAAAGAATTGTAGAGCTGCTGGTTCGTTAGTTGAGGAACAATATTCACATATCTTTTGGACACCTTGTGCAGTGAGCTCTCTCAATATTATGCTACAAAAGATTGGGAATGTTGTACCCAAAATAATTTTTTTGCTTCATTAAGGCATTTTGATAAAAATGGATAAAATCTTGTAAATTTGTAGTCAAAAGTTAACAAAAGTCAAAGTCTCTAAGAATAGCAATTTGCTCTTTTTACAAATTTCTGAATGACAAAGCAAGCATAGGGTTTTGTGGGTTTATTGTCAAGAGGATACTTGCAAATTTTTGAAAATTTTGAAATTAGGGTTTTAGGCTCCTATTTTTAGAAAAACCCTAAAAATAGGATCTTTCTAGAAATGGCTCAAAATGATTTTGACTGGTTTATTCTTCGTCATGATCACACTGGTCAAGTCAGAATCATCAAAAAGTTAGTTTTACTCTAGTGGGTCTATTTCACTTTTTCAGGAGAAAAGTTAGGACCTTCGAGGTCAACAATGGCAGATGCCCAGTACCAGGTATCAAAATTTAAGCTTCAGACGTTGCACAGAAGAGTCTACGACGAAGGATGCTCGAAAGATGATCAATGACGGAGGGGAATTCAAAAGTTGAAAAATGGAAAAAAAAATCACTAAGTTTGGAAAAAGGACGCTTTGTCACAAGGGAGATGCCTTTGCAGTCAATGTCTTAGTCAACTTTCAAATGCCCGTGTACATAAAGTGATGAAAACAATCACAACGGTGAACACATTCGCATCAATGGTAGCGGTGTTCATCTTAGGCAACAACACGGTGAACACGAAGTGCGAAGAGGTTGAAAATCACTAAAAATGACTAACTCTGGAGCCAAGCAGGGGCGCCCATGAATTCAAGAGGCCAAATGCAGTTGTTAAGATTTACAAAACTAGTCATCCTCTTTAGAATTTTGCAAGCTTTCCTACGGATCGCCAAGCTAGTTCAACAGATTCATAAAACACCGGCAAACGGAGGCAGAGGCGAAAGGTGCTAAAGGTTAAGAGTCATAAAAAATGGCAGTTCATCAAGGGAAAAGTGCCCCTGCAGTCCAGGGGTGCCCAAAAAAGAAACCATTCAGAAGTTAGTCTTTGGATTAGTTATCTACAGATGATCTTCCTGGATTCAACCCAACTCTGTAACGAATTTGTTCGCCAGTCCACGAGACCTATCAAACGCAAGTAGCTGTTGATCAAGCAGACATGTAAAACGAAGGATAAAATGATGAACAAAAGAGCAAAAGCACCCCTGCTAGCTAGGGGCACCCAACATTTTGGGCAATTAGATAAGGTTTTTTGCAGTTGCAGCTTCCAAGACATTTTTTTGAATCCTTCCAGCTTCGCGATGAATCCAACAACCAGCTCACGGGACCTGTCAAATGCTCACAAATGAAGATCATGCGGGAAACGTTGAAAGTCAAATGAAGTTGAAAAAACATGAAAAATTGTCTTAGTATAGAGCAAAAAGCACCCTTCTAGCAAAAGGCGCTCAACTTTTTGGAGCATCAAATGCAGCTTTCGTGTTTCACAACTCCCAAGAAGTCCTCAGTTTTGATCAGGCTTCACGATGAGACCATTAGCAGATTCACCGAAGCATTCAAACATCCATCAACGAGGATCAAACTAGAGCATTTCGTCAAGGGTGTAAAATTTAATGACCAGATTATGTGCACAGAATTAATTCAAAAATCAGACAAAATAACACAGCAGATACCCTGGGAAAACCCTCCTCTTGAGGGAGAAAAACCCAACAACAAATATCTCTCTTATATATATATACAATGACAACAATTCACTTTACAATGAGGCCAAACACAGGGTCAATATTCAACACTTGTATGAAATGCAAGATCAGATAACACAAGGCCAATATCCAGCACCTGAACAAGACGCAAGAACAGATAGCACAATTGTCACTTCTTGATATTCAGATTCTGCTCGCAATTTGCCCTTGAAGAATTCGCTCTTGACAGTAACTCGCACTTGACAGAAATTCACATTAGATGATAAATCACACTTGAAACTAATTCGCACTCAGCTAATAAGGAATTCGCACTTGCATGGAGAGAACTTGATGATCGAACAAGGAGTGAAGTGGTCTTCTATAAATACATGGCTATGAGAGGTTACATCTCTTTAAGGACAAAGTCGGCCTCAAGAAGAGATATAACAAATAACAAGTCGGCCAAGATAAATTATATTTTTCCAATGAAGGTCGGCCCAGAAATATAATGTTGTCAAGAGAGAATATAATAATAGATAAGGAATGAGGTCGGCCTCAAGATATTCGCGCCTCCTCATTAAATGAAGTCAATACAAAATTTGAATATAAATTAAATAGCCGAAAGGCTATCATTTAATTTATGTTGCCTCTAATTGGACTGAGCTGGAAGGATGAACCCGAAGCTGCTCAAAACATTAACAAAGGGTTACAAAGGGAAAATTGTATCTCAGAAGCACAAAAGCGCCCCTGCAGGTAGGGGCACCTAGGAATTTGAACCTCCTAAAACAGTTTTTCAGAGCTTGTGAAGCCAGTCATCGTTTCCGGAATTCTTCTATTTTTGCGATCAATTCAACATTTAGTCCGCGAGAATCATCAATCACCGACAACTACAGATTGAAGCACGGGAGGTCAAATTGAAGAAGATTGAAAATCATCCAAAAATTAGTTAAGTTTGGCAAACAAAAGCACCTTATCTCAAGAAGGCGCCTAGAAATTTGAGCCACCAGATCCAGTTTTCAGAGTTTGCAGCTTCCAAGAATATCTTAGATTTGATCATGCTCTTCAGTGAATCTGTCAGCCAAACTGCAGGATCAATCAGATGGTCGGAGTCAGGGATCAAACAGAGGCAGTTTATCAAGAAAATTTGAAAATTCTTCAAAAAATATTCTAACATTGGAAAGGTGGCATCCAAAGTCAACTCTAGTTAAGATTTTTGAAGACTCTCATGTCTAGGCGTCCCAAAATTTGGGGGATGCTTCCAGTTAACTACCAATCACGAAGATGACTCCTTCAATCAGGGTTTTGACGCCCTAACATGCTTCCACCTCCAAACTCTGTTTAACAAGCATTTGGGCGTCCTAATTCATTATTCTTGCAGGTTGACTTCAAATGCCGAACGCATAATTTTTTCTCTACGGCATTTGAAGGATCAAATGACAAGGGTTTTCAGCGTTCTTTGTATTTTCAAGATCAGGTTGCACAAAAGTACGTTTTTCCAGAGGTCATATCTCTAGGCATCATTTTTCAGGGGCAGCAATTCATAACCTTCAAATTCTAGCGTTCTGGGTTCTCTTTTTATTCAATCTTCGAGATTGGAAATTCTTCCCACAATTTCTTCTATTTCTTAGGTTTCTTGCATGTTCAAGCAAACTCCATTTTCTCATAGATCTGACCTTTTGGGTTCATTTAGCACAAAATTGGCCACAAAACCCACATTCCAGAATTTTCCGAAAAAATTACCTCGCTGCCTTCAATTTTTAGGGTTTCTAAAAAATCACCTTTTTCAGAAACTGAAATTCTGGGTTTGCTTAGCACAGAGGCGCCTACAATACCCATGTCTCAGAATTTCTCTGGGAAAAATTTGCCTCGCTGCCTCTGCCTCTTAGGGGTTCTTGCATGTCTGTGAAAAAGTCATTTTTTCGAAAAACGAACGATTTGGGTTTGCTCAGAAAGACATTCTCAACAAAACCCATGTCTCAAATTTTTGTGAAAAACTGCCTCTTGGTGAAACTATTTTTAGCTTTCTCACAAAACTTGTTCGAACATATCCATGTTCACAGTCAAACTTCACAGTTTCATCACGCAAGACTCTTCCATTGAGAAAAATCAAGAAAAGTGTCAAAAGCATAAAGCTATAGAATAGACAGAGATCATCACTCCAGTTATAGAGCCGCCAAAGTTACCAATTAGTGAACTGCCAGTTGAAGCATGCAGATATTTCCAAGAATAGAACTCAAGTTGCTAACGAGCAGTGAACTACCAGTTGGGACGTGCAACCACCTCCAAAGATAGGATTTAAAACAATAGTTAAACTTGATGCCCTTTCCAAGTTAACTGATTGTCCACCTTTCATGCATGTCTATCTTTGGAGACACCTATTGTAAAGTTGGAATTAGTTTTAGTTTTAGAATCAGTTAACTAAGGTAGTCTTTCCAGTTAATTGTTAGTTACCTTTGTTTAGACATAGGAATAAATCTTGCAGATTAACAAGAACTGTTTGTTAACACAAGGAGATTTTAGGGTTCTCTACTCCTGTGTTTGTTTATAAATAAGAGCAACCTTGCTCATTGTATTTTAACCATTATTACTATACAAAATTGTTGTGCCCTTGTGCCTTCAAGCTTTGCTAGTCAATATATGTTCACTTTGTTCAGTGTATTTTGGTTGATCATATATTGTATTATTGTCTTCTTTCTACAATTTGCTGTCCCAAACGTGTATTTGTTGTTGGAAAGTTTTGAGGAAATAAATCATATGCCCCACGCTTGCTTTGATCTTAAGTCTCAAGATCTTTTTGTGATATTGTTGTTTTCATAATCTTTATTTCGATCTACACCTCAAAAGAGCAATGAGCCTTTGAGGGAATTTTGAGATCAAGTTTATCGTTTGATGTTCTGTTCTTATAATCTTTATTTCAGCCTACACCTTGAAAGAGCAATGAGCCTTCAAGGGAATCCTGAGATCTAGTTTATCATTTGATGTTTTACTTTCATAAACTTCATTTCAGCGTACATCTGAAAGAGCAATGAGCCTTCGGATGTGTTCTGAGAACAAGTTTGTCTAAGTTAGCCAAAATCATTCCCCGTTACTTCTAAATCCTCTTGCTCTGAATTTACTTGAGGAGATATAAGCGTTATAAGTTTAGGCCTAGTTGTAGTTGAAGTTACGAAACTAGAGAAAACCTCAACTGCAATGCAAAGAGTTTTATAAACCTTGTGCTCTCAGCTGAGATACAAAGATAGGAATTTAGTTTACATTACTTTTTATGCATAATCAGCAAAAGAGGGAGCTTCCCCTCCTAATTTGAAGAGCAGTCTAATTGTGCATAGCTGTCCATTTCCAATCCACATACCAGAAGCGTGAATTGAAACACCAACAGGGAATAAAATTGATTGAATCAAAGACGTATACGAGGTTGAGGACATCCAAATGTTCATCACCAACCACCATGTCTGAAAGCATTTTCAGATCATTTTCAAAATTGGAGCTATTGAAGGTAAGTGAAGTAGCATAAAGTTTTACATTTTCATAGTTTGATTGTGTATTCTAATTCTCCTTTAAAGTTTGTTTTTAAATTTTAATTATTTTATTTTTTATTTTTAATACGTTGCAAAGACTCGTTTCACCTCTAACACAATTGTCATGAGACGACTTGTGAAAGTTAGAGAGGCAGTTTGTAGCATGGTGATTAGCCAAAATTGGTCTATATGGCGGCAAAGCAACTTTGATAGGGCAACAAAAATTAAGCAAATGATATTAGATGACTCATGGTGGGATCATGTGGAGTATCTCCTTAGTTTCACCAAGCCCATTTTGAGTATGATTCACTATACTGACAAGCCTTGCATTGGAGAGAAATATGATGGCATCGACTCAATGATTGACGAGATGAAGAGCATCATAAATGTGAAAGAGCAAGACCCTGAAGAGACTTTCTTCAAACAAGTGTATGCAATTATTGAAGAAAGATGGAACAAAATGACTACTCCATTACATCTTGCCTTCGCATTGACTCCAAAATACTGCAGTGTTGAGATTCTTTTTGTGCTAGGAAGGCTTCCCCCATACAGATATTTTGAAGTGGTTGAAAGGTACAAGGCAACACTGTGTACACTCTTCTCTAAAACTGAATTGTGAGATGTAGCCACAAATGAGTTCATTGATTTTGTGCACTAAAATGGTCAAAGTGTTGAGGCTCTTTGTGATAGGTTTAAGAAGGATGCTCATAGTTGGTGGTACTTCCATGGCCAATTCTTCCAACACCTGCAACCCCTTGCAATCAAAGTTTTACAGTGTTCCACGGAGTTTCCTGAAGGGGACACGTCCCTTGTCGGGGACGCGTCTTGGGGACGGGGGGACAAGGGGTCTAAGTTTGTGGACGGCGGGGGGACGGCGGTGGGGGGGCGGCGTTGATATACATATGGTACTTGAATAACTAGTTATAAAAGGATGTTTCAGAATAACATTTCAAATTAAACTTTGGCAAATTAGTAAAATTGCAAATACTAACATTTGGAATACTTGAATACTATTAGTAATCAAATAAAATATTAAAATTTGACAAATGAAATTGTCGAATTTGAGATTTCTATTATATGAATATCGAAAAAATGACATGTCACATCATAATATCATATCATAATCATAATGATAAAATTGATTACAATGAGTAGCATGAGTACATTGATATGAATATCATAATCAAAATAAGTACAAAATGCAAAAATGTAGTGAAGGGAGGCCTCTAATCATCCCCAAACTCCTCATCACTCGAACTGCTGGAATCCTCGTGATCAAGTGCTGCCAAACTAACACCAACCAACCCTACATCTGAAGCTGAAACTAGAGCATCCTCATCAATCTGTTCTAGCTCCTCTGGGTCTACATCCCACTGTGCTGTTGGACTCTCTTTGTACAAAAGTGATTTGCGGTCAATGAGACGCAAAGCACTATGTATAGCCACAAGCTTCTCTGCTCTCCTAGAGGTAAGTCTGTTCCTCTTAAGAGAGTGGATGAAGCTATATGTAGACTAGTTCCTCTCAGTAGCTGAAGAACTAGAAACCTGGGATAACAATCGGATGGCTAGAGTGGGAGTCAAAGATCTTGATCCATGGCAAGTCCACCACAAAATTGGGTCCTCCTGCGCCATAGTTCGCATATCCATCTTGGCTGCATCTGAATAACCTCTAAGAGTGGCAAATTTGGTCCACTCAGTGCGAATCACACTGGCATCTACATCATCATACATCCTTTGAATGCACCTGAAGAACCCTGCCTTCACCTCTGCATCCTCTATCGGAGTTACTCTACCAGGCCTAGTCAAGTACCACATAGGATTAAGTGCATACGCTGCCATGTGCAAGGGAGTGTTGAGCTTCTCCCATCTCCTGTGAATGATTGGCTGAATGTGCTCGTGGTAGAATGCTAATGTAGGGTCCCTCTCTCGCACAACAACCCTCATCTGATCAAGCATAGAATCGATGCACTCATACACCTCTCCAAGGCTAGGTGCATCCGCATCCCCATACCTGATAACCTGGAAAACTGGTTTAATGATGGCGACAATATATTTTGCATCAACCCAAAACACATCACTCTTCACTGTATCTTTCACCCTACTCCTCTGCTCTGTCTTAGACTCGGCCCACCTACTCCAATCTGCTGTCATGACCATGAGTTGCAGTGCCTCTTGCAACTCAATCATTCTGTCTAAGAGAATGAAATAGGAAGCATATCTCGTATCAGTAGGTTTTAGGAACTCCTTAGCGAAGGTCCTGAAGAGTGCATGTGATGTGTGGTGGTTGCAGATAAACATCTGCACATCTCTCGCATCATGAACCACTGCTCTAATCCATTCAATCTTTCCCATGTCCTTGAGTGCATTGTTCATGGCATGCACACAACATGGGGTCCACCAAATATGCCTATAAGTAGCCTCAACAAGTCTCCTTGCAGCTTTGCACACATGTGCAACATCTGTCACAACTTGGACCACATTTTGTGGCCCAACCTCCTCAATAGCATCCCTGAGAACCTCAAACTGAAAATCAGCATCTTTGCGATGCCCTGAACAATCAACTGCCTTAAGAAAATATGGGCCCTGAGTACATGTAACCATGATGTTAACGAGTGGATGATGGCTAATGTCCGTCCACCCATCCATGACTATGCTGCATCCTGTCTTAACCCAACACTCCTTCATCTTCTCCATCAACAAATTGATCTTGGAATAGTTCTTATCCAAGATCATGGTCCTCAATTTCATCTCACCTGGTGGCACATATGATGGTCCTCCCTTTGCCACCATCGATATCATATCCTTAAAATAAGGAGATCGGGCAACATGAAACGAGATGCCATTGGCAAAGAAGAACTTGCTAATGGCATCATCTATCTCATCCTTGAGCTGCACATTAAACAAATCTGCAATGGGGTTACTTTGAGTTTGACTTTGCAATTTCCGTTTCCCCCTCCCCTCTGCTGCATAGGCACTAGAAGAAGAACCTGGTGTCCCTCCAACTCTCGTCTGCAAAGTATGGCTAGATCTCTGTTGCTGGCTATGTTGAAGCTGTGTCCTTTGAGACAAAGTAGTAGGCACAGGTGCAACTGGAGTATCATCAGGAACACCCCATAACTTATTTATTTCAACTTTGAATTTCAGGTTTTCTGGTTTTATCAAAAAACGACATATCGCCACATCTTTTCCTTTAGTGAAAAGAAGGTGTGCATTAACTCTAGTGATGCTGCCATACCACCCCTCACCACAAAAGTTACACTTCCACCTCCTTGTGCCACCAGATTGTGCCCCTTGCGGTTGCCTGCTTAGATCTTTTGTTGCAAATTGTTTGAGAGGGGAATTGGGATCAAAAGGACCCCTAGCATACTTTGCCAATAGTGCAGAAGGGCAATTTAAAGTACTTGCTTCACTTGCCATGGAACTAGTTTGGACTTCATGCTCAGCCCCATGGTCATCCCCCTTAGCCTTAGGGTGATATTCAGGATCAGCATCACTATGTGAATGAACCTCATCCTCACTCATGTTGATGTCATGAGAGCTCATCGTGACACTGCAATAAACAAATAAATGCTATAAGTGCCTAGTTTCAGCCTAGTTTAACAAATTTGAAAATAAAATTTTAAAATTTCATGATGAATCTTGATGGAAAGATGAAAAAAAGAACAATGAGCCTTGAAATGAAAATTTAAAATATGAATATGCATTTGCAGGCATGTATATGAAATTATGATTAATTTTTTAATCATAATTTCATAGACATGTGGCTGCAAATGCATATTCATGTTTTGATTTTCATTTCAATGCCCATTTCAAACATCAAACTACATTTTCAAAATGAATGTAAAAACTTGGAAAACAAAACAAATTTTTTTTTGAAAAAACTAAGAAAAACAATCATAAAACCCTACCTTGTGTTTGAAAAATTCTTCAAAATTGGTGTAGAATGCTTCTCCTCTTCTTCTTCTTTGTCCTTCTTACCCCTCTTGCACTTGCAACACCTCAAACTCACTCTTTCACTCACTCTTCTCACTGGTTTTCCTCTTCTTCACCTAGCTGCTCAGAACATCAAATGCATATGTGAGTAAAAAAATGAGCAATTAGAGACTTTTATTTCATTTAGAGGCTTTGAGATGGGTCCCACAAGCCTTTAGGGTTCGACCCCAGGCACAAAGGCCAATAAAAAATAAAGAAATTTTTAAAAAATTTACTTTTATTAACGTCCCAATGCGGGAGACGTCTAGGCGTTTCCAAGACGCTCGAGGGACGCTTGGGCGTCCCTGAGACGTCTCGGAGACGCCCAAGCGTCTCCCGCGTCTCCGAGACATTTCTCACGTCTCGGCAGCGGTGGAGGGATGGCGGAGGGACGTCCCCTTGGCATCTCCAAGTCCCCGAAACGTCCAGGACGGGGGGATGGCAAAAAAAAGGGGGGGGGGAGACGCGTCCCCGTGGAACACTGAAGTTTTATCACAAGTAAGTTTAATAAATTTTTATTTTTTAGTCCGTAAAGTTTCAACTTTCAGTTTCATTTATAGTTATTTTTTTTTAAATTTTATTTTTATAATGTATAACTTTAATTGTTTAATTTGTCTTCATAGGTTGCTAGTTCATCTACATTTGAGAGGAATTGGAGAGCACATATTCTTTCATCCACTTAGTAAAGCGCAATAGATTGCACTTCAAAAGAGTAGAGAACTTAGTGTATGTGCATTCCAACTTGCATCTCCTTTCACACATGGGATATAAAGCCAAAGCGTATTGACTTGGATGCTTCCACTTCCCAGTATATTGCATATGATGATTCTGAAAGCCAGCACGCTTTTAGTGCAAGTCAGTGCCATTGGCATTGCTTGTGGTTCATCTAATGTTCCTACATCATCTAATGTCAATGCTGATGATGATATTGATGATTTAGAAAATCCATTTGATGATTAAAAGTGTTGAACTTGATATTATTATTTTAATATTGAACTTGAAGTTTGAACAATGAATATTTATCATGCATGTTTTAAATGCATTCAAGTTTATGGTGGTTTTGTTGTTTATAACTTTATATGATGCTATGTGATATTCTAATCTTAATTCATGCTTCTAGGCTTCATATATATATATGATTTTTACATGTTTTTTGTACGAACAAACCCTACCCCACAACCCCAAAAATTTTATAGCTGGATCCATGAACTGGCTCCACGAACCTGAACCAGGACCAGTACTGGAACTGGCAACATAGTTTAAAGGTAATAGAACCACTCTGCTGCAAGATGTGGAAGGGTTTGTACCATATGGGATTGAACACTTTGCCCTTTCTTTGAAGCCTGATTTTGCTCAAGTAAAACCAAACCAGATCCCCACCTCGATGTTGGTCATGTCTGGATGTGTACTTTTTGCTGGGACTTCCAGAGCGGTTCATGCACCTTTTTGTGATTCTTTAAATCCTCTCAACAAATCTCGTGACTTTAGTGACTCCTGGGCTTCTGGCAACCTCTCAATGCAGTCTGCTGCTCAAATGTGGCATCAAATGGGATCTGTGGCATAAAATCCAGGCAGGTCTCAAATGTAGGTGAACTTGTTGATTTGTGAATCATTCTTTTGTAGCAAATGTTGGATGTATAGCAAATTCTTTCCCCAGGTTTCTGGATTCTTCTGAGTTTAGCCTCTCAACAGTGTACAGCATGGAACTTCCATTCACCACTTTGGTTTATCCACCATGATGTGTATGGAAAGTTTTTTCTCTACAACTTGGTGTTAATATTACTCCACAACATTTTAGAAAACTTACTGAGAAACGTGGAACTCAATCTCACAGTATGGATTTTGAAACACAAGTGCACCCAAGACAAGACACAAGCTTTTCTTATGCTCAAATCTGTGCATCATGCTCATCTGTTCATTAAAGACACAAGAAGTTTTTCTTTTTCTTATTGAAACTTTATTTAATTTGGGCGTTTGCTGAAAGAAAACTACTAATGAATAAATTCTCTTGTAAAGTATTTGCTCCCTTTAACTCCACATGTTCTTAAAGTTATAGAGTTGTAATTGGCATCTTTGTAACGGTTTGCTTTAATGACATTAGTGCATCTCTAAACAGGATTTCATTCAGCAATTTTGCTCTAGCATTGCATCAATGGAAATAGATCATATTTTAGAAGCTGCAAAAGATCCCGGAGGTAGTCGAGTAATTGAGGCTTTCCTTTCTTCAAAAGCTCCGTTGAAGCATAAACTTAGAGTTATATCTAAGTAAGTTTCTCTGACACCAAGTCAATTATTCTCAGGGATATTCTATTTTGTTGGAGGCTGAGGAGGTTACTTGAAACTTGTGAGACCTTCTATGCATTTCATGATGTTCTGGAATATATAAAAAGCTCGAAAGTGAATCTTGAATTTGTTGGAGATTTTGGAAGTAAATGAGAATTTTTATGGGTTATTTCACTAATAGATTTGTAGAAAAACTATTTAATCATTTCTTGTTACCATTTCATTTCAATTTAATTTTACTATTAAGCAGCTATGTTTGATGATATTGAGTAACGTATCTCCTTTTTCCTTTTGAAGGTTTCGTGGCCATTTTGGTGAGTTGGCGCAGCAGCCTTCTAGCTCATTTACTGTGTCCAAATGCTTTCTTGCAGCTGATGTGGCTCTTAAAGAAGTTGTAGCATCTGAACTCACCATGGTGCAAGCAGAACTCTCAAGATTAAAACATGGTCCACATCTATTAAAAATTTGTGATATTACTAGGTATTATGCTTACTTGAAGATTATATATGGTCATTTGAGATCTTGGATTACCTCCATTTCTGTCTAACATGACTTTCTGGAATATAATTATATAGGCAACTTCTGAAAGTAGAGATTTTGGATTTCCTGCATTTATTTTTTCCTTAATCTGATATACCAGCTTTTCATTTTATGTTTGCTCTGTGTTATATGAAAGTCATAGTTTCTTATGGTTGGAATTGTGAAGGGAACCTTAAAAGCTTGTAATTCTCAGAATGGCATGTCTCTTTTAGAAAATGTTTTATAGACTTCACTTCTAGCATATATTCTTTTAAAAGGGATATCAGTTCAGTCTGATTTTTATTATATACATGATTGCTATACAGGTATTCAAAAGGTCCTGAACAGTGGAGGACATCCCAAAGTTCAAAGCAATCAACGCGTCAGGCTTTCAGTGAGGTGTTTGGTTCTGATGTTGAGACCAGACAGGAAGATGAAAATGGGCTGATGTCACTCGATGAGGAAGTCAAAGAAGTGGTTAAAAAGAAAGGTAAAAATAAGAGGAATAGAGAGCTAGACAATATACAGAGCAAATTGGAGAAGAAATTTTTGAATAAGCAAGGTGTATCAAAACTTGAGAATTCAATGACTGTGTTGGGTTTTGACATGCATAAACAATCAAAGTCAAAAGATGCAAATGGAAAATCTAGATCAAATGAAAACGAATCAGACAATCACAGGGTTAAGATGGCCAACACAGTTCCATTAGTTTTAGAAGGGGATTCTATGGAAAAGCCTGGAAAAGATGATATTGAAGAGATATTCTCTAAGAATACTAAAACAAATAAGTCAATTACAGGGAGGAAGGTGGATGAAGTTCACACAAATTTCGTCAGCATTGTGCCTGATCAAGCATGCATTGATCCTTCCTTGAATAATGTCCTTAATATTTTAGAAAGGGGCTCAAAAAAGAAAAAGAGGGGTCGCAGCAATGATCCATCAACTTCCAGTATTAAGAAACAAAAACAGGGGAAACAAATGGTTTACATTTAAGAACTTTATCCTCTGTTTATGCCACTTTACTTTTTGGTCATGTATTTATGTTCCTGATACGTGAAGTTTGAAAATATAATAGACATATGCATTTATATGAAGCAGTGGATATGTCTTTCAGGAATATATTGCGAGTCTCCATTTCTTGTATTAAAAGGAAGACAAGTCACTGAAAGCTGAATGAACATAAATGATTTTCTTGGACTTCTATATGTGCTAGGTACCATGACAACTATTGCAGCGACATTCAATTTTCTGGCTTGAATTCATGATTTCTGGGCATTCACGAGGCCTATGCTAGCAAATAAGTTTCTTTGTACAGGGTGAGCAAGCAACTGAAAAAAATGACCTAATATATTTTGACGCCATCTTTTATATGCCGTCCTAAAGTCATTTATAAAAACGTTTAAAGGAAAAATGAACATGACCACTCAAGCGCCAAAATCTCTTACTAATCTCCATAGTAAGGATTCACGAAATTCCCCGTACTACGTTATCGAAAATTCCCTACTTTCCTTGCAACGTTCATCTGTTTTCACATATTACATTTTAAAAACTCTTCTACATGACATTTTTGTGGTCATCTTCTTATTAGTGGTGAAGATTGCTTTGAGTGGGGGAAAGAGGAAGACATTTTAATTCCATCTTACGTATGGCCTTGTAAAGTTTTCTATTAATTTTTTTTTTTTTTTTTGGGGGAAAAATGAACTATCACCACTCAAATCAAAGGTCAAATACCAAAATTATGTAATAATCTCCGAAAGACTTACTCTCCATGTTATATAACTTTTCATCATGACATTCTTTTAACCACCCTTTTCTTTATTTGGGCCAAACCATATATCCTTCAAACTAGTCTTTAAACTTTCTAACTCTGAACAATGCACACATTGCATTATATTTTTTTTTTGAAAACCATTACATTCTTTCTATCTCTGAGGGAGTTACTCAACATTATATAATTTTTCATCATGAAATTTCTTTAATCACCCTTTTCTTTGTTTGGGCCAAACCATATATCCTTCAAGCTAGTCTTTAAAACTTTTTAACTCCGAATAATGCACACATTGCATTAAACTTCAGTTTGGAAATCATCATTACATTTTTTCTATGTTTATACCATACTAAACAAACTCTACAGTAGGCTCTAAGCATATTAAACTCTAAACCATCAAGAGGTAATAACATGTATAACAGTAACATGATCCAAAGAAATCAATTCAATCACATTCAAACCAGATATTGTCCAAACTAGTCTCTAAAATCATTTCAACTCCAAACAATGCACTTATTATATTTTAAAACTTTTCATTGTAACATTCTTTTTATAAGCTTTTTCTACATTTATATCATACTAAGTAAATTCAATGCAAAGTTCTAAAAGTGGTTTAAACTTTTATTTATTTATTTATTTAAGGGGTAAACGCTTTTGACTCAGAGCTATGAATCAGTGAGGTTACAAATGGGGGACCTCATCCCCAATATAACCATTCAACAATATCACCCCAACTTGGTGGCAAGAACAACACCACCCTTAAACCATCACACCATGCCAATATCAGCAAAGTGGTTTAAACTTTCAAAAATATAATGCTGGCTAAATTTTTTATTGCAGTGAACAGTAATAATAATAATAATATGTGCAATAGTGACATGATCACTAGTGAATTGAACTCAGATCCCATCCAAAATCATATTCTACCATGAACGAATACTTTACCGCATAAATAACCCGAATCATGTCTGACAAATTTTTGCCTTTGAGAGTTAGTAAGTCCAAGGTAATTATATATTTAAAGCTTCTATCAAAAGCAAAGCATGAAAAAAGTTGAATTATTGTTTTACCGTAAGAACATCACATAGTTCTTCATTTTGCAATTTGGTATCGAAACTAGAGTTCAAATACAACTCACCAACTAAAGTTCGAAGACAACTCGCCACTTGATACGGTCTCTACTCTATAGTTGATGTGCCACCTGCAAGATAGATATTTGAATTACTAAGTTGTTTAATCCCACATATTATTGGTGGTAAAGCATAATTTCTGAAGAACACGTTAATGGTGAAATTTTTATCTGTTAGCTATATCTAAAGTCTTCTCTAAGCAGCTTAGAAAACTTGTAATGACGTGGTGTATAAGACTTTCAAAGTGTTGCCATGAGCTATATGATTGGTGTTTGCCCCCAAAAAAGTCTTTTTAGTGAGTTGTGGCCAAATAAGCCAATTGCTAGTGCTACCACTATTGCCAATTCTAGCACTAGATGAAGATTGTCAAATTATCTAAATATTAATATTAAAAGGCTGCCACATGAACATATCTCAACTCAACCAAGGAGGTTTCATGGACCATCAACCTTCACCGGATTACTCTATGATTGTAGCGTTCTTTTACAGTTAAGGGGTTATCTTTGTAAGGATGCAGGGCAATGCTCTATGTTTCGAGCAACTATAAACATTAGCACTTTGTGCCATCTTGCCATCTAGCATCAATAATTAGTATGTAATGGAAAGCTTTTTGTGTGTTACGAAGTTGTTTCATCTTCTAAATCTTGTATACAACATGTGAATACCTATTCAAGGTAGGGATGCATTTCTTAGCTTCCCTTATGTATTTTTTTTTTATTCAAGGGGTAAATGCTTTTGACCGGAGCTATGAACCGGAATACAACCATTCAACAATACCACCCCAACGGGGTTTGAATCTTGGTGGCAAGAACAACAATGCCACCAATAAACCATCACACCATGCCAATACTGGCCTCCCTTAGGTATTTTGATGTAGAAACTATTATATTATAATTATAGATCTATTTTAGCTTTTGATGTATGAATATATGTTTGTATCTCCTCTATTTAAAAAATAGATATTCCACTTTTCTTGCAATTGTGTGCTGTCCTTTGGATTTCTCTTACGATTTGAATTTGTACAATTTTAAGTGTACCTTCTAAATATACATTCAATTCAACTTAATCAATATTAATGCTATGTATGTAAAACTTAAATATATATACATGAAACAAATGGTGGTATTATATAAGGAATATAATATTTTAATGCTTTGAGATAGTGCAAGTCAAATATGTTTTAGAAGCATAGAAATTAATCAAAAATATTAATTTTAATGTCAACCACACTTCACTCTTTAAATAAAAGAGAAAATATTTTGATTTTCTTTTGGGTTTTTTTTAAGGAGAATTTGTAGTTTCATTTTTTAAAGGGCTGCCTTTGTAACTCTCTCTATTTTAGTAGTCTACTTTGGTTTTTAGACTCTAATAGTTGAAGACACTATCATCGATATATATGAAATAACTTTTGACAGATGTATACATGTAACTATTTAAATTAGGATAATGTTTGTATAGTAGAAAAGTTTATCTTAAATATACAAATAATTGTGTTCTTAAAGAAAAACTAGTCTACAAAGACATCGTAGTGCAACATAAAACATTCTACTTGAGGTAAGGTATGCAAGCCACATGTTAATGACTATAATTGTTGTTGAACAAGACAACTGAGAGGGGGGGTGAATCATTTGTAACAAATTTAAACCTTTAAATCATTCACCAAAACAAATCCTTAACACTGCTAAAATGATTGAACATTAAGTGCAAGTGCAAAAATTGAAAATCATCACACAAACACAACACCAGATTTACGTGGAAAACCCAATAAGGGAAAAACCACGGTGAGGATTAACTCACACTATTGAGAATATTAAAACCGATTACAAAGGCTCACTGCCTAAGAAACAAGGCTCACTACCAAAAAAAGGACTCACTGTTGAGATCAAGACTCACTATCCAACAAGGCTAAACACCCAGAGGGCTCACTACCATAGAGATACAAAGAAGATAGAAGATATATGTTATAGAGAGAAGACAATCTCAATGCAACAAAGATTTCCACCACAATTTGCTCAACCACTTGCAGATATGCATGTATGATAGAGTACACCTTTAGCTCACTACATCCATAAACTCAACATTTAGGCTTTGCACTGATCTGCCACACTCGCATCACACACATCCATTGATTCGCATCTGTTTCACATCTATATGGTCTATTTCTTTGCACTTATCTCTTCTTTCTCCACGAACTCATCTTGTATTTATACCATCTTCAACTTTGAAACATATCCAAAGTCAACCATCCATCAATAAATTCAAATTAGGTCGACGCCAAAACATCTTAGGGTGGAATTAGAATGAGGGTGACCCAAACACATGTTTGATGAGGACCCAAATAGGTCCAACACGCTTCATCAGCTTTGAAGATAGTGTTCAACACAAGGTCAACCAAACTAGTGTAGAGCACATAGAACAATTAAGCATGATCCTTCCAGTTACTGAAATTATCTTCAACATGATCATAACAACTTAACTCTAGAACCGCAAGTCAGAAGACTTTACCAAAGAGAAATCCGGACCAACAACATTTCTCCCGGACCTCAGCCATAAACATAGAAAACCACATTTCACAACTAGTGAACATAATTCGCATTGTACAATGAATCATAAGCCAAAAATCTGGATATAGCACCTTCCAACAAACATGATCAACATATCTGCACCACACAAACATAGGAGCAAAACCCAGAGCAACCACTGAACACTTGCAACCTTTCTTCAATACAATTTTCTCAATATCCTCGACATGAACAACCAACATCTATAGCAACCAATTGATAACCAATTGACCAGTTGACATCAATGACAACACCTTCATTCTTGCAACAATTGTAACATATAATATGATATTAGAATGAAGCTTTTGGAAAAAAATGGGTGCACGATTTAAACATTGACAATTCAAATCACATAGTTGCTTTATGAACCGTATTGACATAAAATACAAACCTATGGTTTAGATTTATCTTCGTCTTTAAAGTTAACCTCAATGTAATACAAAGGAAATAAGCATAATAAATGTAGTAGATTTTAGATTAAGATTAAGAAATAAAATACTCATTCACACATCCTATATCTTATTTATGTTATGCTTTATCTTTCATGAGGAGGAATTTCTAGTTACAATCTACTCCTAGTGACTTTAGTTGAGACATTCCAACTACTTCTAGGAAGTTTGAGATTAAAAAAAGCGGGTTTAAATTCCCTAGGTTAATGAGTTTAATAAGAGAAATATAATAAAAATTGCTCTTCTAACCTATGGTTTATTTAAACAAGGAGAAATGTTACTAAAAAAATTTAAATGGAACAAATTCTATTCTAGAGGGAAAACAATTTGTAAGAAAATAATTTAATGGTTCTTCTAAGCTATTTAATTTTCAATCTTATGTAATGCAATTTTATTTTACTTTAGCCGATTCACATAGTATTTAGAATTCTATCTTCTAAGGTATCATATATAATTTCATTTTGTAGACACTAAAAAATGTCCTAAGCCTGTGAGTGTCATTTTTCTTCATCCTCATCCTTCGATAATTGAATAATTTTAGTTATTCAATTATGTTTGATCATATTCCTCTATTAATTAAATAATTTTTAATAATTATTTAATTAATTCACTTTCTAATATTTATGCTATCCTGACCGATTAAATAAACTAATCGTGTCACTAATTTCTTCCTCTTCTTCAATAGTTAAATAAATTATTATTTATTTAATTATTTTGTCATCTTTCATCTATAGTTAAATAATTACCATTAATTATTTATCTATTCGTGGTCCTTTAATTCTTCCATAGTTAAATAATTATTAAAATCATTTAACTATCCCATGCCACCTCTCCTAATTAAATAGTTATTCTAAATTAATTATTTAAGGTCTAATTTCTATCTCTCCATTTAATTAAATTAATAAATTTAATTAAATGCTCCTCTTTTCATTTTTTCAAATAAATTATTTGAATAAATTATTTATTTTCCACTTGTCCATTTCCTCTATTTTCAAATAAATAATTTGAATAAATTATTTATTTTCCACTTGTCCATTTCTTCTATTTTCAAATAAATAATTTGAATAAATAATTTATTTTCCACTTGTCTATTTCCAACATTTCGAATAAATAATTTAAAATAAATTATTTATGCACCATTTGGTCAAAGATACCTTGTCATAATCCCCTGTCATAACATTCATTTCCTGTCATAGCTTGCATGTCCCTGCATGTCTTTGCATGCCTATCCTAGCCTGCATGCCTATCCTAGCCTGCATGTCTGTCATGGCCTGCATGTCTTTGCATGTCTTCCTGTCATGATTCCTCCAAGAATAGCATATTCTTGGTGCATCAATTCTGGACCATTGATCTTGGCATCTTTTTTGAGACTTAATCTCAACCATCCATTTCATAACATCCCTCTCATGCATTCCCATCCATTGATCTTGAAATCTTTCTAATGGTTGTCTATAAAAGCAAGCTTCCTTCTCTATTTTCAGCTTAACAGCTAATTGTCTCCAACTTTCTTGCTATCATTTGCTGGTTTTGCACAAGTGTTTCAACAAATCTGAGGGAAAAGTTGCATAACAAGAAGAAGGAGAGCAACAGAAAGAATCAACCATAATGGGGAGTAATTTCTTTTATGTTTTGCATTTTTTATTCTCTCCATTATTTGTTTTCTCTTGTTGGATGAGGTTAATAGCTTAGTAGTGTTGGCTGTCACTTTATCTATGCTATTTGATTCTCTAACCCCATCTCACACATTTGTTAACTCATACTTGATTTTCTTTCTAAGTTTAAGGTTGGATTTTCACATTATGCTGAAGTGACAATTACACCTTTCAAAATTTTCAAATTTAATTTCTGTTCTAATTTTGTGCATGAATATCAAGTTTCCTAATTCAAATTATTTGCTACATCGGTTTGAAGGGAATCTTTAAATATTTACAATTAACAAGTTTAAATCATCTTTAAATATTTTGGAATTAACAAAATTCTATAATCATTAAATAATATTGTCAAATATCAAACTCTCTCTCTCTCTCTCTCTCTCTCTATATATATATATATAATTTTTTGTTTGCTCTTTTAAATTTTGATTTTGATCAAATACCCGAATTTGTTCTTACATTTTATTGATAACTATTTTCTTGAGTATTTTGTTTTTAATTGTATCATCCTTAAATTTTTCCAAATTAAATGTATAATTTTATATGTATATAACTTGTATTTATTCTTGGGGTTGATCCATAATGCAATGGTTAAGTTGTGGCGTTGTTGAAGCCACTAGGGTTCAAGTCTTCGAGCTTGACCCACAACGTTGATGCTGTTGATGGTGTTCATGTCATGTGCCAGACATTAATGCCTGAGGTCCATTCCCTTGTTAGGCTGGTGTGCTTGCAGACCCCTATGCCCCTGCTTGGCTATCGTGCTCGCGAGAATGGCTGTTACTTGCGTTCATGCTGAGGATGAGGTTCCTCATATGTGACCTCATTGGTTTATAGCTCCAATCAAAAGATTGTAACTGATCAAAGAAAAACTTGTATTTATTCTTTTAATCTAAAGAACATAGATTGATGAGTTTCCTATTTAGCATTGTATATTGCTTGATAATTTTAATAAATTTAAACCATACTAATATTTATCTTAAATTAACAATTTTTAAGTAATTCAAGTTAACTATTTAGCATTGTATATTGCTCGATAATTTTAAAAAATTTAAACCATACTAATATTTATCTTAAATTAACAATTTTAAGTAATTCAAGTTAACAACTTGACATAGAGGAGAATTAATTTAATTTCTAAATTTTCATTTCTCTTGAGAATAAGTAATTATGAATTTCAGATTTCATCTAAATATGAACATCAAGTTTTAGAATGCATATCAGGAGAAATAAAAGTTTAAATTACAACATAATATTACCTATTTGTTTGATTTTTATTTATTTTGATTTGAATAATGCAAATTTATACAAGTCATAATAATTTATGAGAGATCTTCATTTATTTAATTCTATTAAACTAAATAACTCATCCAAAATCTTGATGACTTTTAAATTATCTACATTCCAAAATAATTGAATTAGAATTTACTTTTACTTTTTTGACATATTAGAACATTTTCACTATATTTATTCTTGAACTAATTTAGTTTACATAATTTTCCAAATTTGACTTAAAATTAAATTCTAATAATATATAATATTGATTACTGCATATTTTTATTTGAACTTCCTAAATATTTAACAAAGTTTTATTTACAACATGTTGGCATTTCAATTCGCACCTCTAGAATGTAGATTAAGAAACAAATAGCTATGCACAATTAGATTGCTCTTTAAATTAGGAGGGGAAGCTCCCTCTTTGTTGATTATGCTTAAAAAGAAATACTAAACTAATTGCCAATCTTTTTATCTCAGCTAAGAGCACAAGGTTATAAAACTCTTTGCGCTGTAGCTGAGGTTTTCTCTGGTTTTGTAAACTTTCAGCTACAACTAGGCCTAATTTAATGACGCTTCTAATTGCTCAATTAAATTTAAAGCCTGAGAATTAGAAGTAAACAAGGAATGATTGATAACACAACAGTTAAATAAACTCACTCCCAGCTAACACTTGAAGACTCATTGTACTTACAAGGTGTAAGCTGAAATAAAGATTAAACAAGCAAATGACGAAAGTACTGAAGACAATTGAGATGATAGATCAAAGCAAGATAGGCATAAGATTTTATTTCTCAATATTTTCCAATAACAATTACATTTTTGGGATAGCAGATTGTAGAAAAATAGGCATACAATATGCGATCAAACCAGATTACACTTAACAAAGTTGAACATACACTGAATAACAAAGTAGTAGGCAAAGTAGGCTTAGCAAATTTGTTATTGCAACAATGGTTAAAAATAAATGGGCAAGGCTGCCCTTATTTATACACAAACAAAGGAGTAGGGAACCCTAAAATCTCCTTGTTTTTAAAAACTAGTCTTGGCAACATGCAAGCTTTATTTTTTAGTCTAAACAAAAGACAACTAATAGTTAACTGGACTACAAACATCGGTTAACTGATTTAACTAAAAGAAAAGCCCCAAGTATCCTTTTGATATTTCCAAAGAATAGATAAGTATGAGTGAGAACAATCAGTTTAACTTGAAAAAGGCATCAAGTTAACTGTTGCCTTTACTAAAATTCTATCTCTGGAAATCTTTGCATGCTCCAATTGGTGGTTCACTCATTGACAACTTGGGAATTATCATATCCTCCAAAAAGCCGTTAACTGCCTCTTCGTTAGGAACACTGATACTCTTTAGAAAAATGTATTGTCTTTGCAACATCTCTTCACCATCTGCGATCAGATTTAGAAATTCTTTTATCTTTTTAGCCGCTTCATCAAATTTTGCTGACATGGAAACCACATGATTCATCTTCAAGACCTAATAGTATCACCATTAAAACTGCCATGGACAAGGTTCTAAAACTTTGTCTATACTTCACCGAGATCAAAGTAAGTTTCATCTTCATGTCGATATTGACAAGGAATTTGTGACACAAACGTGCTTACGAACTTGAGAGCACTACCGACCTCTTGTCTATATCCAGTCAATTCTGTAGATATTCCTTCATAGGTTTTTACTTTGAAGAGGTGTTGTTCTCTCTAAGAAAAAAACTTCTTCTTATGCTCTTCTACAACAACTAAATCATAAGCCCTCCTCAAGTCAGAAATGATGATCTTGTCTCTTGGCTTCCTTTCTGCTATATTTTGCTCAAACTCCTGATTTCCTGAGCGAAGATCATGGGTGTTGCACCTCAATTGGTACATCTCTACAAGTATAAATCTGCCCCTGGTGATGAATTTTTCTACCCAATCTCTCAAATGCTTTCCATATATGACCAACTGACTTAGTTGGTGTTGATCTGCAAGTGATTCTAGAATTTGTGGATGCAACAAGGTGGCCCATGAAGTACCATGAAGGAGGTTGGAAACATACTACCACAACTATTGAATCTCAGCCTTGAGGGCTGCCTTATCTTCTCCATCCTTAAGCACTCGTTCCTTTAGATTGTTTGTTGCAACCTCAAAGAGATTTACATCAGTATGTTAGGTGCTTCTACCGAGATTGGCCTTGACAACCTTGAAGTCTTAAATTTCAACCTCATCAGCGTTCTTGTCCTCTGGAGGTGTGGCAAACTCAAGGATTATCTCAGCCTTCAAGATTCTTCTCCATATGAACTTGCTTCTTAAGTTTTTTTTTTGATGTGTCTTAGTAGATGTTGTTAAGCTCTACAAAGTTCAATTGATAAGAAGGCTTCCTCCTCTTCCTTCCCAGCAAGTTCTCAAGCCAAGATGAGGAGTCTCTACTAACTTCTTTGGGAGGATTGGTTCTAGCTTCAAAAACTCCTGATGGATCACTTGGTGTTGAGATGTTGCGAACTGGTGAATCACCTTTTGAATCTATATGAATAGGAGAAGGCCTCGACGATGGTGGAGGAATAGAAGATGGAGGCACAAATTTAGGTTGAGGTGTCAACTCAAATTGAACTTTCGATGCATCTAATAATTGTTCTTATTGATTCACAACAGGAAACTTGATCTTTTCCTTCAAATTCCCCGACATTCTACTGTTCTTTGAACCTTCCAGAGGAATGCTCATTGCCTTCATTCTGGGCTTTGGTCTAGAAGAAGAAGGTAGAGATGTATGAACTATTAGCGGCTTTGCTACTAACTTCCATGTCCTTTTATTGCTTAGAAAATATTGTTCTTGAAAACTCGACTTGTTCTTTGCTTAATGGAGCTACCCTCTTTGGCGAACCAATCAACTTTTGGAAGTGGTCGTTGCTCAACTTGATCTTAGGCATACATGGGAAGTAGAAATTCCCCATCATCATTTGAAATTCCTTCCACATCTTCTAATAAGAAATCAACCATCTGCCCAAGAGTAAGTCTGGAGTAGTTGTGCTTGCACACTTCAAACTCGTCTTCACAGTTAGCCCAAAAATCTTCAATTGTGGGTACAGGTGCTTGATTCTGACCAAGACGGGCTACAAAGACACCACGAGGATTGTATGACTGTCTCTCCTTGAAAATATTGAGATGAAACTTTGACATTTCATTGCTCATTAACTTAGCATCAACTACTAATTTGCATTTATATATGCTCATCTCAAATGGGAAATTGAAAGCAAACTTGCATATTTTACGTAAAAAACTATGCACCTCATGTACTTGCCTTAAAAAATCCATGAACACGACCTCATCTGTTGGATATCTAGGAAGCATGACTGGATCACCTGAGAAGCCATATACTCGTATGTAGGAGAATGTGGGGAATTGGATAAACCAATCATCCCACTCTATCATCTCCAGTCTGGCATCTATTGAAATCCGTATATGTAACTCATGATCAAGGTCTCGCATCGTATGCATAAAAAAAAATCATTCACCCACTTGTAGTGCCACTGGGATTCTAAAAACTCTAGCTGTGGGTAATGATCATATACATGTTGAACATCTAGGATTCCAATGATAGCTAAACCTATAAACTTTCCTTGAAAGGACACTAGATATATGAGGTATGATATCATGTGGAATTCATAGGCCTTGAAGAAATCTATCATCTGATGGTGGAGACAATCATTGATCAATGCTGGCTAGTCATAGTGTTTTGTTCTATCAACAATCTAGGAGATGACGTAAAACATCCAAGGTTGAAATTTATTAGCCTCTCCTTGACTCGTGACTCGGTTGAGCAAAGTAATCATGGTTGCAATATCATCCTTGAAGTCACTGCACCCAACATTCCTCGACAAAGTATTCTGCGTCTCTTTTAGCCACTTATGAGCCATTCTTTTCTAGCACTTGTCCTTTTGTGCATACCACACCTTTTCAAATTCTTCAGTAGATATGATGAAATTTTCTATCCACGGTGGTATTGCAAAACACTTCTCAATATCTTCCAGCTTGAGGCTGCAAGTAATTCACCCATCTGCTGATATGATTTCTTGTGAAGTTGGATTGTAATGCTTGACACAAGCAATTACAAATTCAACGCTTTGCACCGAGATGGGATAGAAGCTGCTACTAGCAAATCAAAATGACCAATATTTTTGACTATGATGTTTCCTGCGCCTTCCAAAGCATGCAAAGCAAACACTAGATGCACATGATGCAAGTCGGTCTTGAAGGTTCTCAAGAAATCATGGAGCAACACAAATTTGGTACTTATTTCAATTGGAGAGTACTACATGTTGAGAATCTTGAATTTTGACTGTGAACACGCCTATGTTCAAACAAGTTCAGCAGAAGAGCTAAAAATAGCTCATTGATTTTTCTTCAAAAAAGGCAGATTTTCAAAAAAAATGTTGAGGTATGGGTTTTGTAGACAATGTCGTTCTGAAGAGACCCAAATTGCCAGATTTTAAAAAAGCTATTTTTTTCAAGAACATGCAAGATCCCCTAAACAGTAGAAGCCACAAGCAAATTTTTCCAAAAAAAGCTAAGGTCTGGGTTTTGTAGACAATGTCTTTGTGAAGAGGCCCAGATCGTCAGATTTTCAAAAATATAAGGATTTTTTGGACATGCGAAAAAAGTAGATTCTTTTGAAAATTATAAAAAATTTCAATCTTCAAGAGGAGCAAAGAATAAGTAGACCTAGATCGATGAAAGTTGAAAATTTTGACCACCTGTTTCTGAAAAGTGACACCCTAGAAAAATAGACCATGAAAAAGTGAGCCTCTGTGCTTGCTAATCTTGGATCCACAAAGAATGCTGAAAAATCACTTCGTTTGAGCCTTCAAATCTTGATGAAAAGAAAAATGTATGTTTCTTCCTTTGGATGTTAACTTGTAAAATAATGGAGAATGGATGCCCAAAGCTTCTTTAAATAAAGTTTGGAGGTGAAGCAAGCACTTTACTTCAAAAACTCTAAATTTAGAGCCCACATGCAAAAATATCTGACCTTGTTTGCATCAACATAGAGAATTCCTAAAAAATAGGGCAGCCAGAGCATGCATTCATGAAAATGTTTTTAAAAATTTTCTAACTTAAGTTGACTTGGGCACCTTCCATGAAATAAGGCACCCATCTTCACCACAAATAGAAAATTTTTCATCATTTTTAATTTTTGCTCGGTTTTTCCTTCATTGAAGCTTGCCTTTGTCTTTGATGATCTGTCAAATTGGCACTGTTAGTTGATAATCTCTGTTTGACCATGGCAATCTGACCTTTGATCACTACTAAAGTGATCCCCAACTTTATTTAGTCATCTGATAATGTTTGACCATGATTGCATACCCCAAAAGTCGCTGATAGAGACCAAAATGGAAGAAAATGAGTCGAAGCCAGAAAAAATCCTAAGTGTTGAACACTTGTGTGCCTTTCTTGGAATAAGGCACCCAAGTTCTCCATACTTAGTTAAATTTTTGATATTTTCAATTTTTGCTTGCTCCATTTCACGTGTAGGTGGCGACCCCTGTTCGGACGTCCTTTTTTGCCAGCTGGTGAATGACAAAGACTAAAAGTTAGTCATTTTGGTAAGCCTGATCAAATCTGAGTTGAATGATATCTCATACTAGATTTTGTTATTACATCTGATTGATTCTGCGAAAGCCAAAACTAGGTTGATGAAGAAGTTTTGACATTTTTTGAAAAACGTAAAAATATTTCTAAGTGTTGATGTCTTGGGCGCCCTCCTTGAAATAAGGCACCCAAGATTACCAGTGTTAGTTTATTTTTTGAACTTTTGAACTTTTCTTTGAATTTTTCATTTTTTGTACAAAATGCTTTCGTTGATTTGTAATTCCTGGCTATTCGGCAGGTCCTGTGAACTAGTAGATGGATTCATTGAAGAGCCTAAACATATTTAACGATGACCTCCAACTTTTCTCAACCCTATAACTTCCTTTGACTGCATTTGACTGGATCTGAATTGGGGCTGACGAGTTAAACTACATGTTTTCCAAAAAATGTGAAAAATATCTAAGGCATGAGCTCATGGGAACCCTCCTTGAAATAAGGTGCTCAACTTCTCCAGACATAACCATTTTTTGAAGATTTTCAACTTTCCTCACTAGTCGTTCACCACCTTCATCAACTGCATCAGTCGTTGTCGTTGACGCATTGACCGTGTTCACCATCAAGCGTGCGTGATTTGCGAAAACTAAAAAATTGGCTAAGGCATTGACTGCCAGGCGCCTCCCTTGAAATAAGGCGCCTTTCTTTTCCAGACTTCAAACATTTTTTGCAATTTTCAACTTTTTGTATCCCCCGCCTCCATTCACCATTTATAGAGCATCTTTTTCCATAGATTGATATGTGCAATGTTTGAAACTTTGATTCTGACACCTTGCAGTTGGCCATCCTCTATTGATGACCTCAGAGGTCCTAATTTTTCTTTTGAATAAGCGAAATAGACCAAACAGAGAAAAACTAAATTTTTGACGATTCTGACTGGACTAGCATGACCAAGACATAAAATCAACCAATCAAAATCAATTTTAGCCATTTCTACAAAGATTTTATTTTTAGCCATTTTCCTAAAGAACAGGGCTAAAAAACTAAAGTCTGGGTTTTATAGATAATTTCACCCTGAAGAGACCTAGATTGTCAAATTTTGAAAAAATTGAGTTTTTCAACAACATAATACGTGAATCCCTAAAAAATAGGGATCAAAATGCAAATTTCTATTTTTAGAAAACTTTTGTGGGCATCCTCTTGATAATAAACCTAGAAAAACCCTATGGTTCATTTATTTTTCATAAATTTCTAAAAATAATAAATTTCTATTTTTAGACATTTTGACCTTTTTAAATTTTGACGACAAATTTTACAAGATTTTGACTATTTTACCAAAATGCCTTAATGTAGCAAAAAAATTAATTTTAGGTACAACAATTGGCTATGTCTGGGGACCATGTTGGATACTTACGACATAGGAGAACCAAGAATCTCTTGATATTTAAGTGTAGACCAATGCCTTATTAGTTGGGCAATAGAGTTAGGGTCATTTCTAAACCACCTATTACTTGGAACTTTCCCTAAAATCACCTAAAACAAGAGTACCTAATCACCTAAAACGTGACAAAAACTTTAGAAAATGGGGAAAAATATTACTACATAACATAAACATTACGAAAAGGGGAAACACATTACAAAAACCAAAAAAGTAAAAAGAAAATCACTCCATCCCTGAAGGAATGAAGTGTTTTAGGTGTTTCCTGCTGTATGGAAGTGGGAAGAGCCTTCCATCCAAGTGCAAGAGAATGTAGGAATTCTCCCATGCGAACTCATGGATCTTGAACGACCCTAGCCACAAGGAATCAAATTTCCATGCATTCCTTGGGCTCATGTCTCTTGTCCTATAATAGGACTTCATCTCCAATCTTGAAGTCTCACTGATGAGCCTTCTTTTCAAAAATCTTCTTCACTTGCTCCCGATGCTGAGTGATTCTATCAACAACTTCCACCCTTTCTTCTTCTAGCTTCATTAGGTACACGATGTGCTTCTCAATTGGATCTTTGAACTCACCATCTTCCACTGTGGATGTTAGCTACAAAGCAGACAACTCCAACGTAAAGGGTAGCATAGCCTCTGTACCATACATAATGATAAAGGGCGAAGTACCAATGGCTCTCTTGGGAGTGATTCTGTTGGCCCAAAGAGCATCATAAAGTTTCTTGTGCCAAGCTCTTTGATTGGAATCAACTAGCTTGCGTATGATTGTGGCGATGTTCTTGTTTGATGACTCGGCTTGTCCATTACCCTGAGGGAAATAATCTGATGAGTGTGACAAAACAAAATTCTAGTAGCTCCTCGGATGAGAAACTTGTTGCATTGTCTATCACAATTTTGCATGGTACCTCGAAGTGGGAAATAATATTTTCCTTTAAAAAGTCACACACGACTTTCGAGGTAGCCAACTTGGTAGGAATAGCCTCAACCCACTTCGTGAAATAGTTTGTAGCTGTAAGGACATAAACATGCCCCTTACTGGAATGTGGATGATAGGTCCTACAAAATCTAAACCCCATTGGTAAAATGGAGCATCAATGATAATCGGCCTGAGTGGAATGGTTTCCAATTTAAGTTTGCCAGAAAACTTCTAACACATCTGACATCTGTGTACCCAATCATATGGGTCGCAAAACATAGTTAGCCATAAAATATGTGCTCACAGGATTTTAAATGTTGTATCCCTTGATGAAAAGTGGTCGCCACGTGCTTCGCTATGAAATGCTTCCAATAAATGCCATTGTTGGTCCTTGTCGACACACAACAAAAATGTTCCATCAAGCCCTCACTTGTATAGAATGTTATTCATAAGCACATAATTCTGCACTTTCAACTTCAGTGTTCTCTTCTATTGTTTGTCCATGTGATTTGGATATTCACAATAAGTTAAATAGTACCATATTTTAGTATACTATTCATCTGCAGAATCAACCAATAGGACCATGGGAAGATCCTCTTTAATTTCAAGTTGGGGTTCACCATCAGCTTGGTGCTTTTGATCACCATCTTCTGATATCAACTGACAAAGACCTCTCCCATGAACGAGTTTGGTTGGCTTGATCTTTAAGTCATATTCTTGAACCTTTGTGATCCAGTTACCTCTCTTTTTGCCCATCTCCTATTGAATTAACACACTTTTAACTGCTGGATCAGTGACATATAAAGTTGTGTGGGAGTTTAAGATATAAAATCTAAAATTTTTCACAACTCTAACAACTGCATATGCGTTCTTCTCAATTTGAGAATACTAAGACTCACTATCCTTGAAACTACTGCTCATGAAAGCAATTGGAGACTCAGTTTCTTCATTCAATTTTTGTGTCAGTATGGCAGAGAAAGTGTGTTTCGATGCATAACAATAAAGGATAAACTCCTTAATCAAATTCAGGATGGACCAACATTGGTGCTTGGCTGATGACTTCTTTTATTTTGACGAATTCCTTCTTACCTTATTTAGTCCACTTGAAGGTAGACACTTTCTTCATCATAGTAGATATATCTTTTGTCATCTTTGAGAAGTTTCGCACAAACCTTCGTATGAAATTTACTTTACCAAAGAAGGAGTGCACCCCATTTTTTCTTGTTGGAAGAGACAAGTTTATGATGGAATCAACCTGAGTAGGGTCAATTTGAGTTCCTTCCTTGGAGACGATGTGGCCAAGAAAATTACCCTTTGTCACTGCAAAGATGGACTTCTTAGGATTTAAAGAAATTTTACGATATGTGCATCTTTCAAACACTTTCACTAAGTGTGAAAAATGATCTCCCCGCTTCTTTGAGAAAGTGGTGAGGGCGTCAAGGTAGACGACAATTAATTTGTTTTTCAAATCCACAAATGCCAAATCCATGGCTCTTTGAAATGTAGCATCGACGTTGATAAGGCCAAAGGGAATTCTTTAATAGGAAAACGTACCCCATGGGGTAGTGAATGTTGTCTTGAACTGATCTTCTTCTGCCACTACAATCTGATCGTACCTAGAAAAACCATCAAGTAATGACAACATTTCTGAACCGGTGAACGTTTGCAAGGTATGTTCCATGATTGGCAAGGAATAGTTATCTTTGAGGGATGATTGGTTTAAGTTCTTGAAATCCACACAAATTCGGATTTCTACATTCTTGTTACACACAGGAACTATGTTCAACACCCAAGTAGAATGATGAATTGGAAAAATGATCTTTGCATCCACCATTTTTTGAATTTCCACATAGATTGTATCTTGAATTTGTGGATTATAGTGTCGTTGATTTTTCCTGAAAGGCTTTACATCAAGTTTCAGGGGAATTACGTGAGACAATTCTTTGGGTGTGAAGACCTTCAAAAATTTGTATGACCAAGCGAAAACATCTTGATATTGCTTGAACAAAGAGATGAACCTTTCACTTTCTTCTGTAGTACAACACTTACCAAAATTAACAAACCAAGGCTTGTCTTCAGTACCAATGTTTACTTGATAATGTTCAACAAAGATCTTATCACCCAAGTTCCTCTGATCTTGGACATATTTGTCTTGCCTGTCAAATATATTCTCCAAGGATACGAGACCCTTGGGAATTTTATTTCCTTTCAACTAGATAATACCTGATTCCATCACTTCAAAATCTTTTGTTATTAATTCTCTGAAGGGAGAAGAACTACCTTCAAAGAATAGTCCATTAAAATTGTCTTCCATGCCAATAAATTCTTCAATATGATCATCATCATCGAAGACTTACTAGTTGTTGCAATTTTTGGGGACATCTGGCCTGCATATGAGCTCAATAGCAAATGTATTTTGATGAAAAAAAGAATGTGGCATGAAAAGAGCAACTGATATCGCAAGGGCATATGCTTTTCTATTTTCTACATGAGGAATGAATTTGATGTCAAATGCTTCAAACCAGTTGATTGCATTCCACACCTTTTGTCTATAATATCGAAGGTGATCTTTTCTTGAAATTGATCTCTGATTTGTTTCACGATAAGCTCTATGTCACCTTCAACTTTGAGCAGTTTGATACCCATGTTTCTTGCATTCTTGAGACCTAATAAAAGCGCCTTGTATTCCGTTGTAATATTTGTACATTCAAATTGCAAGAGGTATGCAAATGGATATAAACGACCTTCAAGAGAGATTATCACAACTCCCACTCCTGAACCTATTGTTGAGAAACTCCCATCAAACTGCATAATCCACATCTTTGGATCTTCTATTGATTTATCTGTAGAACACACATCTTGCCTTTCTTTAGTTATTTTTGATAGCATAACATAAGTACCAAGACCCGTTTCTTGATATAGCACAGTTTGTGCTTGAGGATCTTGGGATTTCACCACCGTAAATCGAGATTTGACCTCAGGTTCCAGTTTGAAACTTCCTTTTTTCAATGGAATTGTTGCAAATGAGCAATCCAATTGAATCTCTTCTCCAAGATCTTTGCAGAAGCTTCTACTTAGCAACACCCCGTAGCTAGTTGGAATATCAGCTACTAGGATGGCCATCATTATCTTCTTCTCTGGACAAGTTTCCAACCTTACTTGAGCTTCCTTCAATTGGCCGACTGATGGCACCAACTTAGACTCAAGTGAATAACACTTGTCATGTGTCTTAGTGCACGAAAGTTCCAATGCATTCATTACTTGTAGAGGCATGAGGTTGTCTGAGGCTCCTGAGTCTATGGTGTAATTTCTCAATTTGAATCCTCCTATATACAAGGATATATAGAAGGGTTTAGGCTTTTCTTCCGCTGGTACAGATGATTCAAGCAATGTAGGCTGACTTACATCTTTTTTTACAAATTTGAGAATTTGATCTAGCTATTTTGAATGGTCCTGAAGATACTCTAGCTAAGAAATTTGCACCTTTGTCTTCATCATGGAATCTACAATGTTAAAATTTTCTAAAGACGGGTCTTGAGCAATTGCTTTAGAATTCTCATGTGAAGGCTTAGCATTTAGAAATGGAAGCCACCTCTTTATCCTTTTCTTTTGATTTCCATCTATCTTCTTCTTCTTTTTGTGCCTTAAATTGCTAAGCACGTGTAAACACAAGTGTTGAAAAATTCTCAGGATTTACTGCAAGAGAATATTAATGGTATTCTTCTTCTTCTTCTTGATTAATGGGTTCACTATCAAAGTATCCCATAGCAGAGTCACCATCTAAGTTGTCCATATGTGGTAAGACAACATTTGAACATGGTGTAGGTACAAAACTAGAACTGGGTACAACTTCAGTGTATCCCATGATTTGATTCATTCTTAAATTTTTAGGACATGTGGATCTGGTATGTTCGTTGGTCTCATGGAAAGAACAAAATATCATAGATTTCTTGGCCTCAACTGTTTGTCTTGGTGGAGGTACTGGCAACCGTGGCCTATTATTTTTGAAAGGCTAAAAATTATTTCTCTTCAACTAGTATTGTTGATGAGGTTGATACTATTGTTGAGGTTGATATGGTGGTGGTGGTGTAGGCAATGCAGGCTACCCCTGAGCAGGAAACTTCCTTTTGATGATATTCATCTCATTAGCTACCATTTGTAGTAGTGGATTTGCAAAACTTTGAACCAAAGTCTTGATAAAATCTGTCTTGATTTTGTCAAAATTAATCATGTTATCCTCAATCTTGATGGCATTTTCTTGCATTATTGTCAATTCTATTTCATTAGCCGATCTTAGGAAAAAGGCTATCTTAGATGGAAGAGAATTTATGAAATTTCTCAATAGAATCTCTGGTGATGGATTGAGTGTATGAGAAAGAGGTGTGACCAAGCAGTTAAACCTTTCCACAAATTACCTCATAGGTTCATTTAGCTCTATCTTTGAGTTTGAAAGTTGAGCAAACAACTGGTGACTATCTTCAACGGGCTTGAACCTTGCCAAAAATTTCTCGTTCATGGTTTCCCAACTTGTAATAATGCCTGGCTCCATATGATGAAACCAATCAGTAGCATTTACCTCAAGAGTCTCGACGAAGAGATGTACGATGATGTATTCATGTGGTACATTCAAGATGACGCTAGCCATTGTGAATGCAAAAACATGTTCATTTGGGTGTTGAGTCCCATCGCTGTGAAACCAAGGAAAGAGCTTCCTTGACCCTTTAGGTAACTCATGATTTCCTTGCAAAGCTAACGGTCCAATGTTATTACCCCAAGGTAATAGGGGTGGACTTCTATGATTATTGTTAGCATGGTTATGGACAACATCATCATTGTCACCCATTGCTTTTGGCTAGATCACAAGTTCTTCTTCAGGTTCTTCTTGGATCTCAAGATCTACGTTGGATGCTTCTCCAACTTCTATTTCTTGAAAGGATGAATCTATAGTAGTGCCTCTCCTCCTTGTATAAACAGTGTAAGCCATAAGTATCTATTCCCAGGAAGAAGGTGGTGAAAACAAGAAAATCGAGAGTGTGTGCTCCACCTATTAAGAGATGGAACACATAAAAGGGGGCCCTATTTTTCTCTATTTCATTCAAGGAAACCCTAGAGATCTCAATCCAATGGTCCAAGTCAGAGAAGAGATATGTTATAAGGTCTCCTAGGGTGTGATTAAAGACAAAAGGGGGGTTCACCACTAAGCAAAGGCTTAGAAAAAAAGATATGCAAATGATATGCAAATGTGACTATGTAACTTAGATTATGAAACTCAGAATCAGAATAATGGATTGAGAATGAACAAAGGTGCACATGGAAAGTTGAAGATGTTTGAAATAATCTTTGAAATCATGAAATGTTGACTTTTAGTGCACACTGGGACTCATACACAAGTTGGGGCGATTTAGTCCCAGTTTAGGGTTTTGGCTGGATTCAGAATCTGCAACTAGTAAAGCAGGGTCTACAAAAAATATCTAAAAACTAGTATATTGGGACTCATATGCCACAAGTGGTGATTTAGTCCTAGTATCAAGGTTTATTTGAAACTATGATATCCTCTAGTGATCAGCTATTGCTTCTCTCCTAGATCTTTGAGTCTGAAACCTTGAATTTTGACCTGTAGGTGACTTTTTTGTGATCTTGCCAGAAAGGTGACAACTTTGCGACTTTGAAAACTTTCTCCAATCTTTCTCTTCAATGGATCTTCAACCTAAATCTACAAATTACATATCAAAGAGAGGGAAAAATGTTCTTTTGTTAGTGGATAGGGGTTTGCCTTGGTCAAACCCCATTTTGGTAATCAAACCTTGAAATGAAATGAAATAGAATGAAGGAATGATGAATGAACAATATGCTATGTTGCAACTCACCAAAACCTTGAATAAAAGGCTGCAATCTTGTATGAAATGGCTAGCATGAATGTAGATCTTGACTCTTGATTAAATGTTATGGATCTTGACTTGAATGCTTGCTTGAATCATAAAAACCTACATCACAAATGTTAGCTCAAAAACACACATGATGCATGATGACTTTTACATGATGCTTGAATCTTGCATATAACTCCAAAATGCTTGATAATTAGTTACTATTGAATTCTCTTGAATGCTCTTGATCACAAAAAATTCTATAATGCTTGAATACTTGAATTGCTAGATCTTGTTAGGAGAAAATATGTGAAATAACCTTGTATTTATACTTGTTTATGCCAAATTTCCTGAAATTGCAACACTACAAGCCAACATTAGATCTAGGAGAATAAAATCTTCCAAGAATTTGAATTTAAAATAGGTCCAAGATAAGTAGGACTCATATGCCAGTTGGGGTGTATGAGTCCCAGTAGGCTAATCTTGGGACACAAATTTCAAGAAATTTAAGTTCAATGCTAAATTCAAGTTTATGCCCTGAAAATTAGGTGGGAACCATATGCCCAAGGTGGCGTATGAGTCCTAGATCAGTAAATCTAGAAAACACAACCCAAAATCATTAAAATATGATTGGTTATTAGATATCTGTCAGGATTATCCTCATAAAGATGCATTAAATAAGGCTTGTGGATGAAAAATATGACCAAATAAGGCAACAAGAAGCCCAATTTTAGTAGGGATGGCCCAAAAAATTGTGAAAATGTAAAGGGATACATTTTTCTACACTATATTTAGGCCCCACTTTAGTGAGAGGAGGAAATTACTTCAAACTCACACTAAAGTAGACAAACTTGCATCAAGAGGGGTCCAAGTTCACCAATTCTAGTAGGATTGGATGAAAATGATCAAGAGGGTTTCACAAGCCCCCAGGATCAAGATCCTATGGCAAAACATCATAGGCACAAAAGAACACACATGTAAATAATGTATGAAGCAATAGAAAGGTACAAGCATACACTACCAAAGACATAAAGAAAAACAAAAACAAAAGGGGTGGATCAAGCCTCGATCATTCATCCCACATGATGTGGATTAGATCTAAGTTGTTTTTCCAAAAAAATTTACAAGTGGAACACGATGTCCACTATGCAAACCAAATGCACACTCACAAGGGCTAGTGGAACCTTAGGCCGTCCACTAGGTGAGCCCCAAGCAAGACAAATACATGTGGCTAGTATGCACTCACACAAATAAGCAAGTGGCTATGGGAAAGTCATGCCTACGTTTGGCTCCCATACACTAACCATACCAAAGATATACCTCCTAATAACTTTGATAAGGCGCCACACAACATGAACAACAAAATTCATGAGGCAAGAAAAACTTTGTATGCTTGACACTCATGAACAAACAAGATGGCACCACAAGAAAAAAAAGTGTGTTATGCAAGGTGGCCATATAATAGATATTGTAAACAAAAAATAGTGTAAGGTACATTCAAAGGAGTTTTTCTTAGTTCATGTAAGGTCTTATCCTAGGGAACATTACATTGTGCCTAATGTCTCCAAGATAGGACTAATTGAAGAATAGAAGATTCACAACTTAGGGGATGTAGTGTGTTGCATCAAGCCACTAAGAGGAATATAATATGCTGAGAGAGATCACGCTCTTGAGGGACATCACGCCCAATGTCACCACAAAGTGAAAGACGCATTGCATGAAATAAGAAGACTACATAATGAAACATGAGTTGTAATTGAAATGAAAAAGAGTAATGTCAATGTATTCCCCCACTTTAAAGAAATTGATAAACACTATGCTATGAGCAATTACTTTAAAGTAGAAAATGATAAAATGCTAACAAAAAAGAGGACATGAGAGCTTATTTTGGAAAGACCTATCCCAAGTCATATGTTTCCAAATGAAGCTATGCCATGAAAAAGGGGTTTCCCCCAAAATGAAATCCCAAAATCACATAAGGGATCCATGGATTCGGGGTCAATATGTCTTTTCTACAATGTTTTTAGAGAGATGAAAAACATCATCATTCACCAAATACTCATGGAACAAGAAGAATGACACAAAGAGAGTGAAAACAAAGACAAAATTTTGGGTCAACATGGAAGAGATCTAAATTTCTTGACGCCTTGCATCATCCCCAAAAGGAAAACACAAGACAAATGGAAAGATAAAATGTTTATGACATAGAGAAGAATATAGGTACAAATAGAGGAATGTCACATAGAGAGAGGGATACATCAAATAGAACGATACGAGGGATCACATTACGCACATGCAATCACACACAACAAAACACAGACAAGACTAGTAAGGCCCATGCAAGTCAACCTATAGTAGGTCATTCACATCCCAATCTTGTTCATCGTATACAAAAGGTAGATAACTAGCCAAAGGGACAACAAGTGCAACACTAGGTTCATCACCAAGTTTGACACTTTGCTTACGAGAATGATCATTTAAGCTCATAGAAGAGGGAAAAAATGTATTCAATTCATTATGCACTTCTTCATTGATTTTAAAAATCTCATCATCATCATCCAAGTTAATCACAACTGGTGGTCAAATGATAATGTCCAAAGAAGGATTTAGCTCTTGTTTTGGTTGTAATATAGGATCTTTTTATTGTGGCAAAGAAGGAGATTCATTGTATATTGCTTCAGTCAAGTTTGGATGTTGATTTTCTTTGTTGTTTTCTTTGTTTAACCTTCGATCAAGAGCACGATGTCTACACCTACGATCTTTAGCATTTATGTTTCTTTTTGTACAATTTTCAAGTTTTGTTTGTGTAGGAGCGGGTTTATCAATCATAGGTTTCTTTTTTTCCCTAAGGGGAAGAACAAAAGGAACCATGGGAGGTTGTTCAACCACTTTCTCTTTAACTTTGTAAACTTGTTTTATCTTAGGAGGTGTGACATGATTGTTTTGGTTGTCTCTTGGTCGTTTGTAGGAGTAGGTAAAGGATTAGTCTTAGGTTGGTCTTGGTTACTTGGAATGTCTTTTTGTTCAATCATAGTTTTGTCAAGGATAGGAGGCTCAATCATGGGCTGAGGCATGTTTTAGAGGGATACCTTTGCTATGCATTTTTCCTTAAAATTTTGATAAGATTTGAAAAATAAGTTGTCACGAGGTTTTATAGGTTCCATATGCTTGGGATAAAAGAAATCCAATGAAAAGTTTCCTCGAGAAGACATAGGATTAAAGCCACTATGATGCACATTAAAGATTTCATTTCCAAAGGGAAACTTTAAACATTTATGCACGACCGATGGGATGGATTCCATGAAGCCTAGCCATGGATAACCAAGCTTCACAAAGAATTGATCTGACATTGGGATGATGGAGAATGAGACATCTAATTGTTTTGGTCTGATTTTTAAAGGAAGAGTGATTGATCCCATCATAGGGAAAGAAAAACCATTATGCATTTTTATCCATGCTTTCAGTTGATCATATGTTTCTTGATACAGTTCATGCACAAGTAAGAATTCTTCAATGATCACATTCTCTCCACAGACGGGATCAATTAATATCCCATTAGTGCACTTGTCATTGATTCAGTCGACTATGTAAAGAGGACCATTAGGTGCATTTCTAATGATAGTTTTATACGAGAAAGCAATGTCAAGAGGCTTTTTATTTCAACCCTTACAAGTTAGGATTTCAATCAATCCAACCATATCATCCATAAGACCTTTCTTATCAGTATCCATAGGACCTTGTTCAATAGTATCCATGTTGTCGTCATTGGTGTCAAAATTCATCACATCATTCTTCTTAGTTTCACTAGCTTTGACAAATGAAATATCATGGTTTGGCATAGGGTTGGTAAATATTTGCAAGTTTTGGTTAGGAGGGGCAACAAACTTATTTCTTTGATCATTAACACCTCCAATTTGAAGTTGACCGGAATTGACGAAGTCTTGTACAAGATGTTTAAGATGCTTACAATGTTTCATATCATATCCATTTTTTCAATGATAATGGCAATAGGAATTCGATCTAAATTTTGGAGGTAAAGGATTATTAGGATCGGGAGTTTTGACGGGAGGTAAGGTGATCATTTTCTGTTCTAGAAGTTGTAACATTGTGTTATGGAGGGTATTAGGTAAGGAAGTAAATTGTTTAGCTGGATGCCAAAATTTAACAGGATTTGTCTTCTTTATAGCAGCCACTTGGGTATCAACATGTTGAGTTGGTTGAGGGGGATTTAGTTGAAGGAAGCCTTTATTCTATTTTCTAAAGGGTTGATAATTATTTTTATTTACGGATTCAAACTTCTCAAGACGGCTAGAGGTGGGTTTTGTTTCACGACTACTAACCGAGTTTTGATAATCACGAAGGACAATACACAAGTGTATAAAGGAAGGAAACTTCATCATTCCAAGGTTATCTTGCATCTTAGTTTGCAAGTTCTCAATGAAAATTCGTTGAAGGTGAGGATCGAGAATCTTTACGTTGATTTGGGAATAAAGCGATTGGTAGTGTGAAATGAAGTCAATAACTTTTTCATCATCCTTTTGCTTACATATCATCAAATCAGCTAAGGTCATCTTAGGAGTCATGTGCACTTGGAAATGGTTTATAAATTCCTCAACGAGCTCATTGAATGAATGAATTAAGTTGTTCAATAATGAGGAAAACTATTCTAAAGTGGTATCTTTCAAGGACCTAGGGAAAATCTTAGCCAAGAGCTTATCCTCAAGGACAAAATCACTACATAAGGCAATGTAAGTGGAAACATGATTAGAAGGATCTTCTTTCCCTCCATATTTCTCAAATCTAAGAATCTCTATACCTTGTGGTATCAGACTTCTCAATATATCCAAGTATAAGGGATTGCTTTTGACATAGTATGATGGTTGGCCATTTTGATTTTGGTTTATGGTGGAACTTTTGTTTTGAAGGGATGAATTTTTTTGAAAAAGTTGGTTAAGGATTTCATCATTGGTTGTATTTTGAGTTGGACGTGAATATGATGGAGGTGTATATGTGTTCGAGGGGGAAGTGAATGGAATGCTTGTGGGAGGTAAACTAGTAGGAGATATGAAATGAGATGCCACAAAGGTACAAGGATTGCTAGTGGAAATACCCAAGGTAGGAATGACATTACTAGTAGCTTGCATTGCTGTGGTAACTTGAGGGTTTGTATAGGTAGGAATAGAGCAATGGTTGTAGGAGGAGGAATTTGGGTTCCTCCTTGACTTTGGACATTGTTAAGAGGTTGAGCACAAGTGGTCGTTGAGGTAAGATGTTTTCCAAAAATTTGAGCTAGGTTACACACAATTTCTATTCCTTCACTTTCAATCATGCGATGCATGTTATCTATGGTAGGAATAACAATGTTGGAAATGTTTTCAGTACTCACTTGATGTTGTAAGCTTTCTAACTCTTCATGGATTTGGATTATGTTTTCTTGAGGAACACTAGCAACCATTGTTTCAACACTTGTCACACTACTTGCAGACAAATAGTTGTTAAGGGTATGGTCCATACCTAGTGAACTAGTGTAAAAAATATGAGTGAAAGAGCTAGATAACCCAAAATACATGATGAGTGTGCTATCGTGGGATGACATGAGTCTCAAACTACATCTCACTATAGTATTAGCAATAGGACACCAAGTTGTAAAGCTCATGCAAGGGAAAATCAGTGAATGCAAGATAATGAACCAAGATAAATGATATTCTTTAATTCTTATTCAAATGAAATTAAGCTATATGCAATGAAATGAATGAAACATAGACTTAGTAAACTGAAACCGAAATCCAACAACAATAAATAGAAGCACAGAAGCAGGGTTTTCAATGCTAGAAAATGCAGTTTCATGTCTAACACGGGACTAAATTTCCCAGAGGGGTGTATGAGTCTCAATTAGGGTTTTTGAAGGGTTCAAATGCTAAAAATAGTTAACATAGAATTCTCATAACTTAGGTAAAAAAACCTGTACTAGGACTAAATAGCCTAGAGGGGCGCATGAGTCCTAGATTAGGGTTTTTGTGCTAAATTCAGTAAATTCTAAAGGAATGTTAGGTTTTCTAGTTTTTATGATGTCTAGACTATGTGCAATTATAGATTTCAAATGAAATTCAATGATGCAAGATTCAAAAATGCAACCTATATGCACTTTCACTAATGCAAGATTTAGAATCCCTAAATGCAAATGAACTAATGCAAGAACTAATGCAAGGTTAATGTAAACTAGATCTAGGAATGAAATGCACTCCAAATTAGAAATCAGGTGTCCGAAGGCTATGTTCACGAAAATGAAAACAAGAAAATCGGGAGTGTGTCCTCCACCTATTAGGAGATGGAACACACAAAAGGGAGCCCTATTTTTCTCTATTTCATTCAAGGAAACCCTAGAGATCTCAATCCAATGGTCCAAGTGAGAGAAGGGATCTGCTATAAGGTCTCCAAGGGTGTGATTAAAGACAAAAGGGGAGTTCACTACTAAGCAAAGGCTTAGAAAGAAAGAGATGCAAATGATATGCGAATGTAACTATGTAACTTAGAATATGAAACTCAAAATCAGAATAATGGACTGAGAATGAACAAAGATGCACCTGGAAAGCTAAAGATGTTTGAAATAAGCTCTGAAATCTTGAAATCCTAAATTTTAATGCATGTTGGGACTCATGCGCTAGTTGGGGCAATTTAGTCCCAGTTTAGGGTTTCAGTTTGGATCCAAAATTTATAACTGGTAAAGCAGGGTCTACAAAAAATCTCTAAAAATTGGTATACTGGGACTCATATTCCACAAGTGGCAATTTAGTCCTAGTATTAGGGTTGATTTGAAACTCTAATATACTCTAGTGATCAGATGTAGCTTCTCTCCTTCCAAATCTCTGAGTCTAAAACCTTGAATTCTGACTTGTAGGTGACTTTCTGTGATCTTGCAAGAAAGGTGACAACTTTGACAAATTTGCAACTTTGATAACTTTCTCCAATCTTGCTCTTCAATGGGTCTTCAACCTAAATCTACAAATCACACATCAAACAAAGGGAAAAATGTTGTTTTATTAGTGGATATGGGTTTGACCAATGGGTCTTCAACCTAAATCTACAAATCACACATCAAACAGAGGGAAAAATGTTGTTTTATTAGTGGATATGGGTTTGCCTTGGTCAAACCCCATTTTAGTAATCAAACCTTGAAATGGAATGAAGGAATGATGAATGAACAATATGTTATGTTGTAACTCACCAAACCCTTGAATAAAAGTCTACAATCTTGTATGAAATGGCTAGCATGAATGTAGATCTTGAATCTTGATTGAATGCTATGAATCTTGACTTGAATTCTTGCTTGAATCATAAAAACCTACATCACAAATGTTAGCTCAAAAACACACATGATGCATGATGACTTTGGCATGATGCTTGAATCTTGAATATAGCTCCAAAATGCTTGATAATCAAATCTTTAATGCTCTTGAATTCTCTTGATCACAAAAATTTCTATAATTCTTGAATACTTGAATTTCTAGATCTTGTTAGGAGAAAATATGTGAAATAACCTCGTATTTATACTTGTCTATGCCAAATTTCTTGAAATTACAACACTAAAAGCCGACAATAGATCTAGGAGAATAAAATCCCACCAAGAATTTGAATTTAAAATAGGTCCAAGCTAAGAGGGACTCATACACCAGTTGGGGTGTATGAGTTCCTATAGGCTAAGCTTGGGATACAAATTTAAAGAAATGTTAAGTTCAATGCCAAATTCAAGTTCATGCCTCGAAACTTAGGTGGGAACCATATGCCAAGGTGGCATATGAGTCCCATATCACTAAATCTAGAACACACAACCCAAAATCATTAAAATATGATTGGTTATTAGATATGTGTCGAGATTATCCTCAGAAAGATGCATTAAATAAGGCTTGTGGCTGCAAAATAGGACCAAATAAAGCATAAAGAAGCCCAATTTTAGCAAGAGGGCCCAAACAAGTGTGAAAATGTAAAGGGATACATTTTTCTACACTATAGGTGGTAACATTGGTCTTCTGGCTGCAAGATCAATTTTTCGTTCTTCTTCCAAAGTAGTAGCCACATTTCTCCACTAAGCAGGTGTTTCCTTGTTCTCAAACACGAAACTCCTCAGGCTACTAATGATGTTTGTTTTCTCGCCTTCAACTCCCATAAGATTTGGATGGATAATAGGAGCAGTAAGATCTGGTTGTTGAACAAGAGAAGTAGGATGCCAGATGGCCATTCTCGTGCCATAAAGCGTAAGATTTCTTGATGTTTTATGCCTCGTGCCCCATGATGGGTACCAAAAAATTGTTGGCATTTCAATTTGCACCTCTAGAATGCATATTAAGAAATAGATAGCTATGCACAGTTAGAATGCTCTTCAAATTAGGAGGGGAAGCTCCCTCTTTGCTGATTATGCTTAAAAAGAAATACTAAACTAATTTCCAATCCTTTTATCTTAGCTGAGAGCACAAGGTTATAAAACTCTTTGTGTCATAGCTGAGGTTTTCTCTAGTTTCGTAAACTTTCAACTACAAATAGGCCTAAACTAATGACACTTCTAATTGCTCAAGTAAATTCAGAGTTTGAGAATTAGAAGTAAACAAGGAATGATTGATAACACAAAACTTAACTAAACTCACTCCCAGCTAACACCTGAAGACTCATTGTACTTATGAGGTGTAAGATGAAATAAAGATTAAACAAACAAATGAAAAAAGTATTGAAAATAATTGAGATGGTAGATCAAAGCAAGATAGGCATAAGATTTTCTTTCTCAATATTTTCCAATAACAATTACACTTCTGGGACATCAGATTGTAGCAAAATAGGCATACAATATGCGATCAAACCATATTACACTTAACAAAGTTGAACGAACATTGAATAAAAAATTAGTAGGCAAAGTAGGCTCAACAATTTTTTTATCACAACAAAGGTTAAAAGTAAATGGGAAAGGCTGCCATTATTTATACACAAACAAAGGAGTAGGGAACCCTAAAATATCCTTGTTTTAACAACTAGTCTTGCCAACATGCAAGCTTTATTTCTTAGTCTAAACCAAAGACAACTAACAGTTAAATGGACTACAAACATTAGTTAGCTAATTTAACTAAAAGAAAAGCCCCAACTATCTTTTTGATATTTCTAAAGAATATATAAGCATGAGTGAGAAAAATCAATTTAACTTGAAAAAGGCATCAAGTTAACTGTTGGATTTACTTAAGTTCTATCTCTTGAAATGCTCCAATTGGTGGTTCACTCATTAACAACTTGGGATATCATATCCTCCAGAAAGTCGTTAACTGCCTCTTCATCAGGAACACTAATACTTTTTAGAACAATGTACTATCTTTGTAACATCTCTTCACCATTTGCGATCAGATTTAGAAATTCTTTTATCTTTTCAACTGCTTCATCAATTTTTTGTTGACATGGAAACCACATCTTTAGGGTAATAGGATCACCATTAAAACTTCCACAGACAAGGTTTTGAAACTCTATCTATACTTCACCAAGATCAAAGTAAGTGCCATGTTCATGTTGATATTGATAAGGAATTTGTGACAAAAACGTGCTTACGAACTTGAGAGCATTAGAAACCTTTTGTCTATATCTAGTCAATTCTGTAGATATCCCTTTGTAGGTTTTTACTTTGAAGAGGTTTTGTTCTCTCTAAGCAAAAAGCTTCTTCTTATGCTCTTCTGCAACAACTAAATCATAAGCCGTCCTCAAGTCAGAAATGATGATCTCATCTCTTGGCTTCCTTTCCACTATATTTTTCTTAGACTCTTGAATTCTTGAGCGAAGATCATGGGCATTGTACCTCAATTGGTACATCTCTGCAAGTATAAATCTGCCCCTGGTGATGAATTCTTCAACCCAATCTTTTAGATGCTTTCCATATATGACCAACTAATTTAGTTGGTGTTGATTTGCAGGTGATTCTAGAATTTGTGGAAGCAACAAGGTGGCTCGTGAAGTACCATGAAGGAGGTTGGAAACATACTACCACAACTACCAAATCTCAGCCTTGAGGGGCACCTTATCTTCTCCATCCTTGAGCACTCATTCCTTTAGATTGTCTGCTGCAACCTCGAAGAGATTTACATCAGTATGTTAGGTTCTTTTACTAAGATTGGCCTTGACAACCTTGAAGTCATCAATTTGAACCTCATCAACGTTCTTGTCCTCTAGAGGTGTGGAAAACTCAAGGATGATCTCACCTTCAGGATTCTTCCCCATATGAACTTGCTTCTTAAGTTTCTTTTTTGATGTGTCTTGGTAGACATTGTCAAGCTCTACAAAGTTCAATTGATAAGAAGGCTTCCTCCTCTTCCTTCCCAACAAGTTCTCAAGCCAAGACGAGGAGTCTCTACTAACTTCTTTGGGAGGATTGGTTCTAGCTTCAACAACTCTTGAAGGATCACTCGGTGTTGAGATGTTGTGAATTGGTGAATCACCTTCTGAATCTATGTGAATAGGAGAAGGCCTCGACAATGGTGGAAGAATAGGAGATGGAGGCACAACTTTAGCTTGAGGTGTCGACTCAACTAGAACTTTCAATGCATCTAATGATTATTCTTCTTGATTCACAATGGGAAACTTCATCTTTTCCTTCAAATTCCTTGACATTTTGTTGTTCTTTGAACCTTCTAGAGGAACGCTCATTGCCTTCATTCTAAGATTTGGTCTAGAAGAAGAAGGTAGAGATGTATGAACTATTGGTGGCTCTACTACTACCTTTCATGTCCTTTTACTGCTCAGGAAAATCTTGTTGTTCTTGACAACTCAACTTGTTCTTTCTTTGATGGCGGTACCCTCTTTGGTTAGCCAATAAACTTGTGGAAGTGGTCATTGCTCAACTTGATATCGGGCATACATTGGAAGCAGAACTTCCTCATCATCATTTGAAAGTCTTTCCACATCTTCTAATAAGAAATCAACCATCTACTGAAGATTAAGTCTGGAGTAGTTGCGCTTGCACACTTCAAACTCATCTTCACAATTAGCTCATAAATATTCAATTGTGGGTGCATGTGCTTGATTCTAACCATTACGAGCAGCGAAGACACCACAAGGATCATATGACCGTATCTCCTTGAAAATATTGAGACTAAACTTTGACATTTTATTGCTCATTAACTTAGCATTAGCTGTTGATTTGCATCTATGTATGATCATCTCAAATGGGAAATTGAAGGCAGACTTGCGTCTATTACGCAATTTTTTTTACACCTCATGTACTTTCATTAAAAACTCCACAAACATGACCTCATCCATTTGATATCTAGGAAGCATGACTGGATCACCTAAGAAGCCATATATTCATATGTAGGAGAACGTGGGGAATTGGATAAACCAATTAGCCCACTCTATCATTGCCAATTTGGTATTTGCTGAAACCCATATATGTAACTCATGATCAAGGTCTCACATTGTATGCATAAAAAATAAATCATTCACCTGCTTGTATCGCCACTTAGATTCTGAAAACTCTAGCTATGGGTAATGATCATATACATGTTGAACACCCAATGTTCCAATGATAGTCAAACCTCTAAACTTGCCTTGAAAGACCACTAGATATATGAGGTATGATATCATGTGGAATTCATGGGCCTTGAAGAACTCTTTCATTTGACGGTGGAGAAAATCACTGATCAATGCTAGCCAGTCATAGTGTTCTGTTCTATCAAAAATTTGGGAGATGACATAAAACATCCAAGACTAAAATTTATTAGCCTTTGCTTGACCTGTGACTCGATTGAGCAAAGTAATCATGGCTCCAATTTCATCCTTGAAGTCACTGCACCCAACATTCCTTGACAAAGTATTTTGTGTCTCTTTTAGCCACTTCTGAACCATTCTTTTCTGAAACTTGTCCTTTTGCGCATACTACACCTTTTCACATTCTTTAGTAGATATGATGAATTTTTTTTCCCATGGTGGTATCGCAAAACACTTATCAATATCTTCTGGCTTGAGGCTGCAAATAATTCACCCATCTGCTGATATGATTTCTCGTGAAGTTGGATTGCAATGCTTGACACAAGCAATTATGAATTCAATGCTTTGCATTGAGATGGGGATAGAAGCTGCTGCCAACAAACCAAAATGAACAATATTTTTGACTGCGATGTTTCCTGCGCCTTCCAAAGCATGCAAATCAAACACTGGATGTACATGATGCAATTCAGTCTCGAAGGTTCTCGAGAAATCTTGGAGCAACACAAATTTGGTACTGATTTCAATTGGAGAGTACTGCATGTTAAAAATCTTGACTTTTGACTATGAACATGCCTATGTTCGGACAAGTTTTGCACAAGAGCTAAAAATAGCTTGCTGATTTTTCTTCAAAAAAGGCAGATTTTTGAAAAATAAGTTGAGATCTGGGTTTTGTAGACAATGTTGGTCTGAAGAGACCTAGATTGTTAGATTTTAAAAAATATGATTTTTTCAAGAACATGCAAGATCCACTAAGAAGTAGAAGACGAGGAGAATTTTTTCTAAAAAAAGTTGGTCTGGGTTTTGTAGAAAATGTCCTTGTGAAGAGACCCAGATTGTCAAATTTTCAAAAATATGAGGATTTCTTGGACATGCAAAAAAAGGAGATTGTCTTGAAAATTATAAAATTTTCCAATCTTCAAGAGGAGCGAAGAACAAGTAGACCCAAATCGATGAGAGTTGAAAATTTTGACCACTTATTTATGAAAAGTGATGCCCTAGAAAAATAGACCATGAAAAAGTGAGCCTCTGTGCTTTCTAATCTTGGATCCATGAAGAATGTTGAAAAATCACTTTGTTTGAGCCTTCAAATCTTGATGAGAAGAAAAATGTATGTTTCTTCCTCTGGATGTCAACCTGTAAAATAATGAAGAATGGATGCCCAAAGCTTCTTTAAATAAAGTTTGGAGGTGAAACAAGCACTTTACTTCAAAAACCCTAAATTTAGAGCCTGAATGCAAAAATATCCGACTTCGTTTGCATCAACACAGAGAATTCCTAAAAAATAGGGTGGCCAAAGCATGCATTCATGAAAACATTTTCAAAATTTTTGTAACTTAAGTTGACTTGGGCGCCTTCCTTGAAATAAGGCACCCATCTTCACTAGAGCTAGAAAAAAAATCATCATTTTCAATTTCTGCTCAGTTCTGCCTCCATTGAAGCCTGCCTCTGTCTTTAACGATCCATGAAATTGGCACTGTCGGTTGATAATCTTTGTTTGACCATGGAAATCTATCCTTTGACCATTGTTGAAGTGATCCTAAGCTTTATTATGTCATCTGATGATATTTGACCGTGATTGCATACCCCAGAAGTCGTTGACGGAGACCAAAATGGAAGAAAATGAGTCGAAGCTAGAAAAAATCCTACGTGTTGAACACTTGGGTGCCTTCCTTGAAATAAGGCGCCCAAGTTCTCCATACTTAGTTTTATTTTTGAGATTTTCAATTTTTGCTTGTTTCATTTCACATGTAGTTGGTGAACCCTATTTGAACGTCATTTTTTGCCAGCTGGTGAATGACAGAGATTGGAAGTCAGTCATTCTTGTAAGCCTAATCAAATATGAGTTGAATGGTATCTCATACTAGCCTCTGTTACTGCATCTAATTGATTCTGCGAAAGCTAGAACTGGGCTGGTGAAGAAGTTTTGATGTTTTCTGAAAATATAAATTTTTTTCTAAGTGTTGATGTCTTGGGCACCCTCCTTGAAATAAGGTGCCCAAGATTACCAGTGTTAGTTTATTTTTCTAACTTTTGAACTTTTCTTTTACTTTTTTGTTTTTCGTGCGAAATGCTTTCGTTGATCTGCAGTTCTTGGTTATTCGACAGGTCCTGTGAACTGGATGATGGATTCGTTGAAGATCCTAAACATATCTGATGATGACCTCCAACTTTTCTCAACCCTAAAAATGCCTTTGACTAGATTTGAACTGGGGCTGACAGGTTAAACTACATGTTTTCCGAAAAACACAAAAAAAATCTAAGGTGTGAGCTCATGGGCGCCCTCCTTGAAATAAGGCACCCAACTTCTCTAAACTTAACCAATTTTTGAAGATTTTCAACTTTCCTTGCCAGCTGTTCACCACCTTCATCGACTGCATCGACCATTGTCTCTGACGCGTTGACTGTGTTCATCGTCGCACGTGCATGATCTGTGAAAACTAAAAAATTGGCTGAGGCATTGACTGCCAGGCACCTCCCTTGAAATAAGGTGCCTTTCTTTTCCAGACAGAATATTTTTTGCAATCTTCAACTTTTTGAATCCCCCTCCTTCATTCATCCTTTTTTGAGCATCTTTCGTTGTAGATTGATCTGTGCAACATTCAAAACTTTGATTCTAACACCTGGAAATTGGCCATCCTCCATTAATTACCTCAAAGGTCCTAATTTTTCTTTTGAAAAAGCAAAATAGACCCAGTAGAGAAAAATTGACTTTTTGATGATTCTGACTGGACCAGCATGATTAGGGCGTAAAATCAACCAATCAAAATCAATTTGAACCCTTTTCTGCAAAGATTCTATTTTTAGCCATTTTCCTAAAAAATAGGGTCAAAAAAACTAAAGTCTGGGTTTTGTAGATAATTTCACTCTAAAGAGACCCAAATCATGAGATTTTGAAAAATCTGAGTCTTTCAACTACATGCGTGAATCCCTAAAAAATAGGGACCAACATGCAAATTTCTATTTTTAGAAAATTTTTGTGGGCATCCTCTTGATAATAAACCCAAAAAAACCCTATGGTTCATTTATTTTTCAAAAATTTCTAAAAATAATAATTTCTATTTTTAGACATTTTGATCTTTTTGACTTTTAATGACAAATTTTACAAGATTTTGACCATTTTACCAAAATGCCTTAATGAAGCAAAATTTTTAATTTTAGGTACAACACAATATAAATAAACTATTTTCCAAATTTCTTATTTACTCTTAAAAATTAAATTCCCCTTTAAAAATTGTTTCTCATCACTATCTTTTATTCTTTTCATGTAACTATTATTGATTACGTTTTATTGGTTGAATTCTTTTTAGTTTCAAACTAATTACCTTCTAACAAATAACCAACTTTTTTTGAACTGATAAATTTTTAGATCATTTTAATTTCAACTTTATTTTACTTGAATGCTTGATATGGGTTTTCATTCTTCTTTATAAATCTATTTGTAATTTTTCCATTCAATCTTAATATTGTAGGTGAAAGGAAAGGGCAATGGTTCAAACTTATTTTGTTTGTAGACACAAAAAAAAAAACAGTGTTAAGATTTCCATTTGCTCTAGTATTATTTTCAATTGATAAATTTCTTTGTAACCTTGTATATACTTCTTTTGAGAAATGCATTGCTTGTTGTCACTTTACACTGTTTTGGGGTCGGTTGCATATATCACAACTCCCTCCTTCCCTCCCGCCCTCCTTATTTGGCGAGTAATATTTCTTAATGTCTAGCATAATTTGCATCCGTGTTCATTTGTCACTTCGTATGATTGTCATGGGTTTTATTTTTAAATCTAAATATGAAATGTTCTTTTTATGTTTGAAGGATGGTCATAGCCTCTCCATAGAAGGGTTGCGCCCAAAAGGGCGCCAACCTGTGGTGGTAGCCCTCAATCCGACCACCCAAGTTGGCCTTACATAAATTTTAAAATTTTAAGTTTTTTTTTTTTAAAATTTTAAATTGTTTAAAACTATGAGCTGCTGCAAAATTATAATATCATTTATTATTTAATTTCTTTCTCCAGTTTAATTATATGCATCTTCTTGGGCGAGTTTATGGCCTTTTCTTATGTGCCTTTTTAGGTGAGTTTATGCACCTTCATAGGTGGGTGTCATTTTTTGTGCCTTTGTAGGTGAGTTTGTTGTTTATGCACCTTCGTAGATGAGTTTGTTGGTTTTGGCACGATAGTTCATGGATTCAACATAATGAAGCTTGTTGGGTTGTGAACCTGAGCACCCCTTTTAACATGACTGTCAAGCATAACAAAACTTGCTTGATAGTAGAGTTGTGTCTCATGAGTGTCTAGCATAACATAGGTTGCTAGCCTTATGGAACCCATCATATTGCATGGACACCTAGCATAACACAACTTGCTATCCAATAGATCCATGTGGCTCATGAGTGATTTTACATCCTTGAGAGAGCATCATTTTATTTTGATAGCACATTTAATAGACAACGTTCAGTATTTGAGATGAATTTAAGATTGATGTCTCTTTACCTTATCGACTAGAATCCTTTTAGTATTAACCTTGTGTTTTGTGTGTCTTTTGTGTGTTCTCTTTGTGTTTGCATCGTGTTTACATTGTGTTTATGTTCATTTTGTTTTCATTTATGTGCTATGTTATGTCATGTGTTTTCATCGTGTATGCTTCATGTTTTTGACATGTATGTTTGTGTATGTTGTCTGGATGCATTTCATACATGTGTGTGTCTTTTTGTGCTTATGTTGATTTGTCATGGGATCTTGGATCTTGGGGGTTTGCGCCCTCCCTGTAGATTCATAGTCATCCTATATTTTCAACATTTGTACATTCAGACCCCTCTTGACATATATTTTCTACTTTAGTGTGAGAATGGGTGTAATTTCACACTCTCACTAAAGTGGGGGCTAAATATAGCATCATAAATTGTCACCCTTGACAATTTCACACCATTTTTTTCTCCCCCATAAGTTATTGGACCTAATTGAACACCTAATTTCCTAAATTATACATTCTGTAGCCTATTTTAACATTTATCGATAAATTGCAATTGGAAAACCTAAGCATTTATTCAATATTTTTCCCCTGGCTTTGAGATCTTGAAAAAGCGGGTCTAGCCTTGGTGCCCTTGTCCTCTTAATATGACCCCAAATTTACAAAGGTCAGAGGTGGAATTTCATTTAATATTTTTCTCTTGACATTGTGTATCTTGCAAAATAGGGTTGGGACAGTGGTGCTCTAGGTGCCTATGTCCCCCTATTTTGGCTCCAAATTTGAATATGTTGGAGGCAACATTTTATTATTTGAATTTCAAATATTTAAAGTCGGCTTCGGGATTTAATTTTTACGAAATTAGAATAATAGCATATAAATACCTAATTATTGCATCATTTGAAATCTAACAAGAAAGAAGTGAAAGAATTGAGCATCAAGAGCAAGAATTATTATCAAGCGCATTATCAAGCAAGTCAAGAGAAACCATTAGAGGATTTATTACAACAATTCAAGATCCAAACATCATGTCAAAGTGTATGTGAGTGTGTGTTCATGTTTATGTTTTTATATTGTTTGTGAGATCTAACCCTTGTAGGTCTTCAAGCAATTCAAGCAAGCAATATCCAAGCCTTGAGGAGATGTGTATGACTTCAATCCTTGAAGGAAGCCATTATAGGGTGGTGAGTTGCAACACTTTGTGGATTCATCATTCCTTCCTATCTTTTATCTATTTATCATTGCCATTGCTATTGTGGAAGTGGAAACACTAACAAAGGGTTTGACCAAGGCAAGCCCCTAAATGGAAAAACCTTTCTTCTCTCTTTGGATGGGAAAGCTTCAGGTCTGAATAGGATTGAAGGAAGTTTGAAGGTGAATTATTTTTTGTTGCAATCAAAACCCTACACCTTGACAACTTACAAAATCTCACTTAAAAAAATATTTGATAGTGATCTGATAAATTTGTAGGAAAAAATTGGAAGCTTTGATCTAGCTCTCGAGGACTATGAAAATAAATCCAAAAAATACCTACAAGGACATTGGCGACCCTGGCACCAACGTCTAGAAAAATCAAGCTCAAATTTGAACCACAGGTGCACATTGTCTTGCTCAGTCCATTTCCAAAGTTTGAATTTCTCTGTGATATCTCAGATCTACTGTTTTGCATTAGAATAGTTATTTGCATCACTAGGCTTAATTAGATCATTGGATTTCAATCCTAAATCTATTCCAAGTCTGATCAAGGGTAGATTGAATCACCTTTCAAGTTGTAATTCAGTCCTATACCTTGTCTAAATTCATCAAACCCCTGCCACCTTCAAATCTCTAATGAAACCCTTTTGAAAAAGTGCCTAAACCTTAAGGTCAAATTCAAGGGTTTCAATTTTTATATGTTTCATTTTGGTGAACCCGACATGTTAACATTATAAACCTTCCAAAATAGACATTAAATCATCATTTTCAGATGTTGGCATAATAGAATGAGTCAATTGTTGCATCATAGATTTGGAAATCACATTTACAATTGTCTTTTATTGCTTGAAAATTTTGCAAATTGTTGCACAATTGCATTGTGAATTACCTAATCATAAACTAAGAAAATTCTCAAAAAATATTTATTGTCCGACCTATCTGCAAATAGACATGAGATCCTTAAACAGTGTTGTACATAGCCAAATTTTAATTTTTTAAAAACCTATGTAGGAAATAAGTGCCCTAGGTGCCCTTTTCCAAGAATTTTGAGATAATTTTTTTTGTGCAAATCCCAGAGTCTGTCCTTGTTCAGATTTGGTTTTTATTTTGCAATTTTATTTTCAGATCTATCTAATTTTGATCATTTGATCCATAGGGAAAGTAGAAACATGTTTCCTTTTCAAATATGTGGTTTTGATATGGTAACACATGGCTTCTATGATTATAATTTCCATACTTATGAGTACAATATAAGGAAACAAAATGAAATCATTGACAAGAATGTTAGTCATTCTCCCAACATCTCCCCACTTGTGAGAAGGTTTTGGTGCAAGAGGATGCAATCATGGACAATCATGACAATTATAATTGTTCTTCTCTCGATACCTCACCTACTTGTGAAGAAAGTATCTTGGTGTTAGAAGATCCAATCATTGAGTGTCATGAGAATCTTGTTTGTTTCTCTTCCCCTACCTCTCCTACTTGGGAAGATATTGTTGGACAAGAGGAAAAAATCATTGATACATTTCTTTCAAAATACAATAATATGTATTGCATAGATGAAGATGCATGCTAAGGTGAAATTAGATCCCCATCAATAGAAGATCATCAACAAGTAGTTAACTCAGTTGAGGTTATGAACACACAATGGGCTATTAGATCTCCTTTAATTATTGGACCTCCTAAAACTCCTTTAATTATTGGATCTCCTAATACCCCTTTAATTATTGGACCTCCTAAAATTCCTCTAATTATTAGACCTCCTATTGTACCTCTCATTATAGGACCTCCTAAACCTCTTGGACACATCTTAAACTTTGCAAAACAACTCACTAGTAATCATGTGTCGCAACAACCAAGTTATCACACAATTTCTCACACATATAGCACTAGAAGTAACAAGAAACCAAGACAAACTCCAACATCCATCCCATTTCCTCAACCATACCTTCCACCTACACCTAATATTCCTTAGCATAGTGGTAAGGAGTATGATCTCGTGGAACAACTTTGTAACACTCATGCTAAGATTTCTTTATGGGATTTGATTTAGACATCACTTATTTATCATGGCATGCTTCAAACTACTTCAAAAAAAGTTGTTGTCCCTCATAGTGCACAACCAAACAATGTAACAACTTTATTTGAGAGTATGAATTTGACTAGTAAGGATATTATCTTTCATCAAAGTGAATTACCTCCTCTAAAAAAGTAAAAAAAAAATGATGCTTTGATGATAATGGCTATTATTAATATGGTTGGGATTAGGCATTACCCTTATTGACAATGGTTTGGGGCTTAATGTTTTCAACATAAATCTTTTGGATAAAATTGGAGCAGATAAGACTAAAATTCAACTAGATTCCCTATCTATCTGTGGTTTTGACAATATGGGAAGACAACTTCTTAGTGTAATAACGTTACTTGTTAAGGTTGGTAAGGTTGTGTTACAAACTCCCATCCATGTCATGCCTGATGATATTTCATATAATACTCTCTTGGGTAGGACATGGATCCATGAGATGAAAGGAGTGCCTTCAACGCTTCATCATTTAATGAAATACACTTATAAAAATAAGGTTTACATGATAAAAGTTGATCCTAAATCTGAAAATTATTTACAAACTGAAATAGGAATGAAGAATCCTTTTAGAACATTGATACCAACTTCAAAAGTGGAACCTTTACAAATTGAAGACAAATATGAGTATCTTCCATCTATTGAAAAGTTGTTGGATGATGATTCAGGATCATTAGATTTCACTCTTGCATTTATGGGAGAATATAATATTTCACCATCAAAATTAGAAAAAGAGAAAGAAGTTGTGGTAGTATCAACACAACCTATCATTGAAACATCAAAAACCCTAGAATCCACAACTTCTAGTAATGACGGAAACAAAAATTACACATCCATCGATGATGAAATTGATTATGAAAAATCACCTTTTGCGAAAGAAATGGAAGCTATTTATGAACAAGGTTATCAACTCTTGAAACAATTAGGTTATAATGGAAAGGGATGTGGTGTAAAAGAACAAGGTATTCATGTCCCTATAGAGTTGAGCATGCAAGAAACAACAAGAGGTCTTGGTTATTGTCCTTTGACAATCACAAAAGCATCAAATCAACCTTCGTTTAATGTTAATGTCATCACACAAAACCCTCCTAGGACAAATACAAATAATGGTCATGATATTGCTTCATCTTCAAACACATGTTTTGGTGATGATTGGGGTTCATTAGAACCTAAAGAATCTTGTGTTGTATCTTGTTCTACATCAACAATTCCAAAAGCATCAACCTATGATTGTGATAGGGGCTCTTTAACTTCTATCCATCATGAGTGTAAGATGCCTAACTTTAAACAACTTAAAAAGGATTTGCGTGCTTAGGAAAATGAAAATTCTTCTCAGGAGCATGTAGATACAATCTCTTCGTTTGAGTTGGAAGAATGTTATGGCCTTGGATACAAAATTCTTGCTAAAAATGGATATAATGCAAACATGGAACAAAATGTTAAGGATCAAGTGAAGTCTCTACCGTACTTTTCCAAATAGGGTGTAGGTTTCCAACCTTCATCCCCATCTTCATCTAATGCTTTATCATCTACTGTATGTATGACATATTGTAGTAAGCGAGTAAGGTTTTCTTCACAAAAGAGAGGAATGTCTCCTACTACTAAGCAAGAGCATATTTTGTTGAGGCTTCTCAAATCCTGCTTGATCTCTCTCCCTCTGAAAACATGAAATACATTTTATAACAAAAACTCATTTTATGCATTTCATCGAGTGCATGGTTATATTCTACCAATGAATTTCAGGCCTTGGGTAATAAAATCCAACAAATTAAGGATTTTGGTTCTCTTCCATGTGTTGACACACCTAATTCCTCTAAACAATAATAATCTTCATCATATGGTGTTTCTCCTCACTATGTGGCATTTTTAGCTTTATGTGTTTGCTCATTGCCATTCAGGGTGGTACAATCATAATGCAACCATAGTTTCCATGGTAGAAAAATGATAGTATCTTGTGTAATTGTCTTTGTCTCAACACTTGGGGGGCAAGGATAACTAGTTTTCAAGGTGTGCATTATTTTCTCTTTAAAATACCAACATAGCAAGTATGTTGACATTTTAAGGGGGCATATAGTCCCCCACTCATGGTTTGCATAAGAAATGGTCCCTTTTTATTGATGATAGATGTATACATCTCCTAGAAATTGTGACCTTATCAATGGAAATGTGGACTTTTCAATCTATGTTGTGTCTCCTTGGTGATGATATTGGGCTTGATATCTTCTTAGTGTGTGATTTTTCTTGGCATATGATGTTTTGCTTTGTGGTGATACTATGGCTAGTATTCCTTGAGGTGTGATCTTTTTATTCCTTGACTTGTCCTCTCTTGGTGGTGATGTCATGTGTGATATTACCTAAGTTGTGACCTTCCATGTATTGAGAAATCATCTTTTGTGGTGGTTTTGTTTATAATACCACTTGAGGTTTTTGGCCTTGTCTTATGTGCCTTCTTGGGTGAGTTTATGTACATTCGTAGGTGAGTTTTCCATTTTTTTGCACCTTTGTAGGTGAATTTTTTGTTTATGTGCCTTTGTAGGAATTTTTTTTTTGTGCCTTCATAGGTGAGTTTATACACCCCTTGAGGTGAGGTTTTGGCAAGATAGTTCATGGATTCAACATAATTGATCTTATTGGGTTGTGAACTTGAGCACCTTTTAACATGGCCACCGAACATAACACAACTTACTTGACAATAGAGCTATGTGTTTCATGAGTTTCTAGCATAACACAACTTGCTATTCATAAGGAACCCATCATATTGCATGGAAACCTAGTATAACACAACTTGATAGCCAATAGATCCATTTGGCTTATGATTTTTTTTTTTTACATCCTTGTGAGAGTATCATTTTATTTTGACATCACATTTAATGGATGACATTTGGTATTTGAGATGAATTTAAGACTGAGGTCTCTTTACCTTACTGACTCAAATCCTTTTAGTATTAAACTTGTGTTTGCATCATTTTTACATTGTGTTTGTTTTCATTTCATTTCCATTTATGTGTTATGTCATGTGTTTCCATCATGTATGCTTTGTGTTTTCCGACATGTATGTTTGTGTTTTCCGACATGTATGTTTGTGTATGTTGTCTGGCTACATTTTATACATGTGTGTCCCTTTGTACTTATGTTGGATTTCCATGGGATCTTGGATCATGGGGGCTTGTGCGATCCCTCTAGATTCATAGTCATCTTATCTTTTCAACATTTGTACATTCAAACCTCTCTTGACATACATTTTCTACTTTAGTGTGAGAATGAGTGTAAATTCATACTCTCACTAAAGTGGGGTAATTTATACTCTCAATAAAGTGGGGGCTAAATGTAGCATCATAAATTTTCACCCTTGACAATTTCACACTATGTTCCCCCCCCCCAAGTTATTGGACCTAATTTCCTAACTTATGCAATTTGTGGCCTATTTTAACATTTACCGACAAATTTCAAGTGTAAAACCTAAGCATTTATTAATATTATTCTCTTGGCTTTTGAGATCCTTAAAAAGTGGGTCCAAACAAGGGTGCCCTTGTCACCTTTGTCCTCTTAATATGGCCCCAAATTTACAAAGGTAAGAGGTGGCATTTCATTTAATATTTTTCTCCTAACATTGTGTATTTTGTAAAATAGGGTTGGGACAATGGATCCTTAGGTGCCTATGTCCCCCTATTTTGGCTCCAAATTTGAATATGTTAGAGGCGACATTTTATTATTTGAATTTCAAATATCTAAATTCAGTTGTCAGGATTTAATTTAGGAAATTAGGGACCCAATTATCTCAATAATTTAGGGGGATCAAAACATAGTGTAAAATTGTCAAGGGTGACAATTTAGGATACTACAGATACTACTAGCCAACTATGCATCAAGATGCCTAGTAGTTTGCTAAGCAATTTATTCAATGTCAACAACATGGAGACTTGATCCATGCATGAGCTCAAGAGTTGCAACCTATAACTAATCCTTGAACCTTCTCACAATGGGGACTTGATCTCATGGAAAAATCCATCCCACCTCATCTAAAAGTCACAAATTCATCATTGCCACCACTAATTATTTTATGAAGTGGATAGAAGCTATTTCATTAACCTACATCACCAACAAACAAATAGCTAAGTTTATCCTCAATTAAATTATTTTATGATATGGTGTTCCCAATGCTATCTTCATTGATAATGGTAAACAATACAAAAAAAAATGTTCATAGTATTTTCAACCAATTCCATACCCAAAACCACTTTTCCACTCCATATATACCCATAGAGCAATGACCAATCCGAGGCTTCTAATTAAACCATATTGAAGATCCTTAAGAAAATAGTCAATAAAACTAGTTGTGACTAGCATCTTAAAATCAAACTAACCTTATGGGCCTACCAAAGTAGTATCCATACACCTACAGGTGCCACTCCCTATTCACCAATCTTTGGAACTGAATATTTTTTTTCCTATTGAGGTTGATCTTACTTCTATAAGGGTATCTTTGCAACATCTCATCGACAATGAAGAGTACCAAGTATTTAGACTGCTCCAACTAGAGTTACTAGATGAAAAATATATCAATGCACTAAATCAATTATAAGATTATTAAAATCACCTTCGTCATAGCTACAAAAAAGGATCAAGACTCAAAAATTTGAGCAAGATCAAACTAATCAGCAAGACAATGATAATAAGGGTAAATTTGAGCCTAGATGGTTGGGGCCTTTTGTTATCATAGCAAGTTATGGATCATGATCCTACTAGCTTGCAACACCTAAATGTGAGCCTCTAGAATATCCCTTCAATATCAACCATGCCAAGAAATTTTATGCATGACCCTTAGGGTATCCAAACTAAAAAATACAAAAAATAGTAATCCAAAAATCCAAAAAAGTAAAGAAAAAGTATAGATAAATAATCCATCCTATTGTGAAAACAACTTTGGTGGTGCCTTGGATAAGTATAATAGATAAAATTTGTTTATAAGCCCCTTGTGTAGTAAACACCATCTACCATCTATTGGTTCTTATTTATTCAGTCTAAAATAAAATTAAGTTTTCATCCACATACATCTACTTACCATATTCCATTTCTCACATATCATGGCTTGATAATTACTAGTATCTATTGCTATCCATCCTACCTAATGCTATAATAAAATTCAGTCCACCCATCTCATAATAAATGATCATATTCCTAACTAGGGGCATGTTCCTTGACCTAGTCATTGGATTGGATCCTTGCTACTTCCTAGAGAAAGAGGAAAACATCACACTTTCACAAATTCACATTCATAATAAATCCATCCATCACAACTCATAATAAAAGAACATACATAATAGTTCACTCCATCTCATCCATAATAAACCATTGCCAACTACACTTGGCACTAAAAAAGCTATACATCACACGAAAACATAAAGCTTTTCATGACAAACACAAGCTAAGACCACTGTTGAAACAACCTACTACCTACATACCTAATGCATAATCATTATATCTATCATCCCAACCCATGCCTTAATGGATGTATCCTTCCTAAAATAATTAATTCATGCATTAACTCTTCTTATCCACTATAATTAAATAATTTTAATTATTTAAACAACAAACATTTTATCTATAATTAAATAAATAAATTTAATTTCTTTTTCTATCTTTAATTTTTCTTAAAATAAATAAAATTATTTATTTCCTAAATATATATTTCCCTCCTGCCCATGAAATTTTATTTATATTCTTCTAAGTGAGTTGATTGGAAAAGAAAATTTTGTTCACACACTCACTTTCACTTCACTCATCCATGCTCTCACTTCACCCATCCATGTAGCTAGCTAACTCATCAATCAAAACCTTCATCTTGACACATGTCGTGTGCACATTCATCATGATCTCTCAATTTATCTCATTTGTCAATCTTTCAAATCATATTCCACTATTGATCAATATCATGTGAAAGCTATAAATCCACCATCATCCAAGCCCTCAAATAATCCACAATCTTATGTCCAAGCTATCATATTACATCCATTTTTCTATTATAGGTTACACTTATGTTTGAAGAGTAATCCACATCAATAATTTTACAACATATCATATACAATGTAGCTACATGAGGCACTTTGTGGAGGTAATATAGTTAAATTATTTTATTTGATTTTATTTCGTTGTACTCATGCTCTATTAAGGTGATGATTGAATGTCGAAATAGGTGTTTGTATTGAATTATTCTTATTTTTAGTTTCAACATTTAATTACATGTCATAGAAAGATCAAGGGTCCACTTGGAGAATGATAATGTACAAATGAATCATCAAGAAATCTTTCTCAAACTTGTATGTCGACTGAGTATGAATCCTTTCAATTTATTGAATAATATAATGGGGAAGAATTATTGTGACAAAAGCATATAGAAGGTCATGAAGATGCAAGAGAAAAAATTGAAAATAGAGCACTTGAAAATGAACCATCATCCACCAACACTTTTCATGTACACAATTAGAATATCAAGAATTCAAGTTCCTTTGTGAAGGTTATGAAGAGGAGGTATTGCAAGAAGAGATAATAAATTGTCCCACTCTTGAATCCTTTCATTTTGAAGACAATTTTGTGCAAGCTCGGTCTCCTTCACTTTAATCTCTTTCTTCTTATCATAATGGAGGAGGAATTAAAATATCAGACAATCTAATGGTTGAATCTAATGAAGTTGGTGATGATTTACACTTCCATAATGCCTACACTCTAAGGTGGTATTTAGAAGTTTTAAATGTTGATTTATTCTATGGTAAGAATGTAGACTTGATTTAACCCTCTGGAAATTTTAGATGAAAGCACTTCCACATACAATGTTCAATGGGTTTCTTCATCTTGTAGTTTACACAAGGGGTGTCCAATCTATGTGATAATATCTTTTGAATCCATTAATCACGAGTTTACTCAAATGTAAAATAGTATTATGTTCAATGTTATTCAAGAAGGTTCCAATAACAACACCTAGGGTAATGTTGATGTGATTCAATAGGCTTCAGAGGTATATAATGTAGAATGTCTATTTAGACATAATATCTTATTCAAAGAATTTGTGCATGACCCTATCTTCAAATCTCTCTTCATAGTTATTGCAAGCTAGAAGTTAGGTCTACAGGTGCTCCTTATTCACCATACATTGTTTTGTGTTGACATTTATTTCTCTTAGCCTAACAATGGTTTTGCATGACCACTTTGGAGAAACTTGAGGTAGGTATCACTACCTTGTATATAGGTTAGATAGGAGTTTTTGTCTTGCAACAAGTTTCTCTCCACCAATCATGTGCTCTTAGTTTCTTGAATCTATAGCCAAATGGATTTTAAGCACTGGTGCTTGCCAAAGATTCGAGGTTCCTACTACCTGCAAGGACCTTGTCCCTAGTTAGAGCCAACTGTTAGCCCAATATATGAGTATGCCGAATTTTAAACTTTATGTTGAAATCGGTAATACATTGTGTTGGACCCATTGTAATGACCCAGTTGGTGTGAGTGCACTTAAACACCTCAAGCGTCAAATTTTTTATCAAGTTGGAGGTGATTAGTAGTCTCAGTTGTGTGCAATTTGACCCTATTGATCCAAAATAATTAAATCTCAAAACCATTTGAGATGGAATGAAATAATTTTATAGAGGTATTCTTGACATCATCAAGTACATCATGGAAAGTTTCCAAGTTAGAATACCTTCTAGTTTGGGAGATTTTAATTTTTCAAATTCTCAATAAGAAGTTTATGAAAATAGTTAAAATATGAGTTTTCATATCTGAAGAAAGAAGAATTAATGAGTTTCTTTTCTGGAGCTATTATGTACAATCTGGTCAATTTTCATGCAAAAAATATTCTCCAATAAAAAATTATAAAATTTTCAAATTTCCCACATTGATTGACTGAAGCCATGGTTATTACAAAAAAATGAATTAAAGAAGTTTCAAAGTTTTATTCTAAACCTTGACATATGCTTTCAAAGCAGAAGGAAAAACTTTTGTTGTATGTGTTGAAGTACAAATGAAATTAGAAAACCTTCATCAGAACCCAAAAAAGTTGTCACAACCTTGTTAACGCCTAATGTAGTAACCCCACAACCCATTAGCATTATTGAAAAAGGGAAAAATTGAAGGTTTAAAGAAGCCATCAATTGAGAACCACTCTAAGACCCGATATATGTTCTAAAACCCTTCCTCTTTGTACAAGCATCACACAAATACTACGAAATTCATCAAAGCATACTAAAAATGAACTTATATTAGATAGAGAAGCATTTGCAGCCACATGGAAACATAGACAGAGGCATGTGAACTGTTTAAAGAGCTTTGAAATCTTTCAAGTAGATGCAATTGATAAAGGCAAAGCCAAATCCCAAAAAACTTTGCTAGTGTCCTTGCTTTACTCCAAAATGGGAGCTTTGCTACAGGGTACGTATATTTACTAAAGCATATCATAAGGGAATTTTTATCAACTGCAGCTATCTATCAAATGTGAAAACACACGCATAGAATGTGAACTCTTCATAGATAACACAGAAAATGGTTTAGGTTTTCAAAAGCCTTCAATCAAATGCAATCTACAAATGTAAATCTCGATTCTATTATCTTTACTGGTGTCCTCTCTTCCCATGCCTATAGAGGAGTTTGGAATAAAGTATGAACATCCCTTGAAGCACAAAAGATGGGCACGAAACTATATGAGATAGATTAGAACACCACAAATATGTGCAGAAAATGTGGAAAAAACACAAAACGTAAAATGTTTACAATTTCTTGGAACAACATGCTCATAAGGTGCACAAGAATTGGATTTGTAAAAAGAGTTTTGAAAAACTTTCAAGAACATGTATTTGGCAAGCGTAATTTTGATTCCTGCAACCTCTACAAACATCTTCTCTACCTATGCCAACAAGAGAGCTTTAGAATAAAATGTGGAAATCAAAGATAAAGGATGTTAATTTTCAAAGCCAGACAATCATCATGCTACTCTTTTTCTTTGATGTGGTTTCCTCTTATAGAGATCTAGGATTTGAAAATATTGTACTTGTTGTAAAATGGATCATCCTGGAGGAGGACCATCATTAACAAAACTCTGCCATGATAAATGAAAATCCTTCATTAGAGCCATTAATGTACCACAAGTGTCCAAGGCAGGTTGCATTGGCCCAAGAGGGGCTGGCATTGAGTATAAGTTATATAAATCAAACTACCCAAAAGCATTGAGCAAGACATCCATGATTATGATTTTTAGAGAAGTTTATGATGTTCACAAATCTAGAAAATTTGATGTTAAAACAAATATCATAAGGTAATTGGAGGAAATATTCTTTAAGGATGGTTATACCAAAAATATTAGCATTCAAGTTACAACATTCAATGAATATCAACATTCAATGAATTTAATCTTGATAGGAGAAAAAAAAGGTGAATCTAATTTTGATAGGATAAAAATGGTGAATCTATTGTTGTTGTTGATCAGATACATGGTTAATGCACTTCATACTTCTATTTATTAGACTAAACAATTGACAAAATATGAATTCAATAAACAAGACCCTAGTATTCTTGATTACAAGGAATATACTGTGAAATGAAGAAGATTTTACAAAAGCTATTGTGGAGTCTTGGTGGGCTGGAAATGTTTTCAGGTCACACAAGCCCATCACTAGATGTTAATTCTTAGGAACAATATTGTTGATGTCAGTATTAATATTTGGACATATGTTTTTCCAACCACAACATCAATAATTATATTGAGTAGGTGTACTTGGCATGGGATTGAGTGTATGCAGGTACAAGCTACTTCTCCCCTTGAATATAGAGGTCTGAGTTATTCCCCAATAATGGCTAATTAGAGATGCCACTTTCGGATAATGTGTATGGTAAACTCTATTGCACTCGGTTTGAGTGCAAGATGATCCCTATGTTTTCTCATATGGTTTTGGATCTTAATTGGTGGCGATTATGGACTTTGTGTTTATTGGAAAACTAGTAAATGCATATTTATGTTGTGATTGCTTATTTTCTTATTTACATGCAATTGTATTTTAAAGATTAAATCTTGCATTTGAATTGTACTTGATGTATTGGGAATCAAAAATTGGGAAATAAAAGAAAGGAGAAAATACTATTTAATATGCATTAGAAATTTATCTTTACTTGGAAAAATTAAATTGAATTATTTAAATTCTAAGAAGGGAAATAAATGGTATCATTTTATTTTCCATTGAAAAAAACAATGAATTAATCATTTTAATTTAATTTTCATATGTATTTTGTGAAAACAAAAATAAAAGAAATAAAATAAAATGGAAAAATGAAAAGGTAGATATTATCATTCCTTCATTTTTGGAAAATGCTCTCTCTCAAACCCACTCCACTCAAAAATTGGAAAAGGATACAATTGCTTGATCTTGATTTTCTTGGATTAGGAATTGAATAACAAAGGGAGGATTGTTGGATTGCTTGCATTGCAACCATATTTGCTCCTCAAATTTGAAAAAATAATGGAAGAAAATAGCAAATTTCATGAGTGCATACTTGAGGTATTCTTTCTCATTTTTCCATGTTTTAATTTTTTTTCTTGAAATGTGGCTTTCTTATCCTTACGAAAGCATTAGGTCTTATTACAAAATTATTTCTATGCATTTAAATTGAATTTACTTGAGGTTTTAGATTTGGAAAAAAAAATCATTTTGTGCCCTTACAATGAAAACTTTTCCCAAAAATTTCATGAAATATGAAATTGACTTCAAAAGTGTGGTGTTGTTCACCATAAAATCAAAAGGATTATTATTTTTTTAAAAAAAATTTGAAGCTTTCTTCAATGGTGGTTTTGAGAAATTTTCATGGTTTTTACATTGAAAAATTATTTTTAAAAAATTGTAAATTTGAATAATTTTAAATGAAGTGGAATGAAAGGAAAGAAGTATCATTGTTTTTTTTTTAATTTAGAAAAAATAATGAGATTATTGTATTTTTACACCAAAATGATGCTTTAAAATTTGTGTCATGTCTAAATACTTTTTTGGTGTGATGAACCTAGGATTTGAGTTATAGTAATAAGGAGTGGCTCTAGAAGTCATCCCAAGTCTAGAAGTGATTTTGAGGCTACACCAAGCATAGAGTTATTAAATAAGTGTAATTTAAAGAAAACAAAAGATAACTAAATAAACTAAGATAATTGGTAGCAACATACTTTGAGTGCTTGTGTACCCTTAGTATGAACAACCAATGACATGCCACACCCAAGTACGATGGTCGATATGTGCATATATAAATAGTCCTATCAACTAAGCACTATACTTATTTTGGAAAAGTTATTTTGCACACTGCTTGGCCAATAAGGTGACTTATATACCTCGATATCATAAGTGTAAAATAAGCATTATAAATATGGACATCATTTATGATCATATCATGAAAATATATTTTTAAAAGCGATTAATTAGAATACAATTCAATCTAATATTTTGATTTTTTTTTACTAATTGATCCTAGGATTAATTCACCTCCTTAGGATAAAGTTCTCTCATATGATATTCACAAAGTAGACTATTGCAATTATAACCTATCCAAACAAAACAACAACCCCAAATGAGTTAAGGCCTCATTATTGGGTTCCACCATGATTTCTTCACATTCAACAAATACTAAGATAGAGTTTCCTACTTTGTTTTTCAATGGTGACAATCCTTGTATCATATGTGACATAAAAAATCAATCTACATCATTGTTTTGGAATAACTTTAAAATTACTATAAGATTCTTAATAGAAAAAATATAAAATTTTGTGTTTGAAACTTATATATTATATCTATTAATTATTTATATAATTATCCATATTAATAAAAGGAGACAAGAAGAAGCATGAAAAGAGAGAGCCCTATTTTTGTTTTTTATAATCGTTCATTTTCTATATTGGACCTCGTTTTTCATACCATTTTCTTTTGCATTAACTTCTAGAACTTCAATCCTCTTTTTCATACCTCTCCTTACTTTTTTTTTTTTTTTTTTTATTAACTTTCATTTTCTACATTAGACCCTTTTTTGGCACCATTATTGTATGTTTTATTAACTTTCATTTTTTGCATTGAGCCCTCTTTTTCCGAATCTCCTGCATCTCTTTGTTTATTTATCTTTTCTATTAGCTTTCATTTGTTTCATTGGGCCCTCTTTTTCACACATGTGTGCATATCATTTATTTCATTTTCTACATTAGACCCTTTTTTTTGTATTATTATTTTTATTTCTATTAGCTTCTATTTTCTACATTTTTGTTCCACTATGATTTCTACACATTCAAAAAATACTAAGATAGATTGTCCTACTTTTCTTTTCAATGGTGACAATCCTTGTATCATATATGTGACATAAAAAATCAGTGTACATCATTGTTTTAGAATAACTTTAAAATTACTATAAGATGCTTAATAGAAAAAAAATGTGGTTGAAACTTATTATATCTATTAATTATTCATATAATTATCCATATTAGTAAAAGGAGATAAGAAGAAGCATGAAAAGAGAGGGCCCTATTTTTGTTTTTTAGTAGCGTTCATTTTCTACAATAGACCTTGTTTTTCATGCCATTATTATTTTTTCTATTAACTTCCATTTTCTACTTCAATCCTCTTTCTTTCATGCCTCCCCTCACTTCCTTCTTTGATATATATATATATATATATATATATATATATATATATATATATATATATATATATATAACTTTCATTTCCTACATTAGACCCTTTTTGACACCATTATTGTATTTTCTACATATCTATCGCATCTCTTTGTTTATTTATTTTTTCTATTAACTTCCATTTGTTCCATCAGGCCTTCTTTTTTCACACCATTGTGCATCTCCTTTATTTCATTTTATACATTAGATCCTCATTTTTTATATTTATATTTATATTTTCTCTTAGCTTTATCTACATTGATCCTTACTTTTTTGCACTCCACCTCTTCTTTTATAAAAACTACCATATATAATCCATCTCAATCTTTACTTTTCTTATCTTAATAAAAAATCATCAAATATAATCCAAAACATTGATACAAAATTATATATAACTTATAAAAAAACTATATCTTTAATAAATTTAAGAATATATTCTATATCAATGAAATTCCATCCCATAATACAAATATTATCTAAAATTATTTATATTTAATCATAATCAATCAATCAATTCCCAACAAATGGAGCCACTCTTGTATGAAAATGCAACGTGTCTATTTATTTATTCCAACTTTATTGAAAAGGGAAAAAGTTGTGTGAGTAGGCAAGCAAAGCTACTTTTTGGATGACGTTGAATACTTTTTAGCACCGCCCCAAAAATACATAGAAAATTAATATTATTGAGGGAGACATGCACCCCACTTCCTCCTTTTTGTCGCTTTTATTCATATGTCATTTCCACTTGTCTTTTTCTTCTTGGAAAACGTGTTGTCTTTAACAGTCTTTTTGGATTTTAGTGGATCCGAACTTTTCGGTGATGTATCGTTCTAAAGAATAGAGTTTAAATTATATTAAATTTGGTTTTTTAATTTAATTTTATATTTGAAAATTTAAAATCAAACTTAAAAAATTCTTTAAATGTGTCGGTTTGATTTTAAAGGATTTTTTAAGTTTGATTTTAAATTTTCAAAATTTTGAATTTGAGTTTGAATTTTTAATGTTCATTCTTTTTTATTAATTGTTGGAGTCAATTTAATATGTGTTTGTATAATATGTTGTAATATTTTTTATTATCTATTAATGGATTGAGAATAAGTACAATCATTGACAAGTAGTATATGAAGAATATAACATATTCTTAATTCTTAATATTATAGACATTCAATATTTAGTTAATCCATAAGTGACTAGAACAAGAAATTATTCTAAGAATATTTTGTTTTGAAACTTAAAAGGAACCCATCATATTGAAATCTACATATAGGCCATCTTCATGTTTGAGAATGTTTTTGAACATTTCTCCAAGGTCATTAAGCTAAATCCATCAAAGCGGTTGACTTAGGATAATGTGCTCCCAACAATCTAACAACTTCCACAAAAGTATATCTCAATATATTGTTGTGCTTATGCACATTTAAATCATATAGACCAAGGTGACACGGGTTTCAAAAGTCTACATTTTGACATGACTATCCTACGGGTTACAATGTGTTCCCATACATCAAATTGTTCTCATGGGGATTGAGTCTCAAGGTGTGTAGATTTAACCCGCAAGTATTCTAGAGATTGTTCAAAATCTAAGCCATTCTTCAAACTATAAGCATTTATTTTTTGTACCTCAACAAAAAAAAGTTCTTAATAATATCAAATTGTCATAATCCATAGTGTTGATCTAAATGTTATTTCTAGATTAGATTATGTTTCTGGATGCAAAAAAATGTGAAGTAGGCCATTATCTCGGCAATAATGAGCCAACGAAGTATTTGCCGTAAAACCTCCAGTCAGATAGTCATGCATGACGATAGGAACTCCCAATTCTTTGGCGAATACTGCCCTTTTCATCATTTCTTCACACGTACCTGCAGTAGCATTCATGTAATGTCCCTTAATCTCACCCGTCTCAGCCTGAGCTTTATAAATTGCTTCTGCACAAAAGCAGAAATGATCTCTCTAGCGCATAAATGGTTGGGAATTCACGTTTTCATCATCCTTGGTAAAATCTAACACAATCTAATCCGGAAATAACAATTAGATCAAAATTTATGTGGCATCAACATCTATTCTTCATTGTAGTTCCCAAAGATAGATAGCTTATCTCTTTGCATATAATTCCTTGAATAGAATTCTTATTTATCAATTCCTAGCTCATCTTCATTAATTGAATCTAGTTAATGTGTGCTTGAATGTGTATTTATTTAACTAACCCATATTTATGTAAAATTGTAAAATTGATTTTATTTCCCTTACATTTTTTGTGAACCCATCTACTCATACATACCTTAGGGTTTAACTTTAGGATTATATCTTTATCCTTTTAATGTTTAAATATATATTTGTTTACATATATTTATCATACTTTAATTAGGGTTTGGGAATACATACTAATACGTATTTCATCACATCCACCCTAGAATAATCTATCATTATGAATTTTCTTAGATCATTGACCTTAGCTTTTATATATCTATAATATACTTACTTACATACATACATACATACATATACATATGATCATATGTATACGTATATGTATATGTTAGAATCATCATTTATTAGATAATAATTAATTAATCTAAATAATTGATTATTAGGCTAATTTCTGAAATGAAACTAATTCCCAAATTTAAAATGCAATTATTTAAATTGATTTCCATAGATGAATTCTAAAACTTTTATGCAAAAATTTTAATATAATATTTAAAGCTCAATTAAAGACTTTGAAGTTTAAATTGTATATAATAAACTGTTCAACAAATTGCATTCAAATACATTCAATCATGCTGTTAATAAATTATTAATTCAATAAACCCAAGGTTTTAAAACACTTCATTGCTCAGATAATTTATAAAGCATTAATACTTATCTTTATGAAATGTGCAGAAGAAATCCCAAACTATTGTTGGAATGGTCATTGGTTTAGCCTCTTTCGTCTGTGAGCAGTCTAGGAGGAAAGTGTACTTTGTCTCTCTACACGAGTGTTGGTTCCATCGGAACAATGCTCAACACTCGTGCCACAAATCCATGCCCTGGCCAGGACCATCCTGAGTGCACGCACTTGTACCCCAGGTTGGACACCCACTGTAGGAGTGCCCCTTCTCCGTCTTGCTCACAACGTCCTAACCTTTGACCCTATTCCTGCAATATGTTGTACTTTATTTTTCTCTTTTTTTCCTCTTTCTTGTGTTACTTTCCAAGTCTCACATGAATGCTTATATAAGCCTTAAGGGGTGGTTTCCAAATCATCACACCCTTTCACAAAGGCTGCATTTAATTATTTAAATAAATAATTATGTTTTTCACCTTCTTAGGAGAGTTTTTACATATATGTTTTATTAATATCTCTTTTAATCAAAGGCTCATAATATCCTTTATTCTCCCTTTAATTTTAAAGGATTATTTCATAACTTTCTCTTTTCTTGGGAAAAAAGTCACATAACAATTTCACTTTATGCACTTAAGATAAACTTAGGAGTGTTTTTTTTTATTTAAATAAATTAAATTGAGCTATTATTAGATCATTTTGTCTCATTGAATAGGATGAAAAAACTTGTCATGATCTAATCCCTTTCTCATTTATGGTTTACTCTTATTAGCACTCTCCTTCATTGTATCATTAAGTTCAACGAAAACTCTTCATCTCGTGTAAGTTTTTCTATATGATGAAATAACAAATCTTTGTTTGCAAGTCTCATGTGTGGAAGGTGTTTTAGTTTGATGTTTGATCTTGCCTTGTGTGTGTTTTCACAGTTCCAACATGGTATCAAAGCATGGATTCAACAACCCTTTCTCAAATTTTGAGGATTTTCTTCAACTAGGGTTACAAGGGCATCAAATTTGGAGTCTTCATATATTTTAGTAGATTTTGGACTTGGAATTTTTTCAGTGCAAGTTGGAGAAAAATGGAGCTCATCATTACATTTAAGAGGCCGAACAAACAAATTTTGACTATAAATTTATCCATATTCAGTGTCGAGAGCTTCTGATGTAATTTTTTTATTTGAGAGGCCATACGCCCCCCAAGCATCATAACACATGATTTTTTTCAAAAAAAGGTTGAACAATTTTTTAAATCTCTAGTTTTTATATTATTTGTTGCAAAATTTGAAAATAAAAGAAATAGGTTTAAAACTCAAATGGGACATTATATTCTTTGGTACCTGTAGGGTACTTGCAATCACATGCCATATAGTGGTGGGCCCTCCATTTTCTAGTGATGGTTATTTCCTTTTGTTTCTACCCCCTAATGGCCCTATTAACTCTACAAGTGGTGTCAACCCCACAACCAATGAATTTTAGGGAGATTTTTTTTTATGACTCAACCTTTTCTAATATTCTGATGTTTTCCTTTTTTTTGGCAATGAATCTTTTTTGCATATTTCAATACAAGGAATCTTTGGAGAATATGTCGATGAAATATTAAGCTGACCAAGGAATATTTTGTTGATGTCAGTGGTATGGACATTGGCAGCCCCCCACCTAGTCCCCTTTGTGTTCTAAAGGAACAATTTTTTCTTTTGGTCGTAACTTGGGCATACAATATTGAAATTGGGTAAAAAAGATATCATCAAAAATTTGGTTATGTGTACTTTCCAATGGTGTGAGTCTCATCACCATATTTTGTTGTTGGTGCATTCTATACCTTGACAAATTGAGATATGTTGTTTTCACTCCTGAGATCACAAATTTTGACCAATTTCTCTATTTTTCACGATTCTTACAATGTTGGAAAGGTCTTTCAGAGCTCTTTATAGTTATTAATGTATTTTTTCTATATTTTTCTCCATGTACATTTTAATCAATTTTTTTGTGTTTTCTAATTCTGGTGAACTACTTGGATGTTTTGGCTCCTGAAAACTTTATGTTTATGTGGGATGACATGTTTTGACTATTCTACATGTATTTCTAGAGCATTTTTTCCTATTTGGGCATTACAACTCTAGTACACAAGCAACAATGTATGACTAAATAAACTACTAAAAATTGTATATAAATGACTAACTTTAGTCATGTGACTATTAGTGGTTTATTTGTAGTCATTTATAACACCACTAAATTTATGACTAAACAATTTTAGTCATTTATTTAGTCATTGATTTTAGTCATTAATTTGGTCATTGATTTGGTCATTGATTTAGTCATTAATTTAGTCATTTATTTAGTCATGGTAGTGATTAATTTAGTCATATATTTAGTCATCGATTGTTGTTAACTAGCCATTTATTTAGTCATGGTAGTCATTTATTTAGTCATATATTTAGTCATTACTTTAGTCATTGATTTAGTCATATATTTAGTTATCAATTTAGTCATTTAGTCATATATTTAGTCATTTTTATTTACTGGTTTCCATTAATAAAAAAAAATTACTTATCAACTATCTAAAATATTTGCACAATAAAACAACAATGAGAAGGTAAAAATAGCTTATTTTATTAATCAAAAAGATATTGCATTTAGTTGTTTAAGCTTGAAAATGAAGTTACAATTTGTTGTCCCAACATGAAAGAACTTGAAAAGATTACAATACATTGCTGAGAGAGAAAAGAACTAGCTGAAATCTGCTCCAAAACCTTGCCTTTATGATGTTCAACAGCTTACAAAAGAATAGGAACACGACTGTTCTTTTATATCATAACCTACAGTCCCTTACCCTTGTAATGCTTGTTGATCCTCTAACTGTCATTTGTGCATGGCTGTTCTTTTATATCATAACCTACAGTCCCTTACCCTTGTAATGCTTGTTGATCCTCTAACTATCATTTGTGCATGACTGTTCTTTTATATCATAACCTACAGTCCCTTACCCTTGTAATGCATAAGTACATGATACATCTTTGCAAAGGAACTTTCATTCTATGATTGTGATAAAGCTCCAATCATCTGTAGGTTTCCTTCATTCAAACTAACCATGCACAAAGATATTTAAACTCTCTTGCCTATTGTAGCTCTTTATGGAAACTCTGCCACCACCTCCACCAGCCAATCCCTTACCTCCAAAAGAACTTATCATACCCGTTCCCTTCCTACACAAAGAAAAAAAGAGTCCCTCAATGCTACAATCAATAAAACCAATCTACATGTAAGCAAAGAAAGTGCATCCATGGTTAGTGTAAACAATAACCTTAAATTTGAAATAATTCAATGGGTCTATACTAAAGTACCAAAGCATTAAGGAGATTTTAGATTTTCTACCATGTTCATATCCTAGAAAGATCAATGACTTACGTCAAGATAATGACTTCCATGGGTCATTATCAGTTAAAATTGCTTGCATTTGTTAAATATCTATCATGAGCATAACATCTTAAAAGAATATTTCCTTGCTATTAAAACAAAAGTGATCAAGGTACCAAATCTAATAAAGAAACTACCATCAATCTAATCCAACATAAATATAAGTAGAAGTGTTGTTTACAGCCAAACAATAACATTAGTTGTTGCTATGTAAGCAAAATATAACAAAACATGCCAAGAGATTGTAGACCAATATCAATGATTGTTTTATTCATTAGGAGTAATTGTACACAAAATATAGACTAGGAAACATCTATCAAGATTGGACTACTTTCCCAGACTAGGAAAAACATGTATACAATGCCTGACAGTTGTCAAATATAACACAACCATCAACAATTACCTGAAGCCAAATCATAACAACTACCCACAAGTCAACAAGGAATTAGCATAAAGTCAGTTTACAAACAAAATACAAAAACTTCACAAGTTAATTTATACGAACTACATCCTCCCCCCCATTCAAACTTGCTTTGCAATGCTAGCATCTTCTGCATATACATCTTGAATGTTTTCAACAAGCCTATGAAGAAATATATTTGAAACTCCTCCTGTAGCCACAATAAATGGACCAATAGCTAGAGTTACAAGGGCAACCTGCCAACTATTTATGAATCCCACAACAAGACCTCCAAAAAATGTTGCCATGTTATGGACATAATTTCCCACTCGGTTCATCAACTGAGTTATGTGCGTCCCCAAGGAAAGTTGTGAATTTTTTAGTACACAAAGCAATGGGGACAAGCTTAGTTTGATATATCACTGGGCAATGGGGATATGATCAATATACTAAACAATGGGATAAGCTTAGTCTGATACATATTGCATGGGGACAAAGTCTACATGAAGGTTGTGATTGCAACAGTTAGGAATTATTGAGAAGATACTTGGAGATGAGTCTTGGTTTTATTTAAGTATTTTAAGCACTTTGGCATTTTATAAAATTTTAACCAATATCTTTCATCTTTAAGACTTTAACGAATCCATAACCTATAACTCTTTTCAGAACCATTTTCATGGTAAATGAATTAAGCTATGTTTTAATACAGGATTATACCCATCAAGTTATAGACAAAGATACAATGCTAGCCATTTAGCCAAAACGATAACCATACTGGACAGAGTCACAACATCTCTGGTTTACAATAATCCTAGTTTAGAAATGCTATCAAGACAAAACATCTAATATCAAGATAAAAAAACGTAATATCAAAATGGGGATCTAAAGCTGATCACAAATTCTATCTCAATTGAGTTAGTAGCATATATAAATAAATTGAAATTTTTTCCTTAGTGTTGCATTTATACAGGTTAAAAGGAAAATGAAACAGAGTACCTTGAGAGCTCTCCCAGAAAGTAGTAGGAATCCCATGTTGTAGAGTCTGAAATATGCAAACTGAAAAGCCCACTTTTTTCCATATTGAATCTGAAAACCATCACAATAGGAAAAAAAGATTGAAATTTTATCACTGTAAAACAAAAAAATATAAACAGTAGCTATGATAACAGCTATCTACTCATATAACTATCTATAAAGAGCAAGTCCAAATGATATGAATTACTGTTATTAATTATGTTTTGAGGCAAATATACATAAATATTGCTATAGAACCATCAAATTCGGTAGCTATTGTAGTTGTGTTGCTTGCATTGCTCATTGCCATGTTTTAGGGAGATCTACAATGGTGTCTGTTAGTGTAACATTGCTATGCAGATATCCATTCATAAAAACAAGGGAAAATATGTTATTGGTTAGATATCAATATCAATGCTCGGGAATAAACCTAAAGATGACTACAAATGAAAGTAGAAAAATAAAGAATAAAATAGTTGTGCGATAAAGACATTACTAATCTTCACCGATGCATAGGTTGTGGATCATATATGAATATAGGTTGAGTATATCCAACAACACTACTTTTTTAGTTGGATCCTAAAAATGCTGCAACTTATGTTCTTCTCTAAAACATTTGTACGAGGTTTAAATACTAAAGAGATTGATGAAAGATAGAGGAATTAAAAAGATACCTGGATGTAGTTGGATTGAAGGCTGTAAACTGGAACATGTTTTTTGTGTAGGAGACAAATCACATCCACAAACATGGTAGAGCTATGCAAAGTAGGAGAAATTGGCTTGGCAACAGCAGGGTATAAAGAATCATTTATTTTCCACCATAGTGAAAAGTTAGCAATTGCATTTGGTTTGTTAAACATGGCCCCTAGTACAACTATTAGAGTTGTTAAGAACCTTCAAGCATGTTCTGACATCTCCAAGATTGTTGCAAGAGAAATTGTTCTGAGAGATGTGATATGTCCATAAAACATACCTGATACGTCCATAACTCTTGTGACAAGTCATGAGTGCCATCTTTAAACCCTTGGATTGCTACATAGCTTAATCCTGCACTCTTTCACTCAAAATGTGTCCCCAAATTCTTTTACCTCAAAATATGAGCAATCAAGCGGGCATGTTGAGAACTTCTTTCATGCAAGCACTTCAAAAAATTAATATACTATAACATATACATAAGATTACAAGATGTGCAATTAGCAAGTGTACATTATAACAACAAATTTATGTTTCATCACATTACAACATTCAATGTAAACCACAACCAGCATCATCAAAAGCCTAACTTCAATTCCATATTCAGTAACACAATCATAAAAGTACAAACAAAGGCTCAAAAAGCTCAGTGAAATCTTTAAATCAAATTTCAATCATTACCGACAATCCAAGCATCACACTCAATATAGCTATACCATTTTTCCCAAGGCTTAGAGAAATGGGTATCTCGACATTGAAGCTTGGACTCATTTTATTTCCATTTGCACTTCTTGTATCATAGATCAAGTTTCAGAAGGTCTTCATTAACATTTTCAAAATCCTTCATCCAACAAAAATAGAGATGAAAACCTTGAATGCACTATTATGACTCTAAACTTTACATTATAAATGGCTTGGACTTCAACCACACTTACAAGATATAATAGTTTGAGAAACTGAAAGGATGAATTGTATCAATAGGCTAGCAACCATCAAATGTCAAAACTTGTACAAACAATAAATAACTACCCAATGTTCACTGTAGGGTCCCTAAACACTATTTCTTGAGAATTTACTAATTTCCCTATTCATTTTCTACCAAATATGTCAAGATTTTGTCTCTCAAATCAAAATGAATGATAGAGAAAGTAGAAATATGATCAAGAGGAAAGTAATTCCAGTTACAAATAAGAGTGAAATAACCATATGTGGATCTGGATAACTATGGTTATAGCAGCCAATCCATAAACAATTGAGTAGAAGGCCCAAAATTTAAGACAAAGGCCAGGAATAACAACCATAGAACCACACCTAAGAACTGACTCTATGGAACATGTATAAGAAAAACCAAAGGCTCTATGGCTGAACATGATAACTGAGATTCTAAACTGGTCCCCATAACTTACATGGGAAAATCTAAGGCTTTATGACAAAGATTTGTTTTCAAATTTTGTGTTAACAAATGTGGCATCATAAAGTTCACACAAACAACATAATTCATCATACTAAATTGAATTTCCTCATGCTAATGTTTTGGAGCAAAACAAATAGAAGCCATGTAGAACATGAGATAAACAATGTTTTCTTTGTAAACTGACATATTATGTTAATCATTGTGGGCATAGGTAGTGTCATAATGAGTTAAGGTTTAGTTGTTGGAAGTTGTGTTACCAATAATTGTAAGTCTTGTCATTCAAATAGAAAGAATTATGTCAAAGTAGGTGCACTAAGTATTGGGTCCTCCCTATTATGAGTAAATTGTAGTTTAACATTACCAATTTATGAAAGATTTGATGATTATATATTTTTTTGTTTTACAATTACTTGAGTTATTATTGCAATTGATGTTCTCTAGTAGCATAATATATATTAGCAAACATTTTGGCGCCATTGCATTCGTGCAAATCAGGTCAATTGAAATTGGTTCAAAGGATACATCAGTCACCAATACTTATTGAGGACACCACATAAATGATGACAATATAGGTGGTTTGACCAATTGAATAAGTGGTCAAAACAAACCAAGAAAGGAAAGATAATCATAAAAGACTCCAAGAATTTGAGGAACCTATCCATACATGAGCACATCAAGGAAGAATCATGCAAAAACCAAGTGCTTCCAAGATCCATCTGGAACAACTTAGCAGTAACCAAAGATGTTGATCGACAACTTGATCATTTACCCAAACTTCTTGCCAAGCACTTAATTGTAGCACAAAACCTTCATGTCAAATGTGGCCATGAATTGCAATGACAACAAAGACTCAAAGACAGACATTGAACCAAAAAGTGATAATGTCATTCATCCCAAACGAAGGTGGGAGAAAGAGAGCCCAATAAGGCAATAGACCAAACAATTAAAAAATCTATTAGATTATTAGAACAAGAGTAGAGACAAGGGATACATGAGGCAACCTCCACTAGAAAACTGAGGAGACAACTTAAAAAATTGCTTAAATTTCACTAAAAATGCATGTTTTTTGCAAAATTCAATGATAAGATGCATCCAATGAGTCTATAAATGAGTACATAAAAGAAACAAGTTGAGTCTAGTTGTATTTGATTTATTTGAAAGAAAATTGGGTACAAAATGGAATCCTCATTTGGAATGTGTTGATGTTGATATTATGAAACAAAATGAAAATAGCAAATTGTTTTTGTAAAAATGAAGACTTGTAGGAAAACTTGGAAACTTAGACTTGGAGAGTACCTAGAAAATCAAATGAATACAATGGGAGTTTGAGGGAAATTCCCCCAATGGGGGTCGAGGGGGAGCGTCCCTTGTGGGGGTATGGGGGAAACACCCCTAGTGAGTTCAAGGGGCAATGCCCCTCGTGGGGGTCTGGGGGAAACACCCCTAGCGGGGTCGATGGGCAACACCCTTCGTGGGGGTTTGGGGGCAACGCCCCCAAGGGGGTCGAGGGGTAGCACCCCTCGCTGGGGTCTGGGGGTAGCGCCCCTAGTGGGGTCAAGGGGCAACACCCCTCGTGGGGGTCTGGGGGCAGTGCCCCTAGCGGGGTCGAGGGGCAGTGCCCCTTGTGGGGTTGAGGGGCAACACCCCTGGCATGCTCCCCACCAATTTAAGGCTTTCAAAACCATACAAAACTCCATGATGCACCTCATTTTCATGATTTTTTGAGTGGCAAAAAATTGATGGGACGCTATGTTATTTTTTGCCGATATGTTCTAGTGTTGTCGATATGCTTTCATCGGTCTATTGGTGGAGCTATGAGGGGAGTTCCCTCGATGTGGTAATGTTAGGCCGATAGTTTCACTATCGGCCTAACATTACCACATCGGGGGAACTCCCCTCATAGCTCCTATCGGCCTAACATTAACACATCGGGGGAACTCTCCTCATAGCTCGACTGATAGACCAATGAAAGTAGCTCACTTGTTCATATATCGGTCTATCGGTGGAGCTATGAGGGGAGTTCCCCCGATGTAGTAATGTTAGGCCAATAGTGTCACTATCGGCCTAACATTACTACATCGGGGGAACTCCCCTCATAGCTCCACCGATAGACCAATGAAAGAAGCTCAGTTGTTCATCTATCGGTCTATCAGTGGAGCTATGAGGGGAGTTCCCCCGATGTAGTAATGTTACACCAATAGTGTCACTATTGGCCTAACATTACTACATTGGGGGAACTCCCCTCATAGCTCCACTGATAGACCAATGAAAGCAACTCACTTGTTCATATATTGGTCTATCGGTGGAGCTATGAGGGGAGTTCCCCTGATGTAGTAATGTTACGACAAGGAGAGAGAAAAAAGAAAAAAAAAACACAAAATTATTTTGGGCACTTGCAGCCACATTTCTTCCTCCATCATATCACAACATTTCTTCACCTCCTTTGTGTAGCAAAACTCACCAAACAACATCAAGCCAAAGAATGGAACCTTCACTTGGAACAATTGAAGAGAGTGTACTAGGAACAACTCTAAAGATTAGACCAATTCCTTCTATCCCCGAAATGGATAAGTTTGAATCTCATCACAGATAGTTGTATTGTTCTGAGTACAGATTCTAATCACTTTCCTATCTCTCTCACCTAGCACAAGGATTCAACTGACCACAAGTGTCCCTTCAATTTTGACAATGTGGTTTCAAGATGTCAATTTCTTAGAATAGTTAAAACGCTACTGAGGGACCTCCCCTAATTTCAGAGGCATCAAATTTTTTGCCTTATTGAAGATTTCCTTACAGACCAAAATAAAGAAGTGGAACAACCATAGCTTCAAAAAAGCATCTTCACAAAGAAGGAAAGAGTTGAATCTAAGTTGCACTCTCTAAATAAAATAATGAAACGAGGCATGTATCAAGATCATTTCACAAGAGAGAAATCCCTCCCGGTTGAGCTTGTAGACATACAAACAAGGGAAGAATTCTATTGGTGACAGAAGTCAAGGGAGACCTAGCTACAACACAGAGACAAAACTTCATTTTTTTCACAACTCGACAAAAGTCACAAATGAAGCTAGAAAAAGACCACCTCTATTCGAGCCCTATGGGGCCCATGGTCTGAGACTTGGAAGCAATAAAAAATGAAGCGATCTCATTCTTCTCTAACCTATGCCACAACAATGACACTTCTCATTTGGCAAAACAAAAAGAGTTTACATTCCCCAAGGTCATCACAAACACAAATAACAGACTGTGTGAGCAATCATAAATTGTTGTAACAGAGAAGATTTGAGATCTCTATCCCTCCTGTCAGTATTGATTAAACCATGCTGCTCCTTCTTGTTGTGCACACTAAAGCACTAGAAAAAAGACCAAAGGTTCACAATAAGAGCTTCTTTTGTGACATCCAAGATTTTTTTTATTTTGCACACACTACTGCCACCTTTTTTGACATATATCCAAGATATCTATTTGTATCCAATATAGCAAATATTCTCTCGACTATATAAAATGGTAAGTTCTACCTATGATTTATTACATAGTTTCCTCATCAAAAAAACTTGTTTATCATGCTAAATATGATTCAACTTTCATCTCCTTAGCATGACCATCACTACTAATTTACAGAAATTCCCCAATGTTCCCATATTTGCCAAAGCCTTTAAAATATTTTATTTTGTGCTCTCCTTCAAAGAAGGAGAAAAAGCATAAAAGTATGTAGTTAAGGTCCCCTTTAGTTCTTTCACATATCAGCTTTTATTGTATTTCTTCTAAATAGATTGTACTCTACCCTAAGATTCTACAAAGGAAAAATCAAGAATATTTCTAGATGCAATGATTTAAAAGCTTTTTACATCAATAATTTCCATCATGCTACATGATCAATCATTAAGATGAGGAGAAAAAATGGTATATCATATAGTATGATCAAAAACTTTGATGTTAAAAACCCTCATACATATAAGTTACTGGTCTCGGTATTGATTCTGGTTCGGGTTCGGGGGTTTGGTTCATGGGTTCAGTCAAAAAAAAATCGGGATGGGTTCATTACATGTTTGTCCATACAAGAACATATAAAATAAAATATATATACATATTTGCAACAGTAGCTAAATTCAGAATACCACACATGGCATCATATATTGTATAATAAACAAAACCACCATTAAAAAAAATTACAATGTCAGTTAGTCAAACTTGAATGGCACGATAAATATTATATATTAAAATTAAAAGATAATAATGTCAAGTATCAACAAGCAGCCATCATTAATCAAGCATCATCATATGGCTCTTCCAAAATATCATCACCATCCATATTAGATGATGTGGATACTGGTAAATTAGAAGGACCACAAACAGTGCCATTGCCACTGCCACTGGCACTCTCATGCTTGCTAGCTGGCTGATCTTCAACATGAAGTGCATCAAAGTGGGAAGGGGAAACATCCAAATCAATACACTCTTGCTTGATATCCCACTTCCTCATCTCGCCTTCCTTGTAGCCACTTTGTTTGTGTGAAAGGAACCGCAAGTTCAAATGCACATACACTAAATCCTCTACCTTTTCTGAGTGTAGTCAATTGTACATTACTAAGTGGATGAAGGAATATGTGTTCCATTTCCTCTCAGATACAGATGAACTAGCATCCTATAGAAAAAATTAAAAAGTTAACACCAAACCCAAACCAACAAGACCCAATGTAGTACCCCTCCATTTTGCTTATGTTTTCTATTAGCATACTTTCACTATGATATACTTTGGTACTTTGTTTTGGATATTTTGATCGCTGACATTAGAGCGATGGTGGATTTATTTTGTGATGTGATGATACATTGTGTGGTAGTAATTATTTTGACATGCTTTATGTTAGCATAGATGTTTACTTCTGATGTTTTTGCTATATATATGTTTATGGTAGATTAACAGTTATTTAATTTGTTAGTTTGATGTGATGTGTATTGGTGTGGAGAATGGAGTTGCATCACTCGCTTGCGAGTGCCCTGTGATTTTTGTGATTTTCTCCGTACGGTGTGCTTGTATAATGGATTATATATATATATGCATGTTATTTGTTTGATTGCAGGATTGCAGGTACATGACACCGACTCCACCTAGTTACTCAAGTCTGAGCGTGTCAAGACTCGACGGAAATGTTGATTGGGAGGTAGTAACAAGGTTCATCCTAGTCTAATCTTAAACCCGGTCAAGTATGTCGTCAGTTAAGTTTGGTGTCTTTGGTTGTCTCGTATGTGCCTGATTGGATTAATTGTTTTGAAAGGAAAATTTTGTTAATTTAATGATAGATTAATATTCTTTTATTTACTGTTTATTTAAATTAATTTTAAATGTTGAAAATAAAGTTTTACATTTTATTTAATTAATTAATTAGTTTGTTTGGTTAAGTAATTTGATCACTGAGATTAAAATTATTTAATTAAATAAATAAATAAATTAAATTAAATTGCTTTAATTGTGTGAATAGATTTAATTTAAATTAAATTGTTTTGTGGGAAATGGTATTTTAATTGTTAAATAAATAAAATTAAATAAGGAAAAGGGAAATTGTATTTTTGAAATTTAAATTCTTTAATTCTTTGAAAGGCATTCAATTTTTGATAAGGAAGAAATAAAGGATTGTCGTGAGGTGGTTAGAAGATATTTTCTTCTCGACATGTGTGGTAGTTAAATTTATTGTTTCTTGTTGAGGATTCTCTTGGAAGATATTATGTGTTTTTGGAAAACAGGAAAAAACTTCTTCACGGGAAATGAAAAGAACAGGGTTCTGCTAAAAAAAAATTGATTTTGGGAAAATTTGTGATTTCCTTTGTGAATTGTTGTATATTTCTGGAAGATCTCTTTGGGTTGGTATTAGCATCTTTCTGGATATTGTGTTTTGGAGAAGCTTTGGAGGATTGCACGCAACAGGCAGCAAAGATTCTTTTCTACAGACAAGTTTTTTCAAGCTACAGGAATACAGGTATTTCCCTATGTATTTTATTTGTTTCTTTCTTTGAAAAAATTGCCTAAGGAAATAAATTGTTTTTATGACTTCTGTATTCTTCTTGATGAATTTTGTGAAAATGGTTTTGAAGAAATCTGTTATTACTCTATGAATTTACAAAACAAAATATTATAGAGAAATCTAAGAGCAACACAAAGATTTGTATTATCAGTAGTAAATCCACAGAGGTGATCTTGTAGGATTTTATTTTAAAGTCATCTGTTGAATCCGGTGATTAAATTTGGGGGTTTTGAAAAGAAAACCTCTGTAGTTGAAACTACTATTTTGGAAATAAATTGTACAAATATGTATGTTCTTTTCAATTTCCTGTAGAAAGCCTTCTCAGAAAATTTGTCTGTATAATAAAATCATGATGATCATAGAAATTTTATTTAAAATATTTATATATATGTATCGCCGTACTGGCAAAAATCGTCATGAGATTTTCGGATTAAAATCCAAAAAATGAATAGGGAAATTCATTTGTTATGTTTATTTTATTTTAGGTATAAAATACCTTTTAAGTTGGGCAGGGGGCGTAGGGTTTCCCCCACAACCGTCCATGAAGGGCGATAGCTGTGGAGGGAGCCAGCATCACCCACACAGGCAACACTTTGGTTGCCTACATAGTCGTGGCCTTTCATGGCTGACTGTGTGTGGGTTTACAGCCCAAGAAACCCTGGCGATGGGTATCTTTATTTGTAAATTAAAAAAAAAATGAATTTAGGTTTTTTTGGAATTTTAAGCCTTTGTTTCATACGAATTTTGCTTTATGTTATTTCGAATATATATATATATATATATATATCTATTT